>JAWNNK010001024.1:2445000-3040000 GCA_035045065.1 Hirtodrosophila trivittata
TAATGTTGTGTGTGTGTGTGTGTGTGGGTGTGTGGGTGTCTGCAATGCATACATAACGTGTTTGTACACCGTTTGCTGGAGCTGAGCTATTTTTAGAGCTGAGAGCTTTTCGTCGATTCAGATGCGACGCAATAACGTAGCTTCGCTGCTCTCTTTCACTCACACGCTCTTCCCGTGTGCATCCCCACGGTTATCTCTCTTTCTCTCTCTCAGTTCATCTATATAGACGACGCTAGCGTCGCTGCCAGCGTTAAACGTTTGCAAACGTTGAGTGGCTAGTATAAAAGTTGATGGTCAGTGAGAGTGCATCATCAGTTTGAAGTTTGCAGCATTGCGAGGCAGCATTGTGAGGCAGCATTTTGAGGCAGCAAGAGAGAGAACAATAAGAGTAGACACAAATTAAAGGGCAGACTGCACTTAAATTTTCACAGATTGTTTTTTAAGCGAAAAATTAAGGAAAATTATTAAGATGGCCGAGACAGCTAACGTAGAAAAACGCGTGGAAGGCGACCCCCTGCAGGATGAGCCAGCCGATGGGCTCGACTGCGACATTGAGTTTATTGAGGATGAAAGGGAGGAGAAGGAGCAGCCGCAAACGTCTAAGCCTCCGAAGGCCAAGAACAACAAGGAGCTCAAGAGGGCCATAAAAAAGGCGTATAAGGCGCAATTTTTGTTGCAACAGGCAATGCAGCAGGTGGCCAAGCAGCAGGCCAAGACTAAGAAGTCCAAGGCTAGGCAGGCTGAAAAGCTAAAAACGACGAAAAGAAGCAGCAAAAAAAGACGAAGAAATTGGCCAGCAAGCAGAAGAAGCAGGAGAAAAAACAGGAGCGAAAGAAGCAGCAGAAGGAGAAAAACGAGGAGGGTGGTAAGGAGGCGCGTTCGCGCTCTAACAGCGTCAGTTCCGAATCCAGCTCGTCTACCTCTTCGAGTTCCTCTTCAAGCTCTTCGGGTAGTTCCAGTTCTGGTTCGGAGAACAACTTTGACAATTTTAGTAGCTGGGCACGTAGGTGGGCTGAACGGCATGAGCGTCCGCATGGACACTGTGACCGTTCTAGATCCGATTCTCGTAATCGAGTGCATAGTGCCTGGCGCAGACCCAACTTTTATGGGCATGGCTATGGTCAAAATCCCATTAACGTTGATCCGTTTCCATGGGGGCTGAATCAATTTGGGGTGAATCAATTTGGGCTGAATCAATTTGGGGCCCAAAACTATGCTCCTTTTGGGACGGGTCGGCTTCGATAGTTTCCCTGCCCCGATATGGCGACGTAGCAGTTACGAGGCCTTCCCTTGGCAAATGATGGCAAATCAGCAGTTTTTTCGGAACGGCGGGCTTCCGTGCGCCCTGGACACAAACACGGCCAGGCCAAGGTGTAGGTCACGGTCTGTATCGCGCGGCAAAGATTGTAGACATCACTGCAGAAGGCCCCAACGATCCGGACACCGACACGGACATGGCCACAAGGATCGTCACCATGAACGTCGACTAAATCGCTCAAGTTCTAGCTCTAGTTCTAGTTCAAGTTCTAGTTCAAGCTCTAGCTCGAAATCTGGCTCTGAGCGACGTGACAAAAAGAAAAGAAAGCGACATAGTCGTAACTGCTGGCTAGACTTCGCACTGCTTCATGCTTTTGATAACGGTTTTCGGTATGTCCAACGACCTGGGTCACAGCATGTGCCACACCCTGGGCCTTCCCATGGGCCCCACCATGGGGCAAACCATGGGCCAAGCCATGGGCCACACCATGGGCCACACCATGGGCCACAACATGGGACCCAACGTGGTCCACAACATGGGCCACAACATGGGCCACAACGTGGTCAACAACATGGGCCACTACGTGCGCCACAAAATGTTCCACAACGTGGTCCACAAAATGTTCCACAAAGTGTTCCACAAAATGTTCCACAAAATGTTCCACAACGTGGGCCACGCACTGGGCCCCATCATGATGGTCCATATGCTCCCGAACATGGTCCAGATAATGTTCCTAACAATGCTGGTACACCGGCCATGTCACCAGGTCAGGCGCAACCGCGAGAAGATGGCATACATCGCAGTCGCTCCCAATCGCACGGCACGGAAGATAGAGCTACTGATGGTGAATCCCATTCAAAGTCTGGAACTGGCAAGCATGGTAAGAACGGCAAGAATACTAAAGGTAAGGGCAAAGAGCGCCGTAAGCGCACTCATGAACGGGAAGGTATACCCTATCATGAACTTCATCACGGAGCCCATCGTGCATCACGTCATTTCGGAACCGGACCGCCTAGACGCCCCCATGAACCACATATCCTTGAAACACTGCGGGGACGTAATGAGCCAAACCCATGCCCTGTTCATGGAGCTTCTGATTTCAATATTTTTGAAGCAATTGATGGACCCGAAATATTACATCGCATTCCCTGGCACCATCGTTGGCCACAATAAAGCTCCCATGCTTATTAGATGTTGCATTTAAAGAACATCCTAAGAAGATCTACAAATCCCACTGACAATTTTTTTTTGTAAAACAAAATAAAAACCTATTTCTAAAAACAATAATAAATTCTAAAAAGAAAAGTCCCTGATAAAAAAATTTTTTTTTTCCTGGACAACAAATAAATTCTAAAGCCAAATATAAAATTATATATCCTCTGATCAAAAATCATTTTTTTTCACAAAAAAAAAAAAACAGGAAAAAAAAGCATTTTAAAAACAATAAATTATATTATATATGCACTGATAAAAAAGAATGTTTTCTGTAAAACAAAAAGAAAAAAAGAAGAAAAACTATCTAAAAAAATATCATATTCTAAGAACAAAATTATATATCCAGTGAGAAAAAAGAATGTTTTCTGTAAAACAAAAAAAAAAATAAACAAAAAGAAATCAAATTCTCAAAACAAATTTTTAAATTATATATCCACTGATAAAAAAAAAAATGTTTTCTGTAAAACAAAAAGAAAAAAAAAAGAAGAAAAAAAGAAAACAAATTCTAAAAACAAAATATAAGATTTTATATCCACTGAGTAAAAATAATGATTTCTGCAAAACTAAAAAACAAATTCTAAAAACAATATTAAATTCTAAACTCAACAAATATCCGCTGAGAAAAAATAATGATTTATGCAAAACTAAAAAACAAATTCTAAAAAAATATTAAATTCTAAACACAACAATATCCACTGAGAAAAAATAATGATTTCTGCAAAACAAAAAAAAACAGATTCTTAAAACAATATTTATTTCAAAAACAAAATATAAAATTACATCATATACTAAATTATGTAATCGTCACATTAAATCATATTCAACTTCACTTATTCAACAAATCTATCCAATATGGAAATAAAGTATGCTTATCCAAATATATTTAACTAAGTTTTTTATTTGAATGGGTGGGAATTATCTTTTATCTGATGGATAAAATGATAGACGACTTATCTTAGCACCTTGGCTTAACTGGTCCCAAGGTTTGAGTTCCAAGCTAAGGGATGTAAACAAATCTTCTGATGCCTTAGCCGAAGGCCATATTTTTGTTGCAAGCTAAAGGAGTTGCTCGTGTGTTGATTTATTATCATATCAAAACATATAAATAAAAAATTAAATGAAAATAATTACACGCCTTAATTCAATTGGATGAGCTGTCCAAGTGGCCGTAGAGAGGATTTTGGGCAATTCAGCGATGGATTTTTAATTCGGTGTTAAAAATACAAAAAGTACAAAAAAGTAATTACAAAATAAATTTGGCCAGACAAAGTCGCAGATAATAGACCAAGAATCCAGTTGCATTTTTGCTAGGCCAATGAATATGAGGAATTGATATTATGTTATTTGATATGCATTCATTATTTTATTCAATGACAAGAGTACTCGGCTAGGAGATACCATAAAGTCATGGTGTGACTTACCACAAATTTAAACTTAAATAAGGGAGTTTGCAGGCAACCTAATGTTAGATTATGATTCCATGCGGTCAAAGGGCTCTAACATTTTAATATCAGAAAAAAGCATAAGTATATACCTATGTCTATGCTTGATCAATATAAAAACGTCGACTTAATCTAGGGATCCTAGATGCTAGAGGCAATAATAATGTATATACATAGAAATGTGGATTTTGTAGGCTCTTAACCTAAACTGATCGGATCACATTAATATTACATCATTAATACGATTTAATTATTATTATTAATTAAGTAATTTTTATTATTTATTAATCAATTTGATTGCTTTAAATTAATTCTTTTATTTTTTGCACACTCATGTATAAGTTCTGTTGACTTGACCTGTGTGTGTGTGTGTGTGTGTGTGTGCAGATGTGTATGTAAATTTGCAGTAGATACGAGTTAAGTTTATTTTGTATAGGAGTCCAGTACTCTTACTTGACTTTGCCATCCAATTAGAATAAACATTTAGGATGCAAAAAACATCGAGAATATTTTAATTGAGTATCGAACGGGCAGCCTTCTTAGCAGAACCATTCAACTCGCCTGTTGATGCTGAACAAGAATATATATACATATACTTTAATGTATTGCCAATGCATTCTTCTGCCTATAGAATGCATTTACATACCTTATATACATGTATAATACTTACTTTCATGTACTTTATGGTTACGAGGTATAAAAATCAAACGATGTGCAATTAATGCCGGCATTGTTATAATATATATATGCTCGTAGTAATTGAAACACAAAATAAATTTTAATTCTGATTCATATTCGCTTCGTAATGCAATTTGAGTGTTTCGAAGCCACAGACTTGATAATAAACTCTATCCCAATATAGATATGCCGAATATTTTATACTCTATTATGATCATATACTATATGTAACTCCTTTAAAAGATGATCAATAGACTTGTGTCATATAAAATCTTATGTCGACTATTTGTAATTGGAATATATATTTTACAATATAAAACTATAATCAATAACAAATAATAATTATTATATGATATAAATAAAAGCATTTGTGACAAAGACAAAGTGTCTTTTTCTGGAACAAACCTCTGGTTTATGTGCCCCTTTAGAAATAAAATTGATTTTCAGCAGATAAATTTACTTACGTAAATGCAAAACAGAAAATATTTCTTCAGAAATGATTGATGAATGCGTTACAGACGTAGTGAAAATCTATAGGAACCCCTGTTAAGGTATTATTATCACAATAAACAGTATTTAATTTCATACAAATTGTAAATCCAAATAAATTGCGGTGCAAAAAGTTGATATCTGAATTATTTTGTGTACATAATTAAAAACGAACAATGACTGGCAGATAACATTTCAGGGGGTCGCAACTGAATTGCAAAAATAGTACGTGGGGTTAAGGCGGGTTGGTGGTTGCATCTGGGCTATAGACATAAAAGGGTTTCTCTCAATTACCACGTACTTTTTAGCTTTTGCTCTCAAATTGAGTTCCTCACCCTTTTCTTAAAGCTATTTTACATAAAGTTTCTCATAATCCGTAACCTATTATTATTTACTTCATTTTACAAATATGAGGAACAATCACATTTGCAGCTTTTTTCAAGTTAAGTTCAATGTAGAGAAAACTAACTACTAATTTTTGGTGGTAGAGTAGACAGAGAAGATGCGCCAAGTAGGGTTGGTCATATTTGTAAGGGTTGTCTGACTGTTGCAGTTGCAGTTGCATTTGTATAAAAGAATAAAGTAGCGACAGGTAAGCTGCAATTACCTGGCTGCCTGTTCTTTTGGTATTTAATGAGTACGTAAAATTGCTGCACAGTTAGTTTTGTAAGGTAAGGCAAAAGGTAATCTCATAAGTTGGCTCACTTCAGCGCTTTTGCTTTGGGTTAATGTCCAAGCAACAGACAATTAACTGCATTTCCCATGAGTATCCAAAAGCCGACGGGAAGTACAACTATGTTGACTGTTCCTATAGCGTGGGATGCAACTGTTCCCAGATAGGGGTAACAACTGCTTCAATGTGGTAGACAATCTGCTCCTATGACGTCGGTTGAATCCCCTCTTGGCTAGGGGTAACAAGTGTTCCTACACGTAGCTGTGGAAACTGTTCGTACGATGTGTGTTACTGTTCCTCAATTGGGATAAAAAGTGTTCTCATGGTCTCGGGTTTACACGACGGCGCCCCTACATGGAGGGGTCAAATATGAATTATCCGATCAATAGGAAGCTTAAATGAAAAAGACAACCCTTGTACGTTATACCCCTGGATTTCAAATATTGTATTGAATGCCCAACTGAAGATTAGTTTAGAATTTCTATGATTGATATATATATATATATATATATATATACTATATATAATATAATATAGTATAATCTATAATTGAGTCGATATAAAAATAAATCCATACCAGAGAAGTATTTGGCTTTGTATTTATTTCATGAATAATGCAAGATTCATTTAAAATTTGTGTCACATATATATCTGTAATACGAAGTTATGAAGTTATATATATGAAATCAAGCAGCATGTGAATTTCAGTTAGTTTAATAAAAAAAAACCTTAATAGTTAATATAATTGAAAATTAAAAAAATATACTTCAGGTTTTTCTTTAAATAAAGGTAAATTGGCGTTGAGCACTTGCTTCGTGACTGAAATTGTCTCGACAGAAAGGGGAGCGAATAGGAACAATTTCTGGGAAGAGCAACTGAGCAGTGCTGCTATTTTGGCTTTTATTTAAAAGCTATTTTTCTTTGCAAATTTTTCTTTGAAATCTTATTTTATTATTATTTTTATTAATTTAAAATAAAGTTTCCTATTTCTCTGCAGATGCCATTCAGGGTATACAATGGTCAAGAGCTAAGGTGGAATGCATTTGTACCAAAAACTATACTGCGAATTAAAAAAAAAAACAAAGAAGAGCACATTAAGTCATTGGTTTTTACTTGAAATAGAAGATTGAGCTGTTAAATTTCAATTAAATTTATCAATATAATAAAAACAATTTACTGAAACTTTTGAAAATTTGATTTGTATTACGCAGAAATGGAGGATAATACCGCAACTACAATTTGTATTAAAATTATTTAAAGCATTTGAAACAAAAACTTTGTATAAACATCGTAAAAACTTAATTGATTTTAATCGCATCGCATTACTATTTCAAGACACACATTTGCTTTCCGTGGGCTAAACTACAACCCCAATCTTCGTTTACCGCCGTGCTTTAGTAGGCAACGTCTTCTAAGTCTTCCGTCGTTGATACATCGTAGAAAAACTGTGGGTATTGTTTTCCATATCAAATGATTATCAGCAACATTGGTGGTGCTTTCGTATTAGTTCGACTGCATTTCTTTTCTCCCCGTCGGCGACTGGGATTTACATTTCACTTTCATTTGCACCTTTGCTTAATTCAACAACTTATATTCTCACTTCAAGGGATGCTTTAAAATGTCTTGATTCCCTGTGTAAATTCGTTAGTCATCACAGATTGAGTATGAAGATAAGATCGACGTAATTGAAGACTTAATCTTAACTTTAATTGCAAAAAACAAAAACCAAACAAAAATTACAGATTTTTTAAAGTAATTATTGATTGAGTAATAAACAATAAATTAAAGTGATATAGATCATAGAATCAAATAATTTAAATTAAATACGCAAGCTGTAGAACAGGAACTGAACATAAACGTCATTTCCTTATTATATATATATATATTTATATACAGAACATAGTTTATATATTATTACTTTGTATTTTATTTGTATTCTAAATTTGTAAATATCTCTATTTATTTTTTTAATACTTTATGTAGTCGACTGATATTGACCAACTTTAAGAAAAAACCTATTTATTCGTTTTAGTTTGTTTTAAAAAATTACATAAAGTTTTTTCTGTAGATTTTTCAAACATATTTAGCAATTTTTATCTTTTGAGTTGGCTTTTTTCCCCTCAGATTGCGACATCACTGCTTCTGAGAACAGAAAATGGGAACAGTTTGTGAAACCATAGTGGGGAAACGGTTTATGATAACAGATATGAACACTGGGGGTGGGAACAGTATTGCCCCTAAGTAAAGGCACGCGCAAAATGTAAATGGGAACGGAAGTCGCTTTTGTGTGTTTTTGCACTCAAGTTGAAGGCTCTGGCAACGGGTAGATGTCCTGTGGCCTTTATTCTGTTTAATAATAAATACACACGCACACCTCACACACAAACACAAACACACACAGACTTACCATAAAAACAAAGAAAATGGCTAAACTTAGGTACAATCTTAGCGTTTCTAATTACAATTTCAGATGATGAGCATTGTGAGAGGATAGAAAACATTTGAGAGAGAAAGGAGCGGCAGCAGGGCAAAGAATAGAAATTAATACGTAAATGGGAAAGTTGACTGGACACAGGATGTAAGAGATCAGCTGTTCTCTGTTGTTGTTGTCGGGCGCTGTTCACGTCTTATCATTTGATCAGTCAACAGGTGTGCACACACAACTATGTCTGCATACATATACACACAGAGACCGACTCAGAAACTGATTCACATCCACTCACACCCACAGGCACACACATACTCTTAAATGGGCATGTAACATTTCAAAGCAAAACTTTCTTCAATTCTGTGACAAGGTGACAGAAACAGCCACCTTTCTTGCTCTTTTTTTGTATTTGTTTCACAAATATGTACAATTTTGTGATGATACTTTGGTGGAGGTACAACCAATAGCATAAGTATTGTATATTGCATTCATGATCCAGATGAAAAGCTTATGCGATATATGCAAATTGCTAACACAAACTTAACACGACTTATTGCGAAATTTCACTGATAGCTGCTGGCCGTAAATATTAAGATCGAATTTCTATATTATAAAACGCTGTTATAGGCACAATCTGCTGTAAGTTGTTGTAAGCCAACTTTGATTTAAATAAAAAGAAGAAAGAGATGGTAACCGTATGCTTTAGCTGCCAATTAGAGGAAAAGCCTACACATTCGGTTACCAGGGTATATAATCTTCGGCATTACAGGAAAAATTGGTTTGTTTTTCTTTTTTTTTACCTTTTTTGTTATTTGAAAAGTTGATTTTGTTTTTATATTTGGGCGGCCCTCTGATTGTCCTGAGCAGGCATCAACTGTGCTCAAATCTGTATACAATCTGCCATTCACTGATTTACTTTAAGCACAAAATTTTCAATTTTCTTAAAACAAAAAAGAGCGAGCGATGAAAGCCCCTCAGTGTGTGACATATAAAATGTACCGGAAGTGGATTTTTGAGCGGAAATAATTTTGCCACATGTTAGAAAATAAACACACGCACATACATTCAGGTGTATAAAAAATGGGCAAAAGGTGAAGAGCAAATGCCAGGAGGCGTGTCGCCGCCAGAGACAACCAAACGACGAGCCAGTGAGTCAGGCAATCAGCTGAAGGGAGCAGGATCCGTCGAGTTGATGATTTGACGTGTTAGTCGACGGGCGGTGGCTCACAATTCCTCATTCGCTGTTTCATCGTCTGCAGCTTAAAATTCAATATAAGTGCACAATTCTGTTCTCGCCCCATTTGTGTTATTTTAGTTTTTGCTTTGCCTTTTTCTTCCATTTTTCTTTCTCATTTTGTTTAATAATTTTTTGGGGCGTCTTTGTCCCCTCCCTCAATTTTGGTGAGTGAGCTTGTGCGTGTTGCATGCATGAAAAGTAATTCTGTGGCAGGCGAAGCTAATGCCTAAGCTGCCCCAAGTCTGAGTGTTTATCTACGTTCAAGGACCATGTGCCAGCAGCCGGAAAGGAGACCCACTGGAAGTCAGCACAACCCCAAAACTCATTCCCAGTGATTGATGATCAACCTGTGATAGCATATATTTATTTTTCAAAACGCTTTCCATCAACTTGGCTTAGGTTCTAAACACTTGTATAAACATACAATGTATTCGAAAATAAATAAATAAATATTGAGAAAAATCTATAAGCTAGATACATGTTATGATGTACCTTCTCGAAGGCAATACACATGCTCAATTGCAAAAGTTTTAGTTGCTGCCAAAAAGTATGCAACATTTATCCGTGCTGTTCGCGCACTGAAAACAATATCCGATTGTTGTCCATATAATCTATATAAATGTCCGTTTTTATGGAGAATAACACCACAGAAAGTAGAAAATACTGTAGCAGTAGCAGCAGCAGCAGCAGCAGCAGCAGCAGCAGCAGCAGCAGCAGCAGGAACGTGCATCACACTCTATACTGAGGCAGTTCGACAAAGTTGCCACAAAAAAATGTTAGAATAGATATTGCTGGGCTGAGGGGAAGGAGAGTGGAGAGTGGTCTTGACAGTTGGGAAGGTATGTATATTGTTAATAGGGTATAGGGTGGTATATATGATAAATGCCAAGGCAGGAGCTGGTACAACAATGCAGTCGGACGCAGCCGCTTCCTGGACACTGCCCACAGATCCCTGCGGCGTATTTAGTATGCAGCAGTTGTCCGGCAACCTTAACAGT
This sequence comes from Hirtodrosophila trivittata, assembly GCA_035045065.1. Classification (NCBI taxonomy): domain Eukaryota; kingdom Metazoa; phylum Arthropoda; class Insecta; order Diptera; family Drosophilidae; genus Hirtodrosophila; species Hirtodrosophila trivittata. Next base: position 2,455,419 of record JAWNNK010001024.1, read on the forward strand.
GTCAGCAGGCAAAGTAAACACAAAACAAACCAATACAAGACCAATGCAACAACGACAAGTTTGACTTCAGTGTAAGTGGCAACAAAATGTGCAACTGCAACAAGGGGCAGACGCTGCGTATGCGTAATGTGGGGCATGCACATAAACACACAAACACAATGGCAAAAACTCAGCGCCCCTCCAGGGCTTTGGAACGTGCACGTAAAATGTGAATGTGGGCGTAAGTGTAGGCGTTGGTGTTGCCTTTTCTTTGTGCCACAACACGTCGTGTTGCACATTTTAAATTCAGTTTCATGCAGCGAGAAGTAATAACAGACACAGCAACAACAACAGCAAACAGCATAAGAAAAACGTTCGAATTGTGTGCGCTGAAAGGGTATTTGAATTCGGTAGGAATAAGTGTTTAACTTTAAGTTGGGATATAATCTGAATCAGGCTTTGGATTAACTTTTTCCGTTCAGTTGATTAAGTTTAATACGTTTTCACCTGGACCTGGTATTGACAGCTCTGTCACAACTCTGGAAAGGTTTAAAGTGGAAAGTTATAAACGAAAATTGTGTTGAATGAAGCTATTAAAACTGGAGCTTCGATGGTGTTTTACTAGTTGCTGCTGGCAAATGCAGCTTTCACTTTACTTCCATCGTCACTTTCAGAATCCCTTTTGGACTCACATCTGCCATAAAGTTGCCAACATTCTTCAATAGCGAACAAAAAGATATTTCTTTAACCCATTGTTGCCCCTAAATGTCCCCCAACCCCCAAGAGCTCCCATTTGGCCATTCATTTGGACTGAGGTGCCATATTGCACGAGCAACGCTTGAAGAGAAGGGAATTTTGCTGTAGCCTTTTCCAGGATTGGTTTTTGTTGTGAAGCACACAGCCTGCAACAAAAGCTCAAAGGTCTACGTATTCCATCATATTGCAGGACATCCGGTGCATTGGAGCTGTTACACTGCAGTGCACAATGCTTGGACCCGTCCTCTATAGACTGTGCAACGCGGTCTTGCCAACCTTAATTGGTCAAAAGCAGGCTGGTTGCCAAAAATGCCATTTACAATTGCAATTGAGGCCAATTGAGGTTATCAAACTGCAACACATTTGCTGCTGGCCAAATTATTGGAATATTTTTACTAATTTACAGCATGAGGTCTCACCGCAGCTTTTGCTTTGAGGCAGCTCGAACTGTTTGGAATTGTTAGTTATTTGTGTGTCAGCCAAGCTGAACTGCTTCTGAGATTGACTAGCTGGTGCTCTACTGTGGATAACTGTGGCATAAATACGAATTATTGAAAACAAACACAGAAACACATTCTTAGCCCAGTAAGTGGACGCCAACAATATCAGAAGATATTAAATGCGACCCCTGTCCATCGATTCACTAGATCCAAGTGTGACTTCTATTTAGTTGGCTGAATGTAACTAAAATATAATTGCAATATTCTGTATTTCAGTTCCGTTTGTAGATGAGCTTTCTTTATTGTTAGGGTATTTCATCTTCCCTACAGAGTATGTAAATCTCCTAACAGACTGTAATCTCGCATTTGCCGCCAATTGTGAAATGGGAAAAGTCCAATTTCCCTTGTCGCATTTAAAATGCTAATAAATCGTTGGCCTTAATCGCTGCTGCTTAAAGCACCGCTAATTAATATGTGCAGAGCGTTAAGAGCAAAAATAAAAGCCAAATTGGACAAATGCAATAAATAAACTTGTATTTAATTTATAACATTTATCGAGCAATCTGCCGCCATTTCAATTGTCGTTTTTAACTAATTACTTTAAGAGTATTTTCATGATTGCAAATAATTGACAATAATTATAAGTACTTCGTCCATCTTAACTTATTTTTCTCCTAATTACCTAAAAGTTTCGTAAATAATATGATTCAAAGCAAATTCATTACTTTTTCAACTCAAACGTGAAATAAGCTTAAATGCTCTTAAATAAAGGACAATTGGTTTTAGAGCAAACTTAATTCATTTATAATCAACTCAATTTCACAACAACAATAGACTTTTTATACTGGGAACTATAATATATTCGATACACGGGCTGTTAGCCTTGTTCGGAGAATTGGGGTAAACCCAATTTATTGCTAGATAACAATTCCAAGAAACAAATAATGGTAAATAGCTATTTAGAAGATAAACGTTCCAAGAAACTTGTTACACCTTTCAGATTGAATACGGTCTAATTTGATTATATTATTGTATATCCTGTTTCAGATACCTAAAACGTTTCTGTTAAAAACAATCAAATCTGAGAAATTTGGAAATTCGGAAATTCATGAAGTTATTCAGGGCAATTCCCGGTGAGAGATTTAATAACTATATTACGGCGAAGGAAAATCCTTTGATTTAATATCTTTTTTATGAACACATTTTAACTAAAGTGTGTAAAGTCAATTATTTTGATATTTTATTATATTTTAAGAGAGAGTGGGAGGGAGGGCAGAGCTTATTTTTTTTGTTCGCACTTTTAGTCGCATTTGCAAACTGAAATGAAATCAAAATCTTGATGGAAACATTTCATGCAAATGAATAAATAAGCAAGTGGCAAAGAGATTCTGACTGACAGCAGGCAGATGCGTAAGACGCAAAGACGCAAGGACACAAGGACATAAGGACGAAGGACGTGAAAGGCAACAGTTACATATTTACATAAATATTACACGGCTATTACGAAACGCCTGTGACACGCCTATACACAGGGTGTGTGTCTCTGCTTCTCTCAGTTTGTGTGTGTGTGTGTGTGTCACTCGTCATAGGCAAATATGATTTTGCATATGGATGTTTGTCTGTGTGTGTGTGTGTATATTGGTATGCGTGTGGATGTGTGTATACGTCTGCATGCATTACAATAATATGAAAATTATTTGTAATGTAATTTCAACTTAATAAATTTTCATATAAAACGGTGCCTACTCCTCCCCCGCCGCCAGCATCCTAAGAGACACGCAACATTTACACAACACACACACACACACACACAGACAGCATACACATATGCAGGCACCATCCATATGGCTAAGTGTTTAAACAGAGCTGTAGAAACCAGTCAAGGCACCTGTAAGGGCTGCCTCATTACGGAAACCGGCGATGGCGATGGCGATGAATGACGACGCTGAGACGGAGATGGAGATGGAGGCAATGATAGAGGACAATGAGGATCTCTGTGACGATGGCGGTGACAGGAAGTAAAGTTGTCGAAAGTAAATTTACATAAACGTATGAAAAATTTTAATATTTACGACAAATTTGCAGCTGCCTGCCTCCGCCTCCGCCTGCCTTTGTCGCCAGACCAAAGTACTGGCAACTTTTTGTGCTGCATACCTTGAAGCGCAAAACACAATTGTGTCTATGTGTGTGTGTGTGTGTGAGTCAGTGTATGTGTGCTCAGGCGGTATACGCAACAAGGAAAAAAGGAAAAGAGGAAACATGTCTCAGAGCAACCACAATCACAGCCAGAACAAAATAAAAGGTGTGGCTACACAAGGCTTTGTAGTTGGAGCTGGAGTTGAAACTGAATCTGCGACTGGGATTGAGGCTGGGACTGGGCACGTGAACGTCGACGTGGACGTGCTACATGTTGCCAAATGAAAACTAAATTAAGTTAGCACACTGAATGGGCACTGAGCAATGAACACGTTACCATGGACATGGACTTTGAGCACTCCTCAAACAGCAGTTCGTTCATCAGTTTGTGTGCATTTCAAATCGCTTTCTTTGCCAATTCGCCAACGCTTCTTTTTCTCTGATAGAATACATTTGGGCTCGTGCCAATAATACTGCCCAAGTACAATTTCCAGCTGAACGCCCCATATTGTGTGTCGAAATGGCTGAGAAACGGTTTTCAGACACAGACACCAAATACACACAGAGAATTGCATAGAAATTTGTGGCCATTTGCCAAGTGCAAATTTTTGGTAGTTGCCTTCGTCAGTTTTGCATTGCTGCAACTTCTGAGCATACAAATTGAATTCCATGTTCCGATGTGGTTTCCAGGTGCCTAACTAAATAAATGTTTTGCCAAACTGTGAGTAAATCTGTTTTGAGTTTAGTTACATTCAAATATAAAACTCTCCTCAAAGACCAACAATAAGTAAGTTTCAAAACGAGCACAGGACTTCATCGGATCGTCAGACAGTATGTAGATTCTTCACACATTTTATATAGTCAAATTTATCAAATCTTTCTTCTATTTCTTATGGTAAGATTTCAGTATGTCAGGTTCTATTCTAAGAGTTTTTGCCTAAAGTTGATAAATAAATAAAAGTCAAAGTTTGAGTGAGACCCAGAGACAAAAGATTTTGCTTAAGCTTTCTTGACATAGACGAGTTTAGTTTAAGATTTTTGTACATCTAGACTCGCTCTAGATAAGTCGGATAAATTAAGGACGTTTAAACATATTCTCTCATACTTTTCATTTACTTTGTAAACGTTAAGACTAAGAATTAAGAATTCAACTCTGTGGGTAAATTCTGAGCATCCTTGCTGAAGGCTTTCTTACGTACCTCACTTTACCCTTACAAAAGGTTTTTGGCATTTTGTAATCCTTTATGCGGAGGGGGGAGTGAGAAGCCAAGGCAAAGTGTCTGATTGCTTTCAACTTGGTGACTGCCAGCATTATCCTTGTGCCTTCTTTCTTCAAGTCGACGCACTACCTCCACGTGGTTCCTCCTCTGCCAACCGCTGCTACTTTGGGCTCAGTAGGCAAATGCACAGCAGAGCCCTCACTCGCAGGACAAAAATATCACTCTACAAGACGCTTATCCTTCCGGTACTACTGTATGGAGCAGATGCAGCTGCTCTTGGAGTGTTCGAGAGAAAAATTCTTCGTAAGATCTTCGGTCCAATATATGTTAGTGGTACATATCTTATCAGATGGAACCACGACCTGTATGAACTCTACGAGGACATTGATGTGGTTGAGCGAATTCACATTTCATGTTGGTCGTATGAATGAACAAGCTCCAGCTCGTAAGGTATTTGATGCGGTAGTTGGTGGACAACGAAGAAGAGGAAGACCCCGTCTACGGTGGCAAGACCAAGTGACGGAAGCCCTGGCGTCACATGGTATTACCAACTGGAGAAGACGCGCACAGGGCAGGAGCGCGTGGAGGGAGATTGTGGATCAGGCAGTACCCCGTTAGGGGTGTTAATGCCAAATAATAATAATAATAATCCTATATGCGAAGTAGTTTCCATGAAATATATATCCTCTCTGAGTGTCTATCTGAATGATCATCCGACACTTGTTTTAACTAACAAAACTGTTGCAGTAAGTAACATATATGTTATATATCTTCTTTATTTATATATACATTTTGATTACAAGAGACCGTATTATATGCAATTGAATATTTAAGCCGTGCTCAGCGGTAATAGCATATTGTAACTAAAATCTTGTTTTGGTGAATATTGTCGGTACATTTGCCATATTTTTGCAGTGCACTGAGACTGCTGCGTTCTCAAATGCGTTAAAAGTGATAATATCGCGAATCCGATCAAATTTAATGGTTATAAAGTATAAGTATTTAAGGGCTATTGAGATTCATTTGGGACCTTCGTTATTTCTATCGCATTTCGGAACAAGCAGTGCTGTTTCACAATAACCATTTTGAGACTATCAAAGGTGTGGAAAATGACTTTGATAGTGCCAAGTTAATAGCAGATTATCAGTCTAAGGAATAATTTAACGATTTCGTGATTTGCACAGATCACAGCTGACTTAATGTCTTCAAGCAATGACTAAAATCCGCCGAATCAACACTACGTTGCCAATGGAATTACCGCATTAACATAGACAAAAGTTTGAAAACATATTGAACAATAATCCAGGTTTAGAACGTTTGTGTCAAATTGATAGTTTTATTAAGAGGATGGCAGAACTTTTGCCAGAAACTAGAAGTCCTAACGTAGCACCCAAGTTCTAATTCTGCCCAGTTACCTCAGTGGATGTGGAGTGAGATTGAAGACACACTCTTATCACTGAACATTTGAAACAATAATTGATCGTTTACGCTTACAGAAATATTAAATAATATTAAGCTCATCTTATGCTACTATTCCTATGTATTATGTATGCTGATTTTGAAATTAAGAAAACGAATCCAAATACCTTGGACTCGTACTGGATCAAAGGTTGACATTCAAGCAACATATAAGCACTGCTCTGGGAATCTGCCGGTCAAGATAAAAACAATGAATTGGATCCCTAATAAAAACAGCTAACGACTGTTGTACCAACAATTGAGAGCTCCAATGACAGAAGCCCAAACAGGGCTGGAGTACAAGTATTCCAAAACAAAGCAGTGCGTCTCATCACAGGCTGCGAATGGTATGTCCACAGCTCAACGTTGCACCATTGGAACTAGATTTGACAATCATCGAAGACCAAGTCTGCTGTTTTAGTAGTCGATACAATAAAAGGCTGCTGAGGCATTGTAATCGACTGGCAAGCGCATTGCCCAATACGACTCCCATACGAGCCCTAAGACGTCGTCAATTCCCAAACTTATTAAGCCAAAGGTAGTTCCATAAACTAAGCTTGTAAATAAAGTTTATACAGTTTAGTCATAAGTGCTTAGAGTTACAACTATAATATTAAATTATTATGAAGCGTTTGTTACAAAAAGACACAAGAGTTCACCCAGCGTACTTAATAATCTAAATCTAAAAATATATAAAAAGAATTAAAATTTACTTTTCTTTTTTTTTTTGGGTTCCTGGAATTAACATTTAATTTCGCAAATTCTGCCGATTTTCGTGCATATTTCAGACATTTTTCACGCATATTTGCCTGTGATCCGCTCTCTAGTGACTACTACTCGAATCATACAAAAGTAATATTCATATGATAAGTTATGTCTGGTAAATATCATATAGTATACACCTTTCATTTCAGGTGCCCAGACAGACAGAAATGTTTACATCGACTTTGGACACTGTTTAAGAGTTTATTTACCTATTGGCCGTCGGACATGAGTCCTGCTGCGTGTAACATATAAAAAAAATGTAATATCGTGCATGTAATACATCCGCTTGAATATATAAAAAATACAAAGGAAAAATCAACGGCGTGGGCAGGGACACGCCCATTACGCTTTATTGGATTGCGAGCGTTAAGTGCGCCTGCGCTGCACTCTTCAAAAGGCGGCGTCAACAGGCAATCCCCATTTGCATGGCACAGAGTCTCTGTTAGTGTGTGTGAATGTTTGTGAATGAATTTTTCAATATGTGTTGAGCCCAGCAATACTATGATTTAAGTATTTGAAGCATCGGGTAGTCGGGCACATTCGAAAAGAGAGTTATAACATTTGATAAAAAAAAAATTGTAATCGTTACAGTCGCTGGTATTTATCATTTGATTTTACAGCTCAATGCTTATAGCTCAAGTGCACTACTATTTCGTTGAACACAGTTGTAAATATGCTTAGTATATTACGCTAATAAAAGTTGATAGTCAACCCAAAAATTTTGATTAGTTACACCCAGAACGGAATATTTGTGTTTTCCATCAATGAATTTTCAACTCTTGCCTGGCCCCGCCTCCCCTTGGGGAATAGCTATCTACGGTGGTGGTGCGGTATATAGGGTATACAAGATTGGCACATTTTTAATTAAGATTCTGAAAAGATTGCATTTCATCTGCTCGAAAACACTTGCATAATTAAAATTTTCCAATATACTCGCACTCGTATTTTATAAAAGTCAAAGTTAACCCGTGTGGGTGTTAATTGTACTCTGTTGACAGACTCTGTGAAAGTGTCTGTGTGTGTGTACATGTTGTGTTTGGCTTGTGGTCATGAGTGTGTGTGAACCGACAGCAAATTAAGCAGTTTTAATTACAGTCAGGCAGCACACGAAAGTGGCATCAATAAACTCTTCAACCATGAATCCACTTAATAAACGTGTTGCACATACAAACTGTGGCATGTAAGCTCTTCAGATAAGCACATCAGTATTTTAATATTAAAAATACCGCTATTGAGAACTATGGGAAGGCGTCAATGACTTACGAAAACCATTTCGTAATGTTGTATAACTCCATGCCACAGACTCTGGAAATACCCTTGAAAACAGTTTCTCTTCTCAAAGACTTCCTTTTATCGATTTTCTTGCAATTAAATTCAATACAATTAAATAGGGTATCTAATAGTCGAACAAACACAATTATATGCTTGTTGTGCTTGTGTACACAAAACTTTTAAAATAACTCAAAGTGAACCGAAAAATATATTGCCATTTCCCTGAATTAAAAAAGAGACATTTCCGACTGAATACAATGTTTATATAAAACGATTTTGATTTCATTTGAAAACCATTCGAATGGAAATCATGCGTCGATTAACAGAAAATATAAATGCGAAAAATCAACAGTAAAACTGTAATTAATATTTGCCTAAAAGTATGCAACATTTCATATTTTTAGAGTCTGAGATAAATAAACTTTCAAATTTGTATCCAGCCCAACTATTCATCTGGAAGAAGTGCCAATAAACCAGCCGCTGCAAGCTAAATACCCATAATAAAGATAACACTGGATAAGAGACTCACCTTTGGCCCACACCTGAATTCTGTAAGCAACAGATGTGGCCAGAGAATGCAACAGCTGCGTTGCCTGACCAGCAGAAGAAGTAAAATGTCGCTGAAAGCCAAAAGAGCTGTGTCATACCAATCTGGCTGTACAGAATAAGACATCGTATGAACGTATCCAGGTACTCCAGAACCGTGACTTAAGGAAGATTACCAACTGGCCCTGGTAACTCCGTGGTTCCACGCTACACAAAGACCTCTGTATACCATTGAAAGGCAGATCGGACGACACACCAGCCGAGACAGTGATGGACTATTAAGACTCTGAAGTGCTCTCGCAAGAGGTTTACTTTCTGCTAGACCTCTCACCATCGCTAACACCTTCACTCAACAGTGAGATATCCTGTGATATCCTCAGTGTCACTCAACTCCTCATGCTTTATTTTTCTATCATTTCTTTCTACAATAAGGTTTGGTTTCTAAATATGTTTATGGTTTTATATTGAATGCACGGATTTCGCACTTAAAAGAATAAATAAATAAATACAAATAAAAAGATATATAAGACTAACTAGAGTATGTGGGGAATAACAATAAATAGAATACTATAAAGCAAGGGATAGAAAGTTAAATGAAGAAAGTTGAAGAAGTGGACAATGATTCCTAGTACTGTGACAATCGATTAATTTTCAGCAAAAATTCAGCTTTATTTTACGAAGAAGATGTGCAGAAACATTATTCAAGGTATTGGCCATTGTTCGATATGATTTTTTCCCATCATTCTGGTAGCATATGGACTCCGCGCCAAAAGAACTGCTCAACTTTTGAGTCCAAGAAGCAAGCCAATCTTTCATGCCCTGTTCTGAAGTGAGGCTCATTCCGGTAAGGGCATTCTGCAATGATCTAAATAAATGGTAGCTGATCAAGAGAGAGACAAGGTTCTTTTGAAAAGACAAAGTTCTTGTGAGAAAACGAGGGTTGTGTCCAATACATGGTATATAAACACGATTATGTCTATTAACTCCCTTTAGATCCTAGCACAGGGTAATTTTAACTCAAACTTTTATAATTTCCACGAATTTCGTATTTAAATTGCTGCAATTTTGTTGAAACTTTAATTTAGTTTCCACTAGAAGAAGGGCATGGCGGCACAATTTGGACGGTTAGAAGAATTTTTATAATTGCAATTTTATACCAGAAGCTTTCAAAGGAGGACATTCTGTTCCTGTTGCTGTTGTTGTCGCTGCATTGTTGATAGATTTTAATCAATTCTTAATGTGATCAAAAATGCCAATTGATTGATTTAGTCAGTGTTCACGTGAAAACATGAAAGCAAAGTTTGTTTACTCGCCAACAACAACAAATAAGTGTGTGTAAAAAGAACAAGAGCGGCTGCAAAATTTCACATTGGGCCGAGAGCCAAGCAATTAGGGACTCATCCACTTTGTGCTCTATCATCAATTTAATGGGGGGAAAAACAATACAAGAGCCATTTGCCAGCCCCATTAAAAAGCACTGAAAACATACATTAAAGTGATTACAGATAAAGTTTCCCAAATTATAGCTGATTCTATATGCTTGCAACAATCAGTGGCAAAACATACAATTAAATTGGCATTTGTGAGCCGCATATTCAATTAAATGTACGCCAAATAAACACACGTAAAATACGAGTACAACTTATTACACCTGTTTGTGGTGATACCCTCGAGAATCCATTACAAAACTATATCGTATTATAAATTATTATAGAACTTACTAAGACTAGTATCTAATACTTAGTTGTGGCATATAAATTGATTCTAAGCAATGTTCTATCAACATAAATAGATAGATTTCTCTTGAGAAATGCTTCCTTCTTCTAAGCTTCTTTTCTGTTTTACATTCATACCTTTATGAATTCCCTTTCATTGTGTTTTCCACCTTTACCTTACACTATCACAACCTCTTCTGAGTACTTATGCATTTTATACAGGGTATTATAGTAATTAACTATCAAAATGCAGCGCCGCATCAAACTGTGAAAGTCATTTGGCGTTTTAAAAATCATTTAATTGACAGCGCTAATTGCCAATGCCTAATGATATAATGGCATAAGGTGAATGCGTCAATTGACCAGACCAATACCACGCCTCAGAGCTGAGAAGACCATTCAGTCTTGAGATAATAAACAAAACTGATGCCCCCTGCTCATAATGTTTATGTGTCTAAAAAATGCTTGCATCGTTTCTAATACCCATTAGCTCTGACGAATTGCCTCAGAATACATTTTGAGATATTTTAAGGAACAGTTATTTTTAGGGTGCAAAACAATTGAACACCCTTGGCGTCATGTTCATATAACAGATGTTCTATGTAGTTATCAGCTCTTGGCCATGCTGAGGACAAGTAATTTCATTATGCCAAATTTTTCCTATAAATAGCTCAGTTTTCAATCGATTGTTTCCATGTTTTCCCCTATGGATATGCTTGTCTGATATTTATATAATATAAATATAAGAAAACTGACAACTGTTTACGATATTTCTGAATCATTCGATGTATACAAATAAACCTAGTCCAGTCCTGAAAAAGGATACACCCTTAATTCAACTCTGATATATTGCATGTCTGCCTCGTGCAAATTCGCTACCAAATGGATCTAATTTGTGAATTGTTGCATGAAAATGTGCAATATGCAAATACTAATAATTTCACATTATTAACGGCAAAATTCACACGTTAATTGCCAGTTGCCCACACTTTCTATTAATTTTGAGCTAGAGTTTTAAGCGGATTAGCGTGCGTGCAATTTGAGACAATAGAAACAGATAAGGTCCTGCCTGCAAGGATGCTTTCTAGGAACTGTGTACATATATACAAGCAATACTCGATAGAAGCAATGTAATTGCCACGGCGTGGCATACAGTCAATACTTGCAACACTGCACAGGATTTAATCCCTTGCACCCTTGAACGAGATGACAAAACTTTGCTGTGCCTAAAGGATTTGCTGCTTTTACGATTCGCATTTGCATGCGTCTTAAATGAATACAACTGCATATCGACGAGGGTTGAAACCAGTTATGAGTCGAACTTTACGCTTTACGTTACGCTCTGAGTACTGACCTGAGTAATTCAGCTTTAAACGGATGCCTGTCATCATTATGTGTTACATTTCTCTTAGAATCCGCATTTTCGTATAGTTTTATATAGTTTCCCTTGGTTGAAATAATGGATTGATTTGACAGTCCTCCGGTCTGATTATAAGATACACACAATATTTTTGAGATCCACGCGATTATTCACACAGTTGCAAAAATATAGTTAAATCAACTCTGTTAATCCGTAAGAGTTGCTTCTAAATACTCCCCTTTTTAATCACTTTCAGTGGCATAAGGGACTAATAACATATCGCGTGGGGTGACGGCAGCGGTGGTTGAAATATATCTATGTATTTGTAAACATGTGCCAAGACTTGCAGGCACTTTCTTATCTGTTTCTATTGTTGCAAGCTGCAGGCACCACGCTAATCCGCTTATTGCATAATGTCAAAATACTTCCACAGAATTGATAGGAAGCCTTGTAATTTGGCAATTATTGAGTGCTTTTTGGCGTTAATAAGCTGCAAATTAGTGTATAATAATATACTCGTATATGAGCCTCATTGTGTTTTATCGCACATGTTGAAGTTTACCATGCATAACATGACAAACTTAAAGCACCAGCCAGAGAGTCCTGTGGGATTTTTTGTAAGGTTTAAGGGACTATTCTTCCCTCTTCCAAAAGCTGCAAACTGTAGTATTGGGTTGACCGAAAAGAAACCGGTGATTTTTTAAAAGAAAGTAAATACATATTTTTAAATTTTAGAATGAACTTTAATCAATTATATATTTTCCATTTTGTTGGATGACCTTTCGTAATCTTTCCTGCAAATTCATTATTCCACGCTCATAGAACTTCTGGCCTTTATCTGCAAAAAACTGAAGCAAGTGCGATTTTATATCCTCGTCCTTATCAAAAGTTTTACCATTTAAGGAGTTTAGAATGCTAGTTTGAGGGTGCAAGGCCAGGACTATATGGTGGATGCATCAAAAGTTCTCAGCTAAGCTCACTTAGTTCTTGGCGAGTGACCAAAGATGTGTGCGGTCTAGCTTTGTCCTGGTGGAATATGACACCTTTACGATTGACCATTTCTGGTCGCTTCTCCTTGATGGCTGTATTCAATTTGTCCAGTTGTTGACAGTAGACAACCGAATTAATCGTTCGGTTGCTGGGAAGCAGTTCAAAATATACCACACCCTTCCAATCCCACCAAACTGACAGCATAATCTTCTTTTGGTTAATATCAGCCTTTGAAGTGGTTTGTGGCGCTTCATCATGCTTGGACTATGATCGTTTTCGATTATCGTTATTGTAAACAATCCATTTGTCATCTCCAGTTATGATTTGTTTCAAAAACGGATCATATTCATTGCGTTTAAGATACATATCACAAACGTTGAAGCGTTTTGTAAAATGAATTTCTTTCAATTCATGTGGTACCCAAATACCAAGTTTTTTTTACCAGTCCAAGACGTCGTATATGATCATGTATGGTTGATTGTGGTTTATTCAACTTCTCTCTAATCTCACGCTCAGTTACATGACGATCCGATTCGATTAAAGCCTTGATAACGTCATCATCAACTTCACTTGGTCGACCTGAACTTATTTTTGAGTGAAAATCTCCCGCACGGAATTTGACAAACCAACTTTGACTCTGTGTTGCTTTTGTCCCCATTCACATCACGCAACTTTTTAGCAACCTGAGCTGCATTTGTTTCTTTAAGGAAATAATAAAGTAAAATATGACGAAAATGTTCTTTTGTGGGCTCCATATTAAAATTGACGCCAAACAAACAAATATAAACAAAATTATGCGTACTTTTTTTCTAAAGCAAGCTAAAAGTGACAGCTAATAACTGACAACAAAAAAAAGAATGCAAATTCAGAGTCACAAGCCGTTCAAAACAATTGTCAACGCCGTTTGTATGCAAAATCACCGGTTTCTTTTCGGTCAACCCAAGGCATACAAATTTTAAACAATTTTTATATAGTTAATAATTTTGGAGCTTCTGAACTCTTCTTTTCACTCTTTGAAAAAATCTGCTCGAAGTTATTTTATAAGCTTAATTTATAATCTGTAAAGTCTACTTAAACATTCTCCTGGTTTTATCTTTCATAAGTTAAATTTCGCTTTGGATTGTCTACTTTGTCTAATTGGTTGAATGGAATGTCCGGCCCCCACAATATCGACTAGAAATACCAAATATTTTAAAGAAAGTATGGAGGCAATTACTGTCCCGAGCAATTTAACACTTCAATTATCATATGTATGACATGTGTGTTTCTCTGTATTTACATGGAGTAGAAACTGGGGGACAAGCACAGAGTCGATAAATGTCCAATTTTAATACAAATTGCGATTTATACATACTACTACACATGGGTAAGCACAAAGACTCTCACACACAGACACACACACACACACACATGTACACTAAAGGGAACCACTTACCAAGCCACCCGCAGAACACACCACCAATCTGCACAGACAAACTGTGATGAATGCTTAACATTTGACCCGCAAGTGCATTTTTCCTCGGGTTGTGTGCAACCGTTGGAGCTGGGTGGGTGGGTGTAAGTGTGGGGGTAGAGGGAGGGGTGCGAAGGATGTGGGATTGGCAAGCAACGCCCTGATTACATTTGCCAATGGCTGCCAAGTGCAGCGGTTCTTTATGCCATGCATAAATTACCTTGGCGAGTAGCCTGACAGGCAGACAGACAAAAAAAAACGTGGCAAGGAGGTACGTGGATTGGGGCATAATGGTAGGAGGGTGGTAGGGTTGCAGCACCGTACCACCGTAGGGTTGCAACGGCATAAGGGTGTTGGCTAAGAGGCTTGAGAGTCACCCAAGCCGCCAGCCACTTTGTTAAGTTTCATGATGCTGTTAAAACTGAAGTGAAGTGCAGTCCACAGATAAAAGGAGCAGCTTACTCTTATTGTCCCACACCGAGCTCCACTGCTGTCAATGAACCTGGCCAACGCTTTCAATGGGTAAGCAGCAAAAGGGTCCCTGCAAAATGGCTAATTGTGCGCACCTCTTTTCTTTAACAGGTAACAGGTTTTCTTAAAGAGTTTGCATTGAATTCATTTCATTCATTCACCCTTGCATATATTTGCTCGGATAAGCTTTTCTTAATAAAATATATCAAGACAGACTAAAGTATCCTTAGGGTTAAGCCAAAATCATTCTGTTTGCCTAAAGTTAAGCAAGCAGACTTTTGTTTCCACTGATCCACTTAGCTCTTTAAACACTGTGAACCCAAAGCAATCAATCAAGAAGAACCAACTAATCGAAGTTTCAAAGAGAATTGTTAGCTTACAAAACTCTCTCTTTATTTAAAGTTTTTCTGCGGATGAGAGTTTAAGATTGACGGGCTTAGGGTTACATAAAAGGAACTGATAATTAACTGAATGAGTAGCTGAAAAAAGTCAGCTTTTCAGCTACGTATTTTTCTTATCAAACTCGAACTGTCAGTTTTCAAAAGCCGACTGTGAATCATACATATTCAGATATTGAAGCTGATGAGTGCACTCACAGCTATTCAGAAGTTGTGGAAAAGAAAATCAGGTAATTAGTACGCCATTTATTCGATTCATTTCAATGGATTCCGAACTTGCACAGAAATAATTTACACTGAATACTTTCTGATAGTCAGTGGCTGCGTTCAGCACTTACGTTAATTCACGTGGACGAATCACAAAAAAATGGTGACAGACGTTTTTACCAACGCAAATTTGTATAGAAATTAGCAAAAAAAACTTCTGGTTGAATTCTGGTGTAAAAAAGGAAAAGTCATCATGGAGATTGTATTCATAGTTAAAGTTTTTTGTGTGAGTTTTTTGTGTGCTTACAATTTGCAGATAAATAGAAGAGATATTGTTAACGATTATTCGATGTTTGTTGTAGATTATAAAGAATACTCTAACGACTAACGAACAGATACTTTTTCGATTCTCTAGAATCTTTTCTAGTTGTTAAAATAAAACAATATATTTTTCCCTAATCTTTACGTGTTCCCTAAAGCATGATTCTGGCATGATTCTGATCGAAACTTGTAATGGGATATATTTATTCGATTAATGTTCGATTTCTGCTGCTGAAACCGCCCAATTAATGCAATACCCCTATCCATAGCCATGTGTACGCTGTGCTCGTATGCAGAAGGATGTCAGCTCGGATGGCATTTTAATTAACCAAAAACGTTTTAATAGGCGCCTGCTTAATGACAGGACATGATACATAAGATGGACAGGCAGACAGGACAAAGGAGACAGGCGAGAAGCGAGAAGCGAAGGGGCTACGGATGAGTTGGGGTTACAGTAGTGTGCGAGTCTGAACATGTCATTTAAGTAATTTCATTTAAATCTTGCCTAAGCCTGCAATGCGAGTCGAAACAAAGCGCATTAAATTGTAATGAGGGAGCCGCACAGCAATTTCCATTTTCATTTTGCCATTGGCAAGGACAAGGTCATGGGCTTCCTTCCCAAGCCTCTTAAAACGTTAACTTTTTATTTTTGTTGCCGTTGCTTTTCTCTTTTTTGTTATTTTTGTTGTTGTACGTTGTGTTTTTTTATCGTATTTTATTTTTTTGGGAACAGCAGGAACAGAAGCAGCAGCAGCAGCAGAAGCAGCTAAAGAAAATTGCTTTCAATTATGTGCCCAAGTCTATGACGGGTTTTGTCCATTAGACTAAGCAAATGTTTGAAGTTATAATTGAGAAGATCTACTCATTATGCTCCAAAAGATTCAACCCGAGATGTATGTACGAGTGTGCATGTGTGTATGTGTTTATATATAGGAGACTATATGTTTATTGGATAAGAGTATGGTATGCATACACTTCGAAAAAAATCACGTTCTAAAGAGCAGCACTAGGTTGTATTCTATCTAAAGGTGAAAACCAATTTCAAATATAAAAACATGTATTTTATATATTTACTTAATCAGTTTCATTCCAAAAGAAACTCCTCTAGGCAGCTTCAATGTTATAAATATGTGATTACTTCTTAGCCTGCGGCATCTACGTGACTGTCAAGCATAGCTAAAGAGTTTGTTGTTTATATTCATTAATTTACTTAAAAGATATATGATATCGAGATGATATATATATTATACATATTTTACTTTTGTATAAGATCAACTTAAAGTTTCAATTCGCTTAAAACAGTTGCTATTAACATCCTCAGAATACGAATAACTTTTCATAGAACAAGTCAAACTCTCGTTGAATAAAAACTTTTCAAAGGAATCCTTCTCTGTACATTCTGTACGCTTCCATAGAATTTTTGACTACTTTTTTATATCTCCAATTCTGTTTGCTTTTAACTACACGATTTTCTTGAGTGTACACCTTTTACGAATATAATTGGAGAGAAATTAATGTGGGCTTTGCTTTGATCATCAACAGAAATTTGTTAGAGCCAATCAGCTGCTTGTAATTGTTTACAGTTTGTAATGAATCAATTAAAGGTATTAAGTGTTCCCCAACTTAATCCATATCCAATTGCCACCCGTGTCTAGTTTGATTGTCATATGCTAAGCCATGGATCTGCTTATGAAGTGGTCCTAGCCTTTGTCCTGGACAGGGCCAAGGCATGGCGACACTTTTTGTTGCTCCATCGGCATCTGGCAGATGGCAGACAGCAGGCAGTTGAGAAAACGAGCCACGTGCTAATTGCCAACATGAACAGGCTTTCAAAACCAAATCCTTACCAGCCAGCCAGCCAGCCAGCCAACCAGCCAGACTATCTGCTCGTCTACCTCGTCTGCTACAGGCAAATCAAAAGCTGGCAATTACATTACGCATACGACACGTTGCCAACGCAGCGTCACGCAAAGGCTGCCACAGACATATTCTACTGTGTGTGGGTGTGTGTGTGTGTGTGTGTGGTGTGTGGGGTATAGTGGTTGGGTGGTTACCACTGTGGTCCTATGAACGGTATAGAATCAACTTAATCAGACAATTATGTGTCGCTAATATTGATATAATCTTGAGCTTAATGCTTTTAATTTAGCTCGTAAGCAGTTGAGGCTAATATTCTTTATAATAATGTAATGCAATCTGTAGCAGTCTGTCTGTGTGTAAGTGTCTATGTGTCTGTGTGTGCGTGTGTATTATCAACATTATTATTTCGCCCACCATCCCTTCACAACCTTAAGCCTTTAGCTTCGATCCGTTTGGCTGGTAACAAGCTTCATTTTTGCTTGCGACCTTTGACTGTGTTTGGGTTCGTTCGCTTCGCTTTTATTTGCGTTTTAATTTTAATTTTTATTTCCATTTTTTGAATATAACTATAAAGAATTGTTATGTACTTGGATTTCAGCTTCTGACTGCATTTAGTTACGCAATTCCAAAATTCTCCATCTACAGCTGCCATTTTAATTAACCCGTTGGTAATTGCATCAAAGTTCGTAAAACTTTCGCGGAATCGTGTTAAAATGAGTTTTGGGAAAAATAACGAGAACTACTCATTAATGTTATGAACAAATATATACATATATACTCGTACTATATACATACATATAAAAGTTGGCTTTCGAATCCTAATAAGCTCAGACGAGCATTTTAATTACTTATTATTTCCAAGTTACATTCTACTCTTTCTACTTGCAACAAAAGTAGCAGCAATAATAATTCAGTTTGGCTTCTGGAACTTCTGATTCTCGTATAGTTTATTATACGGAATTTCTTACCATTGTGTGTCTTTGTGTATTACTTAAGAAATATATATAATATTTAAGCTATTGCCTAGTACAAATAATAATTATGCTCATCATTTGATTTATTCTAATAATTTGAAAGGCTTGAAGAATATTTCTTTGCAAATATGTTTATTATTTTTCATCTTCAACCATTTTTATAAAATATTCAAAGTGAGCTTTGATTACTTTTAAGGTAAGATGTTGTTCCAGAAATTCCTTTCTAATTATCATAAATTAATTATTTATGTTCAATCTCTGATTTATCTGAGAATTGTTTAGTTTTAAGGATTGAAGGAAATATAAGAGAATTTATCTCAATTATATTTACGAATTATCAATCTATACTGATTAAATTACCTGTAAAATATTACGCTCTAGATACATTCGAATCTGTTATTACTAAATCAAACTGCAACACAAAAATTATAAAAATAAATACATATATACATTTATATATATGTATATATATATGTATATATATGAACATGAAGTTTTCGCTCGAGTTTGCTGCAGTTTGGCTTAAAAATCTCTACTTGTGTCTGAAACCAGGCGATTAACTTTGTGGCTTAATGGCAATTGTGGCAAGTCTATAGGCACACAGCAGGCTTCCTTTTGACATATTGCAGAATGTCATATGCGATTTACGATAATTCACAATAATGATGTATAAATGATGTTGAAACTCGTGCACCGTTTAGTTATTCGCCTTTGATGAACTCACATGTCAATGACAGCGACCTCAATATTGGGAAATTAAAATATATATAAATATAGGCGGAAGTACATGGATTCGCAGCTCTTGTTGCTGTTGATAGCACCCAACTGCGGCAAGCATAAAAATGCCACATTCCACATGCCTCTCCTCTTTCCCCTCTCCCCACTCGCAACACTCGACAGACTTGAGCTGGTCTAGTTTTCAGGCGAGCGATGTCTCTTCCACTTCCTGTGGGTTATTGGCACGCAAGAAGCATAAGCAAATGCACGCACACACACACACACACACACACGCATAGAGAACAACAACAATAACCAAGATAAGCAATAGCAAATTGGTGGCATCTCCGCTTGTTGGGTCCGCCTGGTGGGCTGGTGGGCTGACTGGGAACTTGGAATGCCTTGTACCGAAAATACCCGGACTGCAATCTTGAGAGTGTTTATAGCACCACTGCCCTGGTGGTTGGTGGTTGCTGTGTTTCCTGGCTTTACTGGTTTCCAAGCTGGCTGCACGTACTTAGCTCAACAAATATGTATCTCCTAATTACTGCTCCGAAAGTCATGCGGCGTTTAATGCTGCCATTGCCACTGCCACTGCCACTGCTCATACTGCCTGATGTTGCTGCTGCTGCTGCTACTACTGCTGCTGCTGTGGTAATCATGATTTAAGCGCTAAGCTGCTTTACACTTACATTCTCACACCCAGGGAGGCGAGTCTCCTTCATCTCCAGCGTCTGCTTCTCTGCCTCAGACTGATGGTGCTTCTACTTCAATTTTCTAACACACGCTCCATGTATCTACTACGTGATCCTAAAGTTGAAGTAAATCACATAAGAGTCTTTACATGGCTTTATGTATGCCGAAAACTGGTTGCCTTTAAGTCCACGCCAGCCCAGTCCAACCCAGACCAACCCAGGCTAAGATAGGCTATGCCAGCCCGGGGCGGACCAAGAGCCACGCCTTGGTTGCGCCTACAACTGCATATTAAATATGCAAGCAGAGAAGTTCGAGTATTCGGCAGAAAAAAAGAGGGGTGTAAAGGCGTTTAAAGTAAATACGTTAAATTCAATTTGTAACTAACACACACAGCCATACACACACACACACCCAAACACAGGCATACAATCTATTGGTGGAGGCCTGTGGTGGGGTTAACTGCTAAAGGGGGGAAAAGAGCTGCCGGCAACGAAATGCCAATAACAAAATACACGCGTGGCTAGAGATATTTTCAAGCCTCCTTCCGCCATCAAAGCAACATATTGAGGAAGACCCCAAATGTGTGTGTGCGTGTGTGTGTGTGTGTGTGTTTGAGTAGTTCGAAAAAAAAGAGGCTGCGGGGTGCTGGCGCCAAGAGGAAACTGAATGGAATAACAACAAAGCCATTTACGTGCAGCTACGCAAAATCTTTGAAGCTTCCAAATAGGCAAACCTGTAAGTCAAAGGGAAAACAAAAAAAAATATGTTACTACAGCCAAGTCAATGAAACGCTAGAAGTCTCGACATGGCAGATACCACGTTATAAGATACCATTATCCTAACAAAAGCCTCATATTTCTACACTATTCCAAGACAGTTATAAATATATTTCAAATAAGCCAAACTTTACTCTTCAGCATAGAACAACCCACATGCGATATTAAGTAGGTTTTGTCTTTTAATAATCTCCCAGTTGAATCGTTTTGAGACATAGACGTCGGACATTCCTGGCTTAATGGAGGTGTCTGGAAACACTTGTTTTTTTTTGCATAGATAGGTTAAAGTTCTTATACCCTTTTTTACGCATTGTTTTGCATTGGGTACAAAAAGGTAGAGGACCAAAGGCAAATCATTGGAAAAGGATAACCCTAACCATGTGAGTCAAGGATGTTACCAGCTTTATGCTGAGCTAAGCCAAGTTAACCTACGTATGTATGTGTGTTTATGTATCTAGCTGATGGCATTTGGCAATGGTCTTGTGTGATT
The DNA here is from genome assembly GCA_035045065.1 of Hirtodrosophila trivittata. NCBI lineage: Eukaryota > Metazoa > Arthropoda > Insecta > Diptera > Drosophilidae > Hirtodrosophila > Hirtodrosophila trivittata. Next base: position 2,476,419 of record JAWNNK010001024.1, read on the forward strand.
TACAGAAACATTTGCATACTATAAAGAAGCAGCTGCAGAAGGCGCATCTGACCGGAAGCGGAAGTGCTTGTAACTATTATGTAAAAATTGGCAATTGTTTGCAACAGCTTGGTGAATATCCACTTTGCTGGTTGTCCAACTTGGACAACGCTCGGAAAACGAGTGGATGCACATGGCGTATGAGCAATATTTACAGTTGACTTGCGAAGGGAGAAAAATATGTTTTTTGTCGCATCTTGTTTAGAATCTTTACCACAATTCGAGTTAACCAAATGCCACACTTACACCTCAAATATAAATCACTTCAGGTGCTAGGAGCCTGCAAAATTTGCTTACCAAATGTCGAGTGACATTTGGACAAATGCGCAATTGAATTCTCACCCATCCCTTGCGACTCTGCCACGTCTCAGCGCACAAAAATGCAATTATAATGCCAGTAAGTGCTGCTTCTACAGCTTTCGGTTTGCATTCCAAGGATCGTCCAGCCGGACACCTGCAGTGCCACAAGAAATGCCCTTCTAACAATAAACCTGCTGTTGCTCCTGCTGCTTCTGCTTCTGCTTCTCTGCTTCTGCTCCTCCTGCTGATGGGACCCACGGGCTTGCTACAGAAGGAAGTCCTAAACAAATATTGAACATTCAAGGTCTATTGACGTATTTCTAAAGAAAACTGATTCATTTACAAATTACAAATGATTGCAAGGAAAGTGGCTATTTTCGAATCGTAATCAAACTGTACAGAGGATGGACCTCTTACGCAATATATAGAACACTTTAAGAGCTGACCACTTCAATTTTTAATGTGTTACTACTTTATAGATACTTTTAATGTTTCCTCCTGCTTCCGGGAATCACATTTGACAAGTTGATTTTCTTTCGTTATGGCATGTCCTGGAAATTTCATAACGATTAGATAATAAATCCATTTGAAAAGTGAAGCGCACTCACAATAGGGACACTTATATTTGTTTTAAATAAGTTTGTCAAGTCTTATTGATTTTTGAATCAAAGTTGACAACGAGCTCCTGGAAAATGCACTTGAAAACAATTTCGTTTATCAGCCGAAGCTCTTCAATTCGATTTCAATTACTCCAAGCGATTTATTGCCGAAGCATTGCAAACGAAAGGATTAGGAATTTTTTGCATTTGGCATTCACAGCACAAGCTCATCCCAAGGATTCTATCTGGTAATACAGAATATAAAAGAAACGTCTTTTGTTTCAAGTGTCTTTAAATAGACTTTAATGGATAACAGGAAATCAATTTTTCTTTTTCTTTCTGATTGTAACAAAGCATCTCTAGGAGTAACACACATGCGTTGAGGGTGTGCATGAAAGACACTCTAATAAAAGTCATTCAACTTGAGCTGCCAGCCAACTGTGAAGTCAAGTGAACTTCTAATTGTTCTTCATATGCGAGACGCGCTGACACTGAAACCATCATACAGGATGTCGACCAGACCAAGACGAAGACCAAGAACAAGGACAACGGCAAAGGCAAAGGAAAAGGCAAAGGCAAAAGCAATGGCACCGACAAAGAATCAATCAAATTCGTTTATTGATACTTATAATCAAATAATGGTTCAGCACAAATTGAATCCAGAGATCAACCACCACAAGGCTCAGGAATTCGGAGACACCACAAGGATTATAAATGTATGAAACTGATAAGGAAATTGCATTTGCAGAGCCGCAGCTAAAAATAAACATCGGTACATCTATAACAATATCTCTATCTCTTTATATATATATATATATATATATATATTTATAAGTATCACGAAACGCGTATAAAAGTTAATGACTTTTGACATTTTTCGCTACAAGTCAATGACCAAAAGTCAAGACAGAAGTAAAATCAAAAGCATAAAAATAAACGAGAAACACAACCAACGCGCAGCTCAAATCATAAAACAAATTTCATATGCACTTTAGGAAAAAAAAAAACCAAATCGGGTACTGCGATTATGTGACTAGGTTTGTTCACAGGATCAGGAAAAGCCTTAAACGAATAAGAACTTTGTCAGTATTAAGAAAGAGTTACCTTTAAAATATCTGATTATTATTGAGAGTATAAAATATTTGCTATCAATAAGTAGATCTATGTTTCAACAAGATATGTTTCATCTAAGAATTTAAATAATGATTCCCTGGTAATCCAGTCAAATCGACAATTGAACAATGAGACATCGTGAGAGTCTCACAAATCACAAAAGCAATAATAATGAATAGATATAATCATAAAAGTTAATACAAAATGAAAGTAAATGCTAATGAAAATAATAATATTAATAGCTAAACTTTAGTAAGAATTATAATGTATTTGCATAATATATCGAGATACATTCGAAATCATTCCTATTAAAATTATAAGAATTATAAGAATCAAAAATAATAATACATTTGATAATGTTTTTGGTACCAAGAATATAAAAATAATCACAATATATTTCTAAGCTGTTTAATATAAGAATTTCATGTTACATCGATTGTTTCTTTTGTTTTATGTTTTTATTATCCTCTTAGCTAATATCAGATCTTAGAATGTGTCTAATGATGCTAACATTTAATAGAAATGATATGATAAAGACTATATATATATATATATATATGTAATTTGAGTTAAGTTAAGTTTGTTATAAGAACGGGTCACTAGTCATAATCCACAGCGTAGGGAGCAGTATATGGTAAAAGCATTAGGGCTTCGGTGCGTTCCAAGATGCCTTGTTTGTAACAAAAAGTTTTGATTGAGTGAGTGAGTGAATATTCCCGTGGATGTTGCGGTAAAGTGTCAAACACCTAACCTTAAGCAATGCGCGCCTGCAGGTCGACGACGGCGTCAAGCGTCAAGCGCCAAGCGCCAAGCGGCAAACAGCAAGCGGCAACAGCAACAGCAACAGCTGAGCTGGGCCGCAATGCAAGGGCCAAAAGAAGATGCTGTGGGGCAACAAAGCGCTGCCAAAAGTATAAAAAACGTTTAAGCAGCCAATGAACAACAACAGCAGCAGCAGCAGCAACAGCAGCAGCAACAATAACAACAACAGCAGCAGCAATCGGCAGTCGGCAGGGGCCATGTAAACAAAACGAGGCGTAGGGCAGGGCGCAGGCGCACGGATAAATTGTGTTCGTAGTTCGGTTCGGCGGGGCCTTGCGGATAGACGGATAAAGTGCTAACGGATAAACTCGTCGTTGGGAACAGTATGCCGAGCGGCAGCACTAGCAATAGCAACAGCAGCAGCAGCACAAGCAGCAAAAGCAGCAACAGCAGCAGCAGCAGCCGCAGCAGTAAACGTCGCATAGCACGAGGCGTAGAAAAGTTTTTCAAATATAACCAAAGAAATTTGTTTGTTTTGATTCAGTCGTTGCGGGTTTTTTAAGGCGAGCAGTCAGCCAGCTAGGAGCCATCAGCCAACAGCCAACAGTTATCAGTTAGCGAGTGAATTCGAAACAAGTCTTTGGTATTCGGCATTTTCCGTTGAACAAATAAACTAACAATATCGAAATTTAAATAAATTTATTTATACAAAATATTGAAATATTTGGACAAGTGTGTACTCAAATTATAAACCAGAAAAGTGCCGAAACCAAAACAAAAAAAACTTTGAACAAAATTTTTAAAAAACAATTTTATTTTCGAAAATTTTTTATTTTATTTTCCGAAGAGAATTTAGTTTTTTTTCTAGTTTCCTGACTATAAATTATCTCAGTGTCAAAGTGCATTGTATAAAAAGTGTTGAAAACACATATCCGACATACCCACAGGTAAATGAATAAATTACTTAAAGATTTGGCATAACTTTTGCGATTGTTTGGACAATCGACTGACAGGCCAACAATGGCTTAAATTTATTGTTATAACATTCACACACACACACACACACAACAAACACACAATGCACACACCAAATTGAATTAAACATATCCAGTGAAATCCAGTAAAAGCCCTCGATAACCCAGCCGCTGGCTATCTCTGATCAGCATTTATCATTGCTATCGGCCGCTGGCAACTAAATCATATTAAATTAATGCTATTTATAACAATACCATCATCATACACTGTCCGAATAGATAACTATTGAAACCATTTTCCGAATTTTCCAATCTCGGAGAGGGGAGTGTGAGTTATATTCCGAATGTGCTTGCCATTGTTGCTTTGTGGCCAGAACCGAGAGGAATTACCTATTGTTCCTGCAGTTAAGATAGATGTATTGTCAATAGATCCTTTAAAGGCATATTTCTTATACTCAATATCCGCATTCGCATTCGCATTCGCATTCGCATTTACATCCGCACCCGCATCCGCCTCTGCAGCTGACAGTGCAAGAAATTCGCTGAGCATATTAATTAAAATAAAACGATGGGAAGAAGCGACCGCAGCTTACAAAGCGATTTTCCGAATAGACGAACTTTAAATTAAAATCTTAAGAGTATGAATAAGCGTTAATTAATACAAGTGCAAAACATACGTTGTATTCATGGCAACACCTAAGAACATTAAAATAGAAGCGTTAATAAAAAAAAATGTCGTATTTAGAATTAAGAATTCCTGAAGTATCCGGAATGATTGATGCTTAAAATCGCTTTGAAGAATGAGATTAAATTGTATATAAAAAGCTAACATCAACTCTTACATAAATATTCTATATAAACCTGATTTTTTGACAATTTAATCTTTAATTACAACTTATGTTCATTATATAATTGAGCGAGTAAATATTTTGGGTTGATCTGTTGCGAAAGTGTTTCCCATTTAAAACTGAAACTTTATTTATAGTTAAGATCGAATTTAATTAAGAGTTGACTTTCTCATGAGAATTTGATTAAAATGTTAACGCTGCAATTAATTTTCATGAATAAGTTTTCCCTGCAAGGGTCTTTGCATAGTTACCAGTCTTTCTCCTTTAGAATATTTTTGGCCCAGAATAACCAGTAAAAAGAACAAGAAAAGTAAAGAATACAAAATAAATTTTTATATTTTGTTTTAAGTTTCGCAAAAAAAATAAAAACGAAAATAAAAACTTTAGTTACAAACTTGTCAGGCAGCAAAATATTCTTTACTATGCTCAACTCTGCTGTACATTGGGTACATTAGCTACGGTGGTTGACTTGGCTTCTTCAGTTACTGATGAACTAAGACTTGAGGATAGAGTATTCCGAATATAGAGAGATAGGATAATATTGTTTATAAAGAAATTGAAAGCGAAACTTTTGATTTTGAATGTAAATTAAAATATATTTTGAAATACATTAAAAATATCTTTTTAAATAAAATCCATGGACCATTTGATCGACGTCTTTATCTTCGATAGTTTGAGACTAAATCAAAGAGATGTATACCATTTCTCTCTCAGTGTAGCTGAAGTTCAGCTGAGTCTTTGAGTTGTTGAAAATGCATTCAAGATTCGACTTGATACTGTTGAGTTGTTCTCATCTTACTCTTTGGCTTTTCGTGTCATGTTGGAAAACTGTGAAACTGTCGAAAGTACACATTTCATTGGACAGGATGCTGGCCAGCGGCGGAACATTTTCCTAGGGCACAACTATAGTATGTACATCTAACGGTACATACATTTTTTGCCACTTTCATCGTTCACTCGAATCGATTTTCGAGTCGTTGGCGACGACAACTGACAACAGGCAATTATTATTAGATGGGTCCTTAGAAATGGGATGGCGGTTGATGTGTGAAGGGCGGGGCAGTGGTGGGCGTGGGTGGGTGGAACTGAAAACCTATTAAAATTACTTATAATGCACTTAAATGAAAAGCGATTAAGCAATTAATTGAAGGCTTTGCCTGCAAATTGCTATGCTCGTAGTCAAATTGCATGTGGCAAGTTACACAGACTCGATTGCCACAAAGAGGAAAGACAAAAAACACTCGTAAAATGACAAAAGGAAAAAGAAGAAACTTATACGTAGATGTTAAAGAAGAGCTTGGAAGAATTGAATTGAATTCTATCTAAGCGAGCACATGAGTCCACGAGGCCAGGTCCAGTGCCACACGTGCCGCACATATAAATCAATATGGTCATTAACATTAATGAACCAAGCGGCATTAAACTGCTTCGCCAGGACCTTTGACAGCCTGCCGCTGCGGCCAAAAAGTTAGTCACATTACAGCCACAGCAGAAAGCCAAAATCGTACACACACACACACACAATAGATGATATGTATGCCACTTCGTAAATACCCTGTAAATGGCAAAAACTTAATAGCACTTTATTGAAATATACGAGTATAGAGTATATATACCATATAAATATAAATATAAATATGAAAATGAAAGTAAGAAAGAGAAGAGAGAAGAAAAAACCAATGAAAAGCTGTTAAGTTGCCCAGAGACAAGCAGATTAACCAGATAAATGCTCAAATTGTCGTTTGTTTGTCTTTTCTTGTTGTTGTCTCTTGCTTTTTTTGCAACACGGCTGCAAATCCTCTTTAATGCCATCATATGTTAAATGTATCGCCAGAAGAAACAAGCGAACAAAATGCCTGTAAAAAAAACATTTGATTTTTGACCTGCGGCCAGGCCACAGAGCACATTATCAAAACAAAGAAAACAGAGAGAGCAGAAAGCAAGAGGCAACAAGAAGAAATAAATATAAAAATTATAAAGAAACGACGGCAAACATTTTGAAAGTTTTACGCAAAAATGCAATAGAACAAAGACTGAGAGACCTTAACTGAAACTGAAACCGAAAACCGAAACCAAAACCAAAACCGATACGGAAAAACACAGCCAAAGCTAAACTCAAGCAAAACCCTAAGTGTAACCCAATGTAACCCTTTGCAGAAAAGAGCCCCTGAGCGCGTGACCTTGCGCCCTTCTTCTATCTACCTCCCCTTTTGCTTGGAATTGTCTGGGCACTGGGATGAGTTTCATGCGCGAATTATTGAAAGAAAAACATTAAGATGAAATCCCTTAACTGCCCCTCGAAACCCTCGACCCTTGCAAGGTTGTAGTCATAACTTTGCTGCTTATTTGCGGTCAGTTGGCTTATTTGCTCTTGGCCATTTTTATTTCTGTTCTCGAGTCAGTCCCGTCTACGTCTGAATCTCCTTGTCCGTGTCTCCATCTTGATTCCGACTTCGAGTCGGATTCCACGTCTAAATCGTAACCGAACGTATTGTGCCTTTTGTGCTTCTGGGTGTCGCCAGCTTCTCCGCCGGTTGCTTTTAATGGCACCTGTGGCTGCTGGTAATCATGATTTTAATGACTTTCAACAGTGGCTCCACTCGGTGGGTTGCCGCCACCCACAGTTTTGGGCTGAGACTGGTCTTGGTTCTGGTCCCTGTTTATGAGTGGGTAAAGGCCGCTGAAAGGTTTATCAAGCGCTGCCCAAAGCTGCCCCAAAAGGTTGCAATTAATTTTTTAAATGCTTTACAACTTCACCAGATTGTTGTTCTTCTTTTATTTGTTGCTTAAACAAAGAAATTATAATTTAGCCACTGGCTTTATGTTGTTCCTAACTTGGTGTTGATTGAGTGCTAAGCACACATTTGACTTTGCTCCCCAAATTTACGAGCCGTTGACTCCGAACCTGTTTCGTACTGAAAATGTTTCCTTTAGCTAAAAAGGACAGCAGCGCACCTAAAATGTTTTGAGTTTAGATGATTTTAGTTTAGTTTACAAATAGAAAGACTATTTCATACGATTAATTAACTTCTTTCTCTGGGCTATTTACCCATCATTAAATTGGGGTTACACTTTATAAAAACTTGAGAATAATTTGAAGTTTTAGATAAAGGCGTCACAAAATTATAAACTTTATTTGAAGTCGACCCTTGTCACATTTGTCCTTTTCTCAGAAATGAATTTAGTCGAATTGTGCGACAATTCTAATAGTTTTAAACTATTCAAGTTAATATAAACCTGTGACATCTCACAGATTATATTCTGTTGTACAGTACTCAGATTTATATCTTCACTATCTGCTCTCATCCTAATCCGAACCCAAAGGACATTCTGTTCTTAGGTAAACCGTAAGTGGGTACAGTCTGCTTGAGAGAGGAGCAGGAAAACAATCATCATTCAAGCGATCTATTGAAGAGTTCCTTAATTGCTCTCGGATGTGCAGTTTGAGTTCACGGTTGGGTTTATTCTATACCCATTTTTATACTAAAAGGAGTCTAGGCTCCGAGCTGACTTCGATATTGTATTAATTTATTGTTTAGCGTTTGGCATATGGACAGCGCGTGGAAGAGATGGGGGAAGGGGGGAGATGGTTGAGAGATTCGCTGAATGGGCCATCGCCTATCATATGACAATGTCCACATTGAGATTGACAAACATTGGATTCCTTTTTGGTCGATCCCACAGTTGCTTTTTTCGGGTAATATAATCGCCCAAATTCGACACCACAACAAACAGACAAAATATTTCATTTCAATAATTTCATTGTGATGTCGGTTGGCCATTGATTGGCCAGTTAGGTTTGGTTTTCTGGTTTTTGTTTTCCTTCTCATCCTAAAACTCATCCTCATCCGCATCCTTATACTCATCTTCATCCATGTCTTCGCCGTCGTCTTTGTTTTCGTCCTGCTTTTGGTTTTGGATGCCCAATGACGTAGTTGTAGACGTAAGCGTAACCCATGGGCTCTGTCAATATTTGTACAACACTTTGTTTACTCTCACCCAAAATATATATAAAAAAGTAGAAAAATCGAGAAAAACACACACCACTCACACACACACACACACCTAGAGAGGGAGGCGCAAACGTAAAGAGAAATATGTTAAATCGACAACATATTGAATTTAGATTTAGTGTCACCAAGGAGCAGGAAGGAGCAGCGCCAATTGTATGGAAAGCAGGCAAGGTAAGATGGGTGGGCGGACAGTGGGAGGGGGAGGAAGAGGTTGCTTGAGAAATGGTATCCTTGTAAGGGAAAATGTAAACACAGCGCAAACAGGCAGCGAGGAAGCGCAAATCGAGCTACCGCAGTTCGTTGACATCTGGCCAAAAAATGAAAAGATAACAAATGAGAGGCAGTCAGGCGCTGCCACACCGTGGCAGACCATGCCACACCGTGGCAGACCATGCCACATACCATGTCCCTCCCCGCCCCCACCATGTGCCCAGGATGGCAACTTATGTAAATGTATTCAGGCGGCGTGTGGCAATTACGGGCACAACAATAATCACAAGGCAGCCGCCGTTGCAGCGCTAATATGTCCTGGGAGCAAGCTCCAATAATGAAAGCAAGGATAAAAAAAAAAAAATGAGGAAAAAACTGAACATGTTTCTCATGGATGCCCCAAGAAATGGCCATGAAGAATATGCAGCTAGCGACCAGTAACCGGTAACCAGTAGCAAACAGCAGCCATTGAAATATTGGGCAAACAATGAAAGGATTCCAGCAATGCCAGTCATTCTTTTTCTGCTTCCGCTTCTGCTTCAGTTCCAGCTACACCTCCAGCTAGAGCCCCTGGTTTTACTCTTGCTCTCGGCCCTTGGTCGCTTTTAGTCGGCACGTGCAACAGGTTGGTTTCTTTTTTTCTTCCATCCGCCTGCGGTTAAGCGTATGCCGGACTCTGTGGTTCTGCCACTCTATGGACTCAGGGCTCATGGGTATGTGGCTTTGTTTTAACCTGATCATAGGAGGAGGACTACAGAACAACATAATTTAACGAACGCAATGCACGAAATGTTCAGGCAACTAAAGCATAGCATACTTTGCAGCGCAAGACCCCAATACAGCAGAAAAACTAGTAAAGAGTTGTGAATAGTTGCGGTTGAGGTAAAGAATATGCAAAGCAGATGCTCTAAGCTGCAAAAACCACTTACATTTCAGCAGAATACCTTCAGTGTACATCAGCATAAAAAAAATTCTTCTGAAATGTGATAGAATCAGTATTTCATTTTGCCCTGCTTGACCACAGAAACGAAAGAAGCGAATGATAGGATTTGGATTCGGACTCTGATTCGAATTCTGAATAAAAAAAAGGAGAAAGCGGTTTCAGTTTACTAAACGGATACCCTTCACTTTATCCGTTAAGGTTATTGGATTTCAACAAAACTTAAAGTTAAAAAGAGATAAATCTAGCTATATCTGGTCCTATCTACAACAAGTCCTGCTTGAAGTCTACAACATTCTCTCTACAGAAAAGTCTGTTTTAGATCTTTTAAATCAATCTTAGGCTTTTTGATACTTGTTCCTACTAATACTTATTAATACTTATACTTATTGGTACCTAATACCAATAACAATACAATATCATTATTCCAATCCTTGATCTATAAATTATACAAATTTTCCTTTTCAAACCAATTCAAACATAGTCGACTGACATAAGTTGACTCTAAATGAATAGACAGACTCAACATTTGGTATGAAGGTTTCTATATGGGGCATCTTTAAGGTTTTCGATTCTTCATCCTGATGAAAACAGCTGAAAATAAAAGTTTAGCTTTAGCTTTAATTTTGATCACACTTATCTTTGTGTGTGGCTGAAGCCCTTGTAATAAGAGCAGGAGTTGCCAGGGAAACAGTTTTCTAAAAAAACGACAGGTGGGAGCAGAAAAATTATATGCTGCTTGAAGTGTGAGTTTTTGTATGGGTTTGTGTGGGTGCGTGTATGTGTGTGGGTATCGTGCAGTCGAGCAAAATGAAGTGGGCATTCGCACCTGCAAAGCCCTTAACCAATTAAAAAAGTGCAAAAAAGCGTATAATAAAGCAAAAGTATGTAACACGCCGAAGGCAGAGCCACATCCGACCCTACAGAGCATTTATATAATATATATAATTAATATGGAATATATATATACCAAGTCGATATGCGGTTGCGATATGTTGCGCTTCCTTTTAACAGGATATGCAATAGTGCAGCGCAGGAGCTGTTAGCGACGGCAAAACATAAAAGTGCTCGAGGCGTGTGTGTGCCTGATGTGTGTATGAGAATGTTGGGTAAATGGGTGTGATACTCAATTAGGAGGTGGCCAGAGTTGCGTAATACAACATATTTTAGTTGTACCCTTTTTGTTTGTTCCCTGTTATTCGAGGTGCAAGGTGGACTTGTAATTTAATCAATGCAGTCAAAAGTGCTTTCAATCTACGTTGGGCTCGGAGAATAATTTGCATTGTAATTAGAAGCTCAAATTCCTAGAAAATTTATTGTCTTAATTACATAGGTTTGATTTTCAGATGCAATTTGCGTGTGTCTGTTGTGCTTTAGAAGGACTTGCTGATTGAGTTTAATTTGGAATTTCTCGTGTGGCTTCATTCAATATTTGGCTTATATAATTAATGTAAATATTTGAGGCGGGCCTATGCCCAATGAATTTGCAAATGTAAGCCGCATTTTATATACGTCCAGAGTTCGCAAATGTGATTTGATTTGCTTTGATTTGACCCCTAATTTATGTGTTTGCATGTGTAATTTATGTGTTGGCATTAGCAACGGACAGCAGGTAATCAAATATTAATTAATACAGCGACTCCACTTCGTATGTTTGGTGACAGCCTCAGAACAATAGAAACTCGAACTTCCAATTCGATTAATTATGATATATATATATTATGCTCCTCATATATATATATATATATATATATATATTTAGAATTGCGCTCAAAACTGTTGAGTAATGTCAACAATTAATTACTGTAGACTTATTTATAACTGCACAGTGCCACACCTGCCCGAAACACCTGTGCGTAATTAGGACACCCGCTGTGTCTCTGAGTAGAGCAGCGGAGTCGGAGGGGGAGGGGAGGGGAGAGGGGGTAAAGGAGCAGTCAGCTTTTTCAACTAGCGGCACAAACGGAACGTTTATAATTCATAATTGTTGTGGGCGCATAATTAACACATCATTAGACATTTTCCCCCTTTGTGTGTCCCTGTGTGTGTGTGTGTGTGTTTACTGTGTCTGTATGGGCTCTCTCAGTGTTTATGCTACATATGGTTGCAAGTTAATCAAATGCACAACACGAAACACCTTTGCAGATGACACGAATGTTTATTCAAGCCAAAGTTTTATTTCAGAATTTCACTTGATTTTTCATAATATTATTAATAACACTTGATCGGCCTTGATCAGGTCATTTGCACCGATCTCTTCTGAAGTAGCATATATAATATATAGAATATATATTGAATCTATAATATTGTATATAGATGCATTGAATTCAAAGAACCTGTATAAATCACTCAGGCTGAGCATCTTTTTCTTATAAATATTAATAATACCCACATCTTAAAGTAAGATTTATTCCGCTTGAGCGATTTATAGCTCTTGAATATTATAAATAAATTATTATGTATACATAATAATACAGGTAATTGAATCAGTTGAAAAATTCTCCCTGTATATGTCACTTAAACATGCTTCTCACTTTAAGCTTCATTTAAAAAAATACGCGTAAATCTGTTGAAAGTGTCGAGCGACTAGGTTTGAGGTAAGGCTGCGGTCAGAGTACGCATACGCCTCGTTAGCCCGACAGACACTTTCTATAGTGTATGCTTAATTGATGCGCTGAACAATTTCAGGAATCAACCTGGTAAAAAACGTATATTAAGTACAGTCATAGGGTATGCTCGACTTGCAGATACCAAATAAAACATTATTTCTGTCTGCCGAGCCTAGAAGTATTTTATAACGAACTTAATACTCTTTTTAAAGATAGCGTAGGGCATAGCTTGGTCTGAAATACCCTTCACATTTCCTCGCATAGGGTGTCTGAGCATTCACTTTGTGCACTGGCCTCTTTTTTGTGCCTATTGTTGTGTATCAATCAATTTAATTTAATCATTTATTTAATCAAATTTACTGATTATGTAACATGCACGGAGCAGGTACGTAGACTGCTCCTATACCTATAGATATACATATATATAGACGAGTATGTGTATATCTATATGATATATATGATTTTTATGTGTACTGATATGCGCATTTTTTTGTGGGGTGGCCGTGTCTGTCATTTTGACTGGCACACGCCCATAAAACGCCCACGCAGATGGGCACGCACACAAATCAAATATAATAAAGTGCTCGCCTTGTTGTTGTTTCTTGTGTTTTTGGGTATTTTTTGGGGTTTCTTGATAGCTATTGTAAGTGTTGTTGTCGTTGTTGTTGCTCTTATTGTTGCATGTGTGTGGCCAAAGACCCTTTTATCGGCAACTTTATCGGCAGCAGTTGTTTCGTCACCTAAAATGTCCTTTAAATTCAAGCATTCGTTTTTGTCTCGGCCTTTTCTTATTCCCTTTTTTTTATGCTTAGGACCATTTCATGTTTGATTATGCTCTACTTATGTCTTCGTGTCCTTGTGCTTGTGATTTTGCGTTTGATTTTCCAGCTAGCATAATGATTCCTTCCCTCAACGTTTCTTTAATTGAGTAACAAAGACAAGCACAAATTTGTCATTATTCGTGTGCTTAAGGACCTCTGATGAGTGGCCAATTGTCCCTTCGTGACACAGAACACAATAAGCAAAAACTACTCGAACATAAATAGTAATTAAATTGTCATGACATAAATGTGAATTAATTGTTCATCGTCTGTTTGTTTGTTTTTCGCTGGCGAGTGGGTAAATTACGAGCATTGCAACTGTGGCTGCACTTTTTCAATGCATTGCAAGTTGTGTGGCGATTGATGACTTGATGGCTTGCCAATGGCTTTGATTTATTGATGTTGTGGCCTGCTTACCAAAGAGAATGTGATTTATGCATTGATCCACTGATTTTATGGTATTTTATGCGGATCCACTGGCTTCTTAGCCCATAAATTTTGTGAGATTGCTGCAAAATTGGCTTGTCACTGGCTTGTCTCCCTTTCACTTGCGCACTAAAGTTGAACCGACATAATCTTTATTAATTTGTGGCCACCGAAGTCCTTCTCTGCGGACAATTATTGCATGAAATGCGGTCATGCTAAATTAAAGGTAGATAAACTTGTAAGGTTTTCGACAATAATTATTAACTTATCGAGTGCTCAAAAGCCAAATGCTTAGTCATAAATATCAATTGGGTGCGTAAGTGATGTCATTTCATGTAATTAGAACATATGGCTTATGGAAGGTACTTAAGTTTAGTAGCGACTGTAAAGCATTTATTTATCATTATCAATTTGGTTATCTGCGAGTTAGTCATGTGTTGGTTAACTTGTTAGTGACAACTACTTAGAATGCAGGCGGCGTTAAGCGAGTTAACCCCAAAAAGGCCGCACTAAACACATTTTTAGTGCCAAAAGCAAAGCCAGTGACAATAAACAATATCCAAGCAGTTGAGTCCGCTGACTGTGCCACAAACTGCCTCAGCCACGGCTGGTGTCTGCTTCTGCTACTACTACTACTACTACTACTACAACTACTACTGTCTACAAGCTGTTGGCAAGGCGGCGCACATGGCGTATGTGTTACATTTGTCGCATGGCTCGCTGAATGTTTTAGTGGCCGTGGGCTGGCAGTTTAACTAAATAACAAAAGCCACTAACCAGGGAGCAGTGCACCCATCCACAGACTCTCCCTCCCACACACACACAGACACCACATATACACAGATACTAATACAGACGGCGTATACGTAACGTGGTCTGTTTGCCGCTTTGTTGCTTTGTTGCCTTGACGCGACGCGTAATGAATACTCATTAAAAAGTAGTGGAAAGCGGGTCGCTAGAGGGTCGCTGGAGCTTCTCATAGCTGCTATCTCATATCTCGAGCCGAGTATGCAAAACTGAACTTACATAAGACTTATCAACACCCCCACCCCACATCCACACACTCACCCACTTCCGTCTCTATCCGCATCTATCTCCTACCAGCGCTTTGCTATGACCTTGTATCCTTGTCACAGCTGCGTATACGTAATGTGTACCGCAACCTTCATTGATTTTGTGTGCTGCGTACAGGTGTCTGTCATTTTTATGACCAAACCCCCTCTCCCTACGCATAATTCACAAAAACACCAACAAAAAACAAAAAAATATATAATAAAAAGAACCTTGTTATGTGTTAACGCCCAAGTTGTAGTTATCGCAGCATTTAATGTGCCCCACTCTGCGCCCAGTTGCACTTTGTGCGGGCATTTTAATTTGTTTTGATAAACTTGCGCAAGTTGACAGCGAACGGAACATGGATCTGGACAAGCCACTGAACCAGGACCCGTCTAACTTGTCTGTTATTTTATCAAAGTTATTAAGTTGGGCATAAAGCTCAGCTATTCGAGCGCATATAAATATAAATCTGCGTGTGTGAGTGTGTGTGTTTGTTTGTGTGTTTGCGGGCTGTAACTAAAGCATAAAAAAGCATAAAAACTTTGGTCGAGCGCATAGCCGCAAATACCCAAAAATCTTGTAGGATGTCCTGTGGCCAGAGCTTGATTAAGACCTAGTTGCTGCTAGCTGCTGCTCCTCTAGCTGTTAGCTGTTGGCTGTTGTTGTTGACGATGACGATGCTCCGCTCGAGTTATGACATTTTTATGCGGCTCTGCGGCAACATGAATAAAGCTGACTAAATGATAAGAACTGAGCCGGAGCAACACGAGCACCAGCATAAGTATGTCCCAGTGAGTTCAAGTGAACCATTTCAAATTTGATGAGAGAACTGAATTCGAGAACGTTTAATTTGATACCACAGTGCGGCAGTGCCACATAAATTGGCAACTCATTAAAATGCTAACAAACAGCAAGAACAAAAAGAAAAAGTAAACAAAATGTAAGAAGAAAAAAGAATCCATGAAATTTACAACTTTGTGGCATAAATGACGCAAAAACTTGAGTTTCTTCCCAGGAGTCGTCAAGTAATGAGTATTGCGAGTATTATAACTGAACAAACATCAAATATGCAATATGTATTTACAAAAGACAAAACACACACACACACACAGGCCCACACACACACAGAGCGGTATATATTTATTTGTGTAGGTTGCCTAAAGTTTTATGAGCCTGACTTCAATTATTTTTTTGTAGTTGCCTGGGCAAGGCCCAACAGTAAAAATAAAACTGAAGCAATTTTCGGCTTATTTCTCTTTATTTATTTATTCATTTTGTCTCTTTACTGGCACACCCACAGACTCACACACACCCACACACAGCTGACAATTAGCTACGCCAATTAGTTGCAACATTATTATTTTTAACAATTTTCTTTTCTGCCTGCTCAAGAGGGTAGAGCTTATATCGAACCTTGGCGTGGCTCCATTTTCTGCTTCTTCTCCTTATTCCGCTTCTGCTTCTGGTTTTGGTTTTGGTTCTGGTTCTGGTTCCGTTATTGCCAATGGCAGTACTTTTGTATTGGCCATTGTAAAACGTAATGTGCGTGGCTTATTAAAATCAGTTCCTTACCTCAATTTGCATATGTGCCGCATTCGCAAGATACGAATATCATTCGTATAACGCAGTCACAGTAGCGCACACATTGCGTATACGTAACACGCCAAACACACGCACACACCCACACCAAACTGACTGTGATTGTAGTGCCAGCTTCAATTTGGCCTGTCTGTTTGTTATCCTTGCTGCCTGTCGCTCGCTTCACATGTTTATTTTTCTTACTTTTATTGCAATTGCGCGACATTTTTTTGCGTGTCGCTGTCACAAACGAAACTAGCGAAAGGGAACCCCCCACCCAAAACAAAATCGCAAAAAACTTTTACCTTTGGCTGCTCGCAAAAGTGCAGCTAAAAAATAGGCAAACGAATTTTCCATATCAGCGAAGCACAAGGCAAAGGGGATGTGCTGGCGGCTAAGTAACTAGTAGGAATGTAATCGATAGCATATTTTCCCTTTGAAGCGAGAGGATCCAATCAGTTCGCTGACAGACATCAGTTACTCTAAGCGATAGCATAGTTAGTTAAGGCTATATCGAATTTACGAGCTTCAATATATGCAGCCATGGTGGAAACTTTGGGAGTTGACTTCTAAGTGTTGATAGGCAGTAGTTGTCGATGAGTTCTAGTTACAGCTGGCAACTGAGGGTTATCGATTAGAAACTGAGACTGTGATCGATACATTAAGGAATCCTTTAGTTAAAATCAGTCGTACAGCTCGAGTTAACCATAACTTGCTGCTTTTTGGAGCTTTAGACTCTTGCTCAGGTATCAGTATGCTATATTGATAGCATGATAATATTTTGAAAAGTTAAAGGGGAAGGATTTAGGAAGTGTGATCCTTCTTTGTAATTAGTTTTGGCAGTCGATAACGTGTCACCTATCTACACAAACTCTGAATGCCGTCTGGTATAAGTATAAGTATATCGATAACATATTCAATCAGTAATGGTGGATAGGTATCTGCAGTGGCTACCAGGTATCGAGTACTATTCAGTAAGTAAGACCCATTTTTGTAATTAGTTTTAGCAGGTAATAAAATATAACTTTTCAAAGGTACGCAGACCCTGAGTATGCCGACTGGTATGAGTATAGTATAAGTATATCGATAACATATTCAGTATAAGTATATCGATAACATATTGAATCAGTAATGGTAGATAGGTATCTGCAGTGGCTACCAGGTATCGAGTACTATTCAGTAAGTAAGACCCATTTTTGTAATTAGTTTTAGCAGGTAATAAAATATAACTTTTAAAAGGTACGCAAACCCTGAGTATGCCGCCTGGTATGAGTATAAGTATATCGATATCGATAACATATTGAATAAGTAATGGTAGATAGGTATCTGTAGTGGCTACCAGGTATCGAGTAGACACTCGTGGGGGTAAACAATTCTATTTACTTCTGCATAATATGATAGCCAAGTCTACTAAATAGATGAGTATACATAAAAGGGCTTAGATAATATTCAAATGAAATAGCTTTATAAGGACGAAATGTATATTTACTCATCTAACAAGAAAAAACTTATTGTCGCACGCAAGTTATATATTATAATAATATTGTATTTAGCATAAATGTATGACAAGGTTTCGCAAGCTTTGATTAGCCCAAGTTAATGTAATTTGGTATTCTATTCCTAGGCAAAGTGACTTTGAATGGTTTGTTCACATCGTCTAAGGAGATTCGTTGTCTGCTATGCAGATTTCATAGCTGGAGAGGTTGGTTCTTTGCATTCTATTAACATTACTTTATGCAGACCACCTGCAGGCAGTGACCCGTTGCCCTCTATTGCTATTCCCATTGCTATGGGCAAGAAAGATTTAGCTAGGAGTCCAGCGGAACGCATACATTACGTATACGCAATGTGGCTGCACTGCAGGTACTCGAATATTTTGTAATTTATTGTACATTGTGGGTATTTTTATGTTCATTTTGTTTACTTGGCTGTCTCGCATATCTTTATGCGCTTACTGCTGCTGATTCCGATTCCAATTGCCACTCGCAAAACATCTGTACAGACAGAGCTCAGTGTGTACAAAACAAGAAAAGGAGAATATATATAATACATATGTTATATATATATATATAAGCGATATAATAAATGTTGAAGTGGCAACACGCGCCGAAAAAGATTTTGTTTACGCCAAACCCAACTGGCAAGAGCCAGGCCAAGTCAGCGTTCATGCTCATAAATATGAAAATTCTTAAAAAATAATTTTTTATTATCCTGCAACAAAAGAAGCCAGCGACGACCTGAGATTTGCATTAGTACTCGTATTTGCGCATTGTGAAGTTGACTTAACTTGAATTCAAGTTGAACCATAAAAATTAATGAACTTCACGAACGGGCACCACAATCACTGTAACTTCCAACTTGTACGAGAACGAGTACGAGTGCGAGTACGAGTACGAGTAAGACCACTCAAGCACTGAGAGTGGCTTGCAAGCATTTTAGCTGCTACATGAACCAGATGAGCACTGGAATTACGCTAATACAAGTGGCCGGCTAGGGTAGCAACAATAAAACATTCGGAGCAACCCCGAACTCTACCCCAGGGCATCCAGTGGCACCCAGCTGTCCTCCCTCCCCCCTTGGGTTGCATGGAAAACAATTGAGAGGAAACACTTTGGGGCAACGAAGTGCATCTGAAGCCAAGCAAAGTTCCAGCAACGGAAGCAGACGCAAACCAGCTGAAAAAAAAACAATATTACGCACAGCTCGGAGTGGAAGCATTGTTAAATGAGCGTGTGGCCGGAAGCAACTAAAACAACAACAACAATTGCAATTGCAGTTGTAAACTGTGTGCCACTTAAGTTGCAACAAAATGCAATCCAAGTTGATTGGCAGCAGAGATAAAGTCAAAGAATGAAACATCCACCAGATTGTTTACTATGAACACGCGACTTGCGCACAAAGCTATGCTATGATTTTGTTTTGTTTTGATACAACTGGTCGCAGACTGAAACAATGGAGCTCTTAGCACTAAAACTGAATTGATTTCTATACAGAAAATAACAATAGCAGGCCGGCATCAAAATAATTTCCTTCCATCATGTGCGACTGTCTTCGACAATTGAACAAATTCTAGTTAAATTGAACAACATAAAAATATGTAAATTTTTATTCGGTGTTCCTAACTGCGACATAAAATGCCCACATGTAAGCAGATACACTCACACACACCAGTCACACACACTCCGATGGAAACCAAAAGAAACAAGTGGTGCGTAAAACTGATGACGCGACACGTTGACAATCGACAAATCGACAATAGAAACACCAGCAACAAACAGAATGGGCCTACATTGAAATGTGGCTCAGCGACATACAACAAAACATTTTTGCTTTTATATGTTTAATAAGAAGTACAAACAGAATACACAAAGGCAGACAGATACGCTCTGTAGCTTCCACAGGATCACACTTTCATACATATATTCATTATATACATATAGTTATATATATATTGTATGTAGGCAAATGGGATCTAGGTATGGCTACATCTATTTTGAGGGTAAGTCATGCTTAAGATTTCTCAAGTTATTTACTGGTTATTAAGAACTGCTTATTGGCGTGATGGAATAAAAGGTTGAACGGATCAAGTGTAGATAAAAGTTTAAGTAATAGATGTAAATTCCGTTTGCTGTTAATCGTCTGTTAATAATCTGTTAAAAGTCTGTAAAGCAAGAAGTGTCCCACAAATCGCACTGGAGATCATTGAAGATCGTTCGACTAAAGCAGCTAGCAAATTATATTGTATATTTCCAACTAGACTTATTCTATCACGTATTCAAATATAACTGATTTATTTTCTGACTCCATGATAAAAGCTACTTTTCTTGACACTCTTTATTACATTTTAAGCGTCGAATTCAGAGAGTTTGAGTGTGAGTAATATAATCACTGAAAACTTGTTTAAAAATAAAATGAAACACAAAATCTTATAAAAAAAAAAAGCCTCATAGAAATCTTCACCCTAAAATTTGTTTGTAATTCAATTACATTTACTACAAGCTAAATTCGCTTCAGCTTAAAGCCAGATACTTTAATTAATTCTATACATAGAAGCCCCTTCGAGCCCATTTATCAAAAGTTGTAACATCGTGGCAATAATGAGTACATTGACTGGGTCGCTTCAAGCTTTGTAGGTTTAATTAAAGATTTCTAATAACAGATATGCAGAATCGCATAGAAATAATTATAATGAACATATGATTTCACATACTATCGCACTCGTACATGAGTTGTAGTTGTTTCTTGTAAGTTGGCTGGAGCTGACCTCTCTGTGATTTCTGTGACCTTCTTAGAGCAAACTCATATTATTGTATCCTTAAGATTCATCTTGTAGTTTGTTGGTCACATTATGTCGAAATACGAGTTGCAATTCTTTAGTTGCTGCTCGCTCGCCTTTCTTATAAGCCAGAGTCTCATGTTTTTGTTTGCTCTAAGGCTATATGTATTATATATACGAGTATTAGTATAACAACGTGTATGTTGAGGGTCTGTCACGCCCAAGGGCCAAAACAGATGCTAACTGGGGCACGCCCAACAACTTAATCAAAGGCAGGCCGCTGTCGAAAACAAAAGAGCGAACAATGAGGGGAGAAATTCAAATACTGATGCGACCATGACAGTTAACACCTTCGGGAACGGGGTCACCAGCAGAGCTAGAGCTGGGGCCATGGGGTCGGGTTAAGAGGTGGGGGTCGCTGCCCACATGCCTTCCCATTTATCAAGTAGCAAACAAACAAACGCGCGCCTATTGTTATTATTGGCGTTATTGTGAAATAAACGATGGCGCATAGAACCACAAATCGAGGACACTTCGTGGTAGGACGACAAAGGGAACTAGTGATTAGAGAAAGGGGGAAGTGGAGTCAAGATACAAATTGCTCAATTCAAAAATGTTGTGTCGTGTAATTTGGCCTGTCACATTTACCACACCCATGCCCATACCCACACCTACACACACACAGAGTATACACCTATGGAATATTGATGCTTGCGTGACCAGAAGCCTTTGCCATCGCAAGGCTAAACTAAAAACGTTGATTGTTATGGCAGCCGAACAAATAAATTATCAACAAGGATACATTTCACACTCACACTCACACTTACACTTACACACACACACACATACACCTAGTTTGTACGTTCTATTTGTAGGGACTCACTTGAAGGAATTGTTGTCTCAAATATTTGGGATCTCGGAAGTGTAGTGCAATAGGTGAGAGACGGTAGGATTTTTTCTGGTATTTGGGCAGCTGGCATTTAATATGAATAAATTAAATGTATTATTTGTAACAGGTTTTGTTCTTTATTTATTTATTCTTTTCTCCATTGCTTTTTGTTGTTGTTTTTTGCTGAGCGCATAAAACATTAAGCATACGCCCTGTGTACCGCCTTTTGCATCAATTGAGACGTTTAACAAAAGGCCGACGCAGCCGTTTACCTTTTTGGGTGTGTGCTGGTGTGTGTGTGTTTTAGTGGGTGTGTGTGTAATGAATGTATAACACGCTCTGCATCTTTAACCTTCCCTCCCCTTTCCTCTCTCTGCCTACAGCCCACAGTGGTCAGAGTTACGTTTAACAGAAACTTAACAAAATTTGCAGGTTATCTCAAAAGTGATAAATCGAAGACCTTAGATACCTTTAGATATATCAATTTGAGATGGATTCGAAGTACATGTTGGCATTAGCATTTAAATGTATTTATGGATATATTCAAGCGAAAGGTTACACGAGTTTTAGACCACTGTGCAATGATTTTGCTTTTGAAAAAAAGGTTCGTTTTGTGTTCCACTGCTCAATTTTCTATGCGCTGTTCATGCATATGCAGATGCGAGTGTATATTCGGGTGTGTGTGTGTGTGTCTTTTAAGCACTGACCAGCAAAAGGGTCTTCCCCCTTCCCGTCAACCTACTTAAGCAATTTTTGTTTTATTTTACTTTTTTTATATTTCTTTTGTTGGTCAATTTCTTTGCTGCTCGTTCAACGCTCGTTTAGACATCGTTTTGTCATTTTGCTCCAGCCCCGCCCCTCGGCCCAAGAAGTGGGCCAGCTGACCAGTGCTGGGGCTAGGGGTAAGTGCTGGACGTGTGCTTTAAATGTCAAACCCTTTTCAAAAATAGTCAGACGGTCCAACGAAATTTTATGCCCCTTCCACATGTCTTCGGGCAGAAAGCAACACGCATCGTAAATTTTCGGCTCGTTTTTGCCGCAATTTTCAAACACACTCGCAAAACGAAGAGAGCGTGTGTGTGTGTGTGTTGGTGTGTGTGGCACATAGGCAGATAAATAAAATTGTATTATTAACACATTTGAAATGCCAGGCAATGTTTGGTCAAACGTTGCTAATACGAGTTGGCCAAAAGATGCAAGGGCTTTACCATAACCTGTTCCCCTCCTCAGTTCATATTATTCTGCGTGTGTGTGTGTACGAGTGTGTGTGTGTGTGTATGTATTCGTATGTGTGCGCGCGTGCAGGCGCCTAATATCCTTTCATTCAAATTGTTTACTTGTCAGCCTCGTCAGTCGTCTGTCTGTTTGCCGAACTGCCCATCAAATCGCAGCGTCTGCATATTAATCTTCAGAGCACACAGATTTGGACAGTCCCTGGACAGGACATGGACAGCAGACTGGATATGTTGTCACCCTGACCAGATACTCGCCCCACGCCTTCGAACACTGACTCTCCGGCTCATCTGTCCCTTCCTCTGATTGTCTGCCTGTCTGCCCCGTCCAGCTGACAGTCTTAATATTATGCAGCGCCTTCATGTAGAATCGACAGTTGAGAGTGCAATTACTTTCATGTTAAGGAATGGGATGGCGTATCAAAGACACAGATGCTCGTAAAGCTGCACACAGACTCCATAAACCGTCCACTGATTTCATTATGGTACTTATATGCACTGGAATTGCAAAAATCTCTATGAACTTAAACGGGCAGACAAATGTCTTAAGTTTACGACTATCTTCAAGCCAAAGTGCCAGCTACTTGAACTTGTATCTCACTTATGAGTGTGGCTCGAATAGCTGATGAATCAATCGATTCGAAACAAATGAATTGCCCCATAAATAAATACTCCATATGTCTCGCATATGTCTGTGACTATCAGCCAAATTGTTTATAATTAGAATTAAGCTCAACAACACTCCTAATGACTTCAGACTTCAGACTTCCACCACGACAAACACTTTGAATTTATTGGTTTTGTTCGTTAAGTGTTTACACTTCGTCTGCAGTTGAACAACTTTCCTATGTTTCATTTATGCCTCTGCAGCACTTTCGACAGAGGCGACACCAATTTGCTAATTAAAAAAAATTAAAAAGAACAAATAAATTGAAATACAGAGAAATTTCTTATACCAGAGATAGTTGTCAAATGTTTAGTAACATTCTCGAATAGGTCCTTAGATCTTTAGACTTCCAATACTATTGATAGTCTGATCGTTTGTTTAACATCAGAAGGCGACTTACTAAGACGTATGCAATTGGATTTAACTGTCCAAGGAATAAATTGAATATAGATTGTTGAAGTCAAAGTCGAGTAATCAGTGCGACATTTATACCAAGTATCAATCAATCATACTCCATAAGCAAGAGCATTCATTTAAGTCGCAAAATGGAAAGGGATATTGCTAAGTGCTTGATAATTTGAAAAGAGTATCAAGCAAAGACTTGGAAAAGGTTGCAGCTGCTGCTGTTGTCTGTCATTGTCGTCGCATATGACTGGCAACATGACAAGTCAGAGGCAACAGCAACAACAGCATTGGAGGAGCCAGTGCAATGCACCGCGTACAGGCTGGGAAAAGGACAAAGGACTGGCCGGATTTGAATCAAAGGTTGAATATTGTTTGCTTTTGGCTTCTATTTTTGGTTGATGTTTTTTTATTTCATTTTTTTTTTGGTTTTTTTTTTGCTCTGTTTTGTTGCATGTTTGCCCAAATGTTCTCACATTGACCCTCATTTACGAAGGGTCGCGCATATTTATGGGCATTGGTGGGGCCAAAAGCTTGTAGCAATTAGCAGCAGCGACAGCAACACCAACAGAAACAGCAACAGCAACAGAAACAGAAGCAGGGACAGGGACAGCCCCTAAACTGTTGACCTTACTTAAAATTTAATGAGTCGCCCGGCGAGCGAAAACTGAAACTGAGCCGCGGCTTCTGCAATTTATTTGCGCTTAACATTTTGGACGGCGTGTACCCAAACAAATTACAAATCGACCCACCCTACACATACTCCTCCATGCCATCAACCATATGCAGCATAGCCGCTATAAAGTACACAGGACATTACTCATCGTCAACGGAGCTGGTCCCGTTGCCTCCATTTGCGATGTTCTCGTAGTAGAGGAGCCTGCAAGTGACAAAATTATGCAAAAAACAAAAATTAAATGGTTTACAGTTGACCCAAAGGGTCGACGCTGCCCATAGTTGAGTTATGTGTGCTTCGATTTAAATAAATGCCACTCCTTATCAGCTGCCAGCCAGCTAGACAGACGGACCGACATAGCGACAGACAGACTGAGAGGCAACCGGGCGTATGCGTGATAAACGAGCTAAAAGCTGAACGCTGAATGCTGAGAGCCAGAACTCGGCAGTTGGGCTCACATTATTGAAAGCAGTCTGCTTAGCAGGACACTTCTCTTAACTAAGTACGTCTCAATGTAAAAAATATAAATAAATAACTTATTCTCACACTACTTTATATAATATATTTTCTATATATATATATATATATATTTATCGTTTTAGCTGGTATTAGGAAAAGGACAAGCACCAGAAATGTAAGTATCATTCAAAGAGAACCCTAAAAACTTGAAGACAAAATCAAAGTGAAATTGAAAACTCGAGCTTAATTGCATTAAGCATACACAGATTTAAGTACAAAACTTAGGATTCAAGTTACTTTTCGCAAATTAAATAAAAGATGCATTGTAAAATCTGAAGTACTCGCTTGCTTCGGAAATCAGAACTTGTCGATTCTTAATGTAATATTCATAACAAAGCCACTTGTAAAAATCTACGTCAATATCGATTTGGGTACATTGCTGGCGATTCCGGGCAGGACGAGGACGAGCAGGACGAGATTTCAGATAAATAAAATATGACATGAAATTCAATTGCAACATTTGCGTGGCATGTAAAGGCAACGAAAATATATATTAGAAGGCAAACGAAGGTATAAAATTAACAATATTTAACTGCAGCGACTCTTTCAAGTTGTTGCTGTTGCTGCCGATACTTTTGCTGTACCTATACCCTGTACTTAACGAATGGTTATAAGGGGTGTATCAAGCAGGTCATTCGGCACTTAGTTTGCCTATTCAAAGGAAAGTGTTTAGGCCCGAGAGATAAAATCTGATGTAAATCTAGTTATAAGCTTCATGCAAAGATCAAGTACGATTTCAAATAGAAATTATTAAAAAGATTATAATAAAAATATTAAAATTAATTACAAAATTGTGGATATTTTCCGAACCCTCTGATGAAATTTGTTGAGCATTTTCATAAAAATGTTTCAAGAAAAAGAGGGAAGCTCTTTGAGGAACTTATTTCGGAAATGGACTCAATCTGATTGAGGCATATCAGGGTATGCAGGGTATCCAGAAGTCGTTTATTTACGAGTAAATCAATTTGTACTTGTTGTTGTTGCTTGTTGCTGGCCAATCGTAAATTGTGAGCTCGTATCTTGATTGGCATTTTGAATGGCACTTGGCTTGTCTTCCACAAGCAGCGACAGATGTGGGCGTTCGTTTTGTACGGGGCGTGAGAGCCAGCAGCAACACCAGCAACAGCAGCAGCGGCAGCAGCAACAGCGGCAACAACAGCAACAACAATTGCTACGATAGCAATGGACAATGAACGGCATGACCTTTGTTGCTTTTGCTGTTGCTTTCTGTTGCTTGCTGTTGACAAGCGCGCTGCTTTTCGATTTTAAAATGCTTAACAAACAAGTGGCAAATGCTGAAATCACAAATAATAACAACACCAAAAGCAACAATAGCAACAGCAACAACAACAATAACAACAACTGCAATACGAAGGACAACAAATTTATGTGCTACACGCGCCAGTCTGGTCGAGATTTGGCTGCCTCCTAATGCCCATAGCGAACCTACCATACATGTGCGACTCCAGCCCAGACCCCCATTTAAAACTAACTAACTGTCAACTAGGGAAAAGAGGGAAGGTGGAGGGTGGAGGGTGATGGGGGACGCGGTCTGGAGATGGCTCAGCTAGGCAATCAAGTTGGGAATAACAGCCATGTCGCAATTAGCAGGAGTTGCTCTTGTTTATGACTCGCACTTGCCCCACTCCAAGAATAAAACTTATGCTTGAAGTCGATTCGTTAAGGTGATGATTGCGTGGGAGAAAAACAGTCAGAGAAAGAAATGGGAAATAGGAAAAGAGAAGAGGAAGCAAAGACGTAGATTCAGAAATGAATAACTGTACAAACTTTTTATAGACTAGTGAAATAATAATTGTGTTTCATATATAAAACTAGAGCATGTATAAAATAGAACCCGATGTGTGCTATATATTATTTTCTTAACAATTATGAAAGTTGCAATGTAAAGAGATAGTTGGAAGGAGCAATACAATAGAAAGCAAAATAAAGGAAAAATAATAAAAATTTAATTAAAAATAATTAAAAATAAATACGAATCCTTTTATAGAATTTCAGTCTAAGGCATAGTCTGTAGGCAAGATTTATGATATTCCATACAAATTGGCGATGTCTTTTAAATTTTTATAAGCTTTGCCTTTAATATGAAACAAATTTGGTAATTTGATTAGTAATAAAATCTAGTTGATTCGTACGAAGCAAAGCGTAGATACACAACGTTTTAAGGAGGTTTATAGGATGGAGTTGGCTCACAGCAGGACAGAAACTTAAACAGCATTTCGTTAGGATGATAATTTCATGAATAGATGATAATTAAACATTAAAAGCAAAATATGAAAATTGATAGACAGAAAAGAGAGAAAATCATAGAGATCGAGAAAGGAGGATACAAAGACAGAGGTACAAAATGATAGAACGATCCTTAATTAGCACAGAAACATAAAGAGATCTATAGGAGACACAGGACGAAGACAGTAGGCAAAATGATAGGAACATTACCCAAGATTACCTTAATATCAGTTTAATTGCCTAATGGAACTTTAGCCGTCTTAAGTTCTTGAACTATCCAATTAGAAGTAAGGATATACCCTGTGCTACCTGTTTGTGTATAAAATTGGTCATAAAGATTGCAAGCTGTTATTTTATCGTTATGTAATTTCCTGTTTTGGATATGGGTAAGGGTGTGCTACCTAGTTATAGCGGTTTCAAAATACTATATATATTCTGTATTCATATTCATCCTATAGTTCTTTCTGTAGGTATTTATATTGTGGTATTCTCAAATTCCCTGCTATTAAAATTATACCAGGGTAGAACGAGAGCTCAACTTCGTAGCAATTATTATAGTTTAGCCACAATGAAACCATAAAGCATGAAGTGGCCACTATAAAGTATGCCAGTAACATTACCCTGGCCTCAAATCCGTGGTTTGTCGGGTAGGCGGTTCCATTGTGGGGCTGGACTCTTGCATGTTGGTGGTGGCTCGAATCACCGCCGGCATCTCTGGAGCTCTCTAGGTTGGTAGCTCGGCAGTTTGCCAGCTGGCAATGGACTCACTAGCAAACTCTTAACTTTTAATACACAACTTTTATGTGCTAGTCGCTGTAAATTTGGGCCAACTGATTACGAACATAGACAGGCCAAAGAACAATGGCCAAAACAATAACCCGATTCCGGCCAGCATCGGCTAGCGGCAATATGCAGTAATCAGCATTGAAAGTGAACATTTTTTTTACGTGTAGTAGTTCTTAAATGGGGTCTCAGTTTTGCCCCAAGTTTCTATAGGGTAAACAGATTGAATGTGTGTGTGTGTGTAGGTATGTGTGTAATTAATATGAGTCGAAGGGTTTGCGTGCTCCGCTATGATTTATAGTTGTAATTAAAATCTATGCGCGCTCTCAAAGGTTCTCTGCTAGAAATATGTGTTCTCTGCTAGAAATATGTGTGCGTATGTGTTTGTGTGTGTGTACAAGTGTGACGCCACAAATAAGCCGTTAAGACTTTTGTCAAAAGGCATAAAATGGCGCATACAAAAACCTACAGTCACACTTACACACACAAACACACACACACACACACACACACGCGCGCACAGCTTTAAGCGGAACAAGGCAAGGAATCCTTTTATACCGGAATTTAATTAAGGCAAATCTCACTAAACACACACACAGCCGCACACACGCAGAGCAACTTGGGAACCATCAAAAGATGACAATGCCTGTCCAGCCCCATGCAATATTGCGTTATTGTTTTTTGCCCACGGCTACACCAACTCCACCTCAATATCTCCGGCCCCCCAGCAGGGGCCTTCCTCGTTTGCTATCTTTTGCGTACAGCTTGCATACAGCTTTCTCGTGTGTACACGTATTGGCTGAATGTTGGGCTCCATAGGACAACAGGAATGGCAAAAAGTCTAAGTAACAGCAGCAAAAACAGCAGCGGAACCAACAAAACAAGGATAAAAAACAGATTTGGGGATTGCCGACGATGAAACACCCTAAGAAGCCCCGATAATCCGCCAGCAAAGTCATGCCTAGAAAAACGGTGTAGAATTTCAACTTTATTCATAATCTTACATTATATTTAAGCCGATAGCATGTCGTAGTACATACATATTGTTAGACAGAGTTATATTTTCGAACAGAGCTTTCCCAGGGAATTTACCTTTTGGTTGCAAAACGATTGACAAACTGTTTCAAGGTTTTTAGCCCTAATATTTGAAGAGTATTTAACATAGACACAAAGCAAAGGATAGAAGGACCTAGGGTCGTAAATAAATTGTATAGGATCAAAAATGTTTTTTATCAATGCGTTGCACATTTACGTAAGCGTATGTGAAAAGGATCAACAACGTGAGGAGTCCTTTAAAACAATGCCTTCAAAGGAATCTTCGGATGTGCCCATATTGTATTTCTGATGCTGCTGTTGAATAAATCAACAGAAATCTCTGCATATAATCGTCAATAAATTTTCGTATAGAAACTGTTTTAGTGCTTTTTGATATACTAAAACTCATATTTTGGACAATTCCCCAGCCATTTGAGGCGGCACACGTGGCGTATGTGTAATATTTGCATAAAAGAAACTCTACTAATCGCAATAAAATGTTGAGCTATTCCAGCATCAAATATGAAAACTAAAACCTATACAAAGCCAGAGATAATATTAGTTGTCTGAATAAAAGTTGGATATAAACGAATTAAATTAAATCAACAAACAAAGCTCAAAATGCTCAAATGGAAAATTTTGAAATTGTATTGTAGCCAAATACTCACTAATCCTCTCGTTGTGCATATTAGAAAAGTTTTAGAGCTAACATTTAAAACTATTTCATAAATTTTATCGACAGCTATATGCCATATGAATGACACATTAGAAAAGAGCTTAAGCTTGATGCTTAGAATTCTCTTTGTTTTCAACATAAATTTCAGTTAGTTTCGTTTCATTCACAGCTTTCAAGCAGCTCGTTAGCATAGACAAATCAGCAGCTGGTGGCCAGGTCCTTGTATTGTGAACAAATCTCAATGAT
Source organism: Hirtodrosophila trivittata (assembly GCA_035045065.1). NCBI lineage: Eukaryota > Metazoa > Arthropoda > Insecta > Diptera > Drosophilidae > Hirtodrosophila > Hirtodrosophila trivittata. The sequence continues at coordinate 2,506,355 of JAWNNK010001024.1, forward strand.
TGATGCTGGCATACACTCATCCATACGAGTGTGTGGGCATCCTCAGTTTCTAATTAAACTAGAACATTGCGTAATGCATTAGTAATAATACATATTTCATATGCTCAGAAAAGTTTTTGACTTGCTTTTGATAGCATTAAAAGTGCCTAATTTCTATTTAATTGGTGCAAAGTAAGTAAGAGCCAGGCTACGAGTATGTTGGGGATCTCAGTAGGAGTAAGGGAGAAAGTGGAAAGTTTACTTGGCCAGAGAAGGGCAGACATAGAGACAGAAGGACAGACAGACATCTAATTCAATAACCGTTACCCGGTCTGCCAGGCGTCTCTATATAAAACTCAATTTAATGGGTTCCAAGTTTCTGTGGCTTTTTGTGTTGGCTCTGGCGAGAGGCTGTCAACAACGTTCAACGCTTTGCAACAGAAGCAACAACAAACCGGCAACAAGATACCCTGCAAAACAAGTTTATTGCTTCATCTCTGGGGTATATTAATCACATACTTGGCAGGCTTAATTATTTCATAGCTGAAGGTACCTACTGGATACCAAATAACTGAGATGTAATCAATTACAGGGTATGTAAAAGTTCAGCAGCTTGCAAATGTAACTAACTAAATAAAACTTTCCTCAACCACTGAAGGTATATATACAATATATCTTTTTTAATCTGCCTGTCTGTCTGTTTTAACACGTCGAGCTGAGAGAGTAAGAAATCTAAGGTATGCAGCGTCTCCTTAACTAAATGCAAAAGTTTTCTTTAAATTTATGTTTCCATTAACATTAATAACTGATTTGAGAGGGTTGGTTCCTCATGTAGAATCGTATAATAAGCACAAAAGCCTTTCAAGAAACCAACTTCCAGCACTCTAGACTGTATTATTTGTACTTATCATATATATATTTTTTACATTTTATTCCTTAAAACTTGAACCATATTCGCCTGCAACAGAACAACAAGAAGAAAATCGACAGCAAACAAACAACAAGAAAAACACATTCGATTTCTATAGAAATTAACAGTTCATAGAACTACACAACATGTAATTATGGCCACTTGGCGACGCTTCAATGAAGTGGAATCCTTGTATATGTGCGCATCAGTCAACAGAATTTGTTGCGATTAGGAGCAGCCTTGGCAGGACATGTACTTCTTGTGCGTGTAAATATGGTCCAATCCCCTCTTAAACGCCTCTGGGCGTTCGGTGTTCGGCGTTCGGCGTTCGGCGTTCGACGACCCCAGGAGACATGACAACGTCAACGGCGTTAGCGTCAGAGGCAGTGCTGCCAAATGCCACAATTGATTCACTTCGATTGATTCGGGCAGGTTGGCTTTGCGTTAAGAGGTCTCCGACTGCCTCGGAGCGCCATCCCTGCCAGGCACTTAATGCTCATTACGGGGCAGGGCAGGGGAACTGGTAGGGGGAGGTGGAATGGGCGGATTTCAAATGCTAAGGCGATGATGATGCGATGGACAACAAGAGTGGCGACAAGATAGCGCATAACGAGGAGCTGCTAGACACAATTAGCTCGTTATGAACAGGCTCAGGAGTGTTGTACCCAGAGTCGATAAGTAATCGATAAAATTGAAATTACGATGTACGAGTGCTACTATTCGAAGATTAGGAGCATCTTCTTATCATTCGTAATAAGTACAGACTAGCTGTAAGTAGAAAAGTTTAAATTCAAAGAAATGAATTTTCTTCGTACACTTTTCTAAGAATGGAGAAGTAAACAAATTTTATAGAATGTATACATAAATTTGCATACGTCAAAAAGTTTTTATTTCTTTATTTCTCTGCCGATAGGAATACGGGTTTGTCAGTGCTTAAATGTCTTCTGGCTTCTCTTGTTATCTGCCATTAAGATAGGCACAAATTTTATAAACTGCGACTCCGCCAGTTTCAAAAACATTCTATGTACATATATAACTGCCCACGGATGTCTGTTGTCCGTCATTAGGCGACTGTCGGCCGATGGCCAAATGCCAACAGCCAACTGAAAACTGGCAACTGGCAACTGGCAATTGGCAATTGACAGCACTGACAACTGGACCACTGGCCGTGCAGTTGGCCACTTGTTAGATATATTCATTTTTTTTTTTGCTATTCCTCGCGACACTCCCCACATCCAAACATTTATCTCCATCCTCCGTCTAAATTTCCATTTCGAAGTCGCAGGCTTCAGTAACATTAGGAGAAGCTGCCTGGAGAACCGCATAGCGAAGGCTTATTATTATTGTGTTGGTCGTCTCGAACGGCTCTTTGGCTGTATCAAGTTCATATTTATGTTGCCACTGGGAGCTGTTTACCGAGACTTAAGTGATTTCATACGCAATAAGCAAGCGATGCCCCAGCGGATCCCCGAAACCCTCACCGGCACCCGCATCCTCACCGCCACACGGCGAATCCACCTCAATGACAACCAGCACCAGAACCGGAGCCATCATCATCAGCGACAGCATCGGCATTGGCATCTCTGTTTTTAGGTCCCTGTCCCTGGGCTCTAGTCTCTGGTCTTTGGTCTTTGGTCCAGCCTGCCAGTCACTTGACGTGCCGTTTGCTTGATGTGTCTGTTGAACTGTTTTTGGATTATTATTATTATTATTATTATTTTCGTTTCCATTTTCGTTTCCATTTTCATTTCCATCGCAAGTGCCAAGCGGCCGCCAAGTTCGCCCAGCTCTTTCCCAGCTCCTGCCAGGTATTTATGAACCGTCCATAAACATCCATCGGTGTGTCGCAATTGGGAGTTGGAGTCAATGTCTGTCGCCAGAGCAGCATTTGCTATAAATGTGTCCGAGAACGACTTCTCCGACTCCTTGTCCGTCTTGTCCGACTCATCCAGCCCGTAGAGCGTTTAGTTCATTGTACGGCTGCCATTTTGATTCGTTTCTATTTGGCTGACATCTTAACATCTTTTTCATGTTTACTTTTGGCTTAATTAGAACAAGCGTCTATCTGTCCGGCTCTCTTGCTCTACGACTGTTCGGCAATCCGGCTGTCTGTCCGTCTTTCCGTCTGTCTTAGCGCGTCTGACACGTGCTGAATAATCGTAAGAACCAGAACCAGGTCACAGATCCCGCCATAATTCCCGACCAATTGTGGTCCAGTTTTTTTTTTTGTATTGCTTTTTGTTTTGTCAGACTCATAATTAAAAAACCAAGAAAAAATTAAACCGGAACTGGAATTCCATCTAGTATAGTCATATTCTTGATTTATATTTTCATTTCAAGCATTGAATCTGTCGCCCTCTCTAAATTATGATGAAATTCTGCCAGACGTTTCTGCATTATCCACAATTATTTCTTCTTTTTATTCCTTTTTTTTTTCTTTGAGGGGGATTATAATTTTTGGTGTTCTCGTGCTTAATTTCTCTGAAAACAATTTCATGTCCATTAAGAAGAGAAATCTTGTCAAATGTGCATAATTGCGGAAAGTGTTTATGGCTGGCCACAAAGGAAGTTTTTTGTTTGTTTTTGGGTATCTCACTCTGGGATTAGGCAGATATAACATGGGCTTCGGGTTGGAGCTGGGCTCCCTTGAGAAAGTATGAAAAAACCAGAACCAGTGCATAATTAAATACAATTGTCATAAAACTTGAAGCTATTGTCTGTGGCTAACGAAACCCAGAGTGATAAACGAAGATGAGTCAGGGAAAACAATGCGGAAGCACAGGAGACAGCTGGGCGGAGTGGGAGGAATTGAGGATTGGAATGGGAAGAGTGGGGGGGGGGGATGTTGCCACCGGCTGTAGGAGTGCCAGATTCCTACACAATGTCAATCAAAAGTTTGCCTCACAGGCAGAACGGTGCGCTTGGTGAGCATGGCGCAGGTTGGCTGTGTGTGTGGCATCTGGGGCATGTGGGGCACATGGTGCACGGCAGGGCAGGGCAGAGCAGGGCAGACAATAACAAAACGACGCGCCAAGAAGGAAGACTAATTGGAAGCAGGCGCACGAAGCATAAACTAATTAAATTCAATTATGTACTTTCACCAACGCATATATCTTTGACAAGATCGTAAATCGCTTAGCGCACAAGAGGCCACCAACTGATCCCGGCCCACATGTAGCTGCCCTCTATTTATATACCTACATAGGTATATACTGTATATGCACATATGTACGAGTTCGAGTACATATGTTATTTTATTATCGTTTATCTTAATACGTTTTCTATATACTTTGTACTCGTATCTTTGATTTGGCTGAAAACTGTTTGATTTTGTTCGTCCGACGCACGTACTTAACATAGTTTATCTATTCGCTGACCACTCAATGACCCCACCCACTCCCTCCCCGCATCTCCAACCACATCCATATCTATATCTATATCCCAATTTCACATGTTATTCCCATTGCGAATGCTCAAATTCATATGATGCTAGTTCGCTGGTTTCCTATTCGGTTTCGAGTTGGCCCATTGACGCAAGCAAATTGCACTCGCAATTCAATTAGAGACCAGGCCATATTGTAAACCGAAAACTGTAAACGGAAAACTGGAAACAGAAAACTGAAAACCGAAAACTGAAAACCGAAAACCGAACTCTGACAACCGAGTACCAAAACCCAAAAAGAAAAACCCTCCAGCACGTTCGACGATTATTTATCAACGCAATCAACACGATAAACAATGACGGAATTTGTCCACCAATGAGAGCAACTATTCCAAATTGGAGATGAACTTCGAACACAAACACACACACGAACGAGCACACACTTGATTACACACAGTACGATGTATACGTACTAACCAAGTTTTGCTCTTTCCGCCTCGTAATCATATTGATTAAAGCTAAATTTAAAAAATACATCACTTATTAGTGGTGCGACCTGATTCTATATTGATTTAAAGCAACAAAGAAATTTAATCGAATTTAATTGAACTTTTTAATTCATTTTTATTGGTGGATCAAAAAAATACAAAAAAAATACCAACAAAAGCCACAATTTTGCTTTTATGCTAGCATTAATATTAATAACCACTTAAACATTTTGTCAAAGGCGATTTGTAGGGCTGCCACCTCTTTGTACTACGATGAGCAGTGCTGCCACCTTGTCATAGTTTGGCAGCATGGATAAAAACAGTCTATGGTGTTGTCAATTTATCTACACTTTTTACATATATGCTCGTTGGTTGGTTCGTTTGGTTGTGTTCATTAAAATAGTAGTGCTGCTGCTGCAACGTTTCAAAATATTTTCTTTATCTGTGTGCGCACTTTCTATAAAATAGAATGTAAAAATTCAGTGCACTTTAACAAATGCACCAAAAAAGTTGCTGTTCAATAAAATAGTAGTAGCAAAATATTTAAAATAAAAATATCCAGAAGACAAGAAGCACTAAAAAAACATTAAGTTATTCAATATTCTGATGTATATTTTGGATATATATAGTATATACTATATTTACGAATGGAAACAAAAGGACAATAAAATTTATGTCGAGTTTTTAATAAACTTACTTGAAGCTGATTTCATGACGAGAACGACTGGACCTGGCTGCCAGGATAAGGTCACGATTACGCTAGGATTGAAGTTACTTCAGTTAAATTAAAGACTTTTAGTATATTGGCCCGTTAGATGTTATGGATAAAACTAATTTTAAGTTGTTTATAAGTCAGCCAACTAGATAGAATCATGCGCTCAGCGCTCGTTTTAATTGAATCAGCCCTATGTAAATAGTTGTGTTTGATTGAAAACAAACAAGTTTTCAATAAACGGATTTCACTTGATATCCACCAATTGACTTGATGTTATTTTTTTGAGAATAGAGAAAAAAATGCGACATGTAAATCGTCGAGCTTTAAAGTAGGAGGCATTTTCAACAGAACAAACAGTTGGCTTTAATTTAGTTATAAAAACAAAATATTCAAAGATTGGACATATTTTATTATAATATTTTTGTTGCGGTTGTGGTTGTGGTTGGTCAATTTATGGTTGATGGCCTGGCAACCACAATAAAAAAACATGAAGCCCTCTTTGGTGTTAGCCAACTCTCAGTCCAAAACTTATTCGCTTGTTCTTTATCTATTATTAAAATTTGGCTCATGTTGGAGTTTTCAATTTGAGTTTCATTTGAAATATGCAAAATATGTTGACCAACAACAAAAAGTTGAGAAACTTATGGATGAGTGAATTGTTTGCTGATTTGTGGTTGAATAATTGCTAAAATTTGCTTAAATTCAAGTATTTTACAATGAAATCACTTCATTTGTATCATTTGCTCTTTTAATTGCTCATTTGAACTCATTTAAACCAAATGTTATCCTGAATGTTTACAAATGAGTACGTGTATTAAATATATATACAAGTACACTATTCTATGTTTATTGGATTTGCTTTTCGAACTTCCACTTGTTATAATATACCACATGTGCTTGCGGCTATATTTCTGTGATAAACCTATTCAGACAGTCATCACAGTGAGCCATAAATATCAGCAGCCAACAACTTGGGCTCATATCAGTGGCTTGTCACATTAGATATACAGATTTATTTGTATATACTATATATATATATATTGCTGTTGCTGTTCCTCTGGCATATCGTTGATGGACACTATTTGTTATTAAATTTTCGGGTATGAACATCTGCACATATCCGAATAATGACGTCCCAAGTGTAATAAAGCTGCACAGCGCTCAAGTGGCACTGATTTTAGTCATATAAACGCCAGTAATTTGAGAAATGAGCGCAATTATAATAAATGCCGAAGGTATTTTTCCATATCAATTAGAAGCCAATTGCCCCTGGCAACATTCAAATTGTGAACTGTGATAAGTGTTGTGTCGCGTAAATCAAACAGGTGTCAACTGATAAGTGGCATGTGGCAAGTGGCAAGTGGCCACTGGTCCATAAAATGAATTGAAAGTCAAGCAATCGGAAAACCGAATCAATGCTCTAAAACTATTTCCAATTTGGCAGCTAAAGCGAGTTTACACTACATTTAACACATTGTCTAGCCAAGCTCTTAGCCAGCAGTTGCAGTTGGCTTTAAGGTATTTCATATCATGAGCCAAATTCTTGCAAGTGAATGCGAATTTGGCAGTGCCTTTTGAGCCAAACCTTATTTTAGAACTGGCGAAGCAAGAGCTCCATGAAGGATGTTCCATTCAACCCTCTAGCTATCCCTTCCCTCCAGATTACACGACCAAAAGCACTGACACTTATCCGAAGGGCAAGAAAGGAAAGTCTGAAATAGTTTTGAATATATTACGATTGTTACCAGCTTTTATGCTGTCCGAGATAAGCTGGCTTAGCCACTTGAAACTGGATATAAATCAAACTTGAAAGAATTCAAATCTCGATTTACTAAGATATAAATTGATCAATTGATTAAGATATCTGCTTGGCGGCCTCTTTGTCAGCAGCTCACAAGTAAAGACTGCTGACATCAGACTACAAGTTATTTATACAAGTACCATACTGAATCTAATACTATACTCAATTTCACAGCTTCAGCTTAACTTCAGCTGTGGCAATTTACAATAAGCTCTTTAAGTGCAGATTTTTTAGCCGCAGAATTTGCCAACATATTTGCCGCAAATTGTTGCTTGACGCGCCGCAAATGAAATTGTTTTTCAACATATAAGTACACCTATCTATCTATACACATGTATGTATACACATATATTATACATATAAATATACATATGTAATATATGTTTATATTCACATACTTATATGAATCCAGTGGTGTGTGTAAATGCTATTTTCTGAGCCATGTGCTTGGGCTGTTTAAATTTGTTCAACTCTTGCGCACATTTCTGTAGTACGAGCATTTTTGCTGTGTTTGCATACTCTGTACCTCAAAAAATCGACAGAGTGTATTGAATACATAAGAATTCGTATAGTATTTTCATAACTACATATATATAAATATATAATACACTAGAGCGTCTCTTCAACTTTTTCCGAAGTTCCTTGTTCATCGTGGAATGTTTTATGCAGAGTATCTGTCCGTTGAGCTTTTTGATCATATTGACTTGCCTCTTTTTGCTATTTTATTATATTTTTTTGCGTCTTGTCTACTCGCAGCAGTAGGTTCCTCTGTTTGCCTCTGATGGGCCCAACACTTTAGTCACTTTTGAATCGAGGCAAGCGCCTCGGTTGCGCTGTCCCTCTGTTATGCCCTCAGTTCCTTGCTCTTGGCTTGGTCTGTCTTACTGTTCGTCTTGGCCCTGTCTGTGTAGGTATGAAGAACTCGTATATTTTCAACAAACATTTGGCAAATTGTTATAGAAAAAGCATGCACACACACACACACACACACACACACACAGTCAAACACACACAAGCACACAGTTGGTGTATGCACACAAGTTGGTTGCGAAACTCGAATACAACATATGTTAACGACGCGTTTGCCTTTGGATGTTGGTGGATCTCTGCTTCTTATTTGACAGCGTAGCCAGCACGTGCCGCCAGCTTCTGTAATGGTGACACACACACACACACACACACATACGCAGTTTATATATATATATATATATATGTTCGTATTCGAGACAGTGTCCTGTTACATAAAAAGCAGGCAACAGAAAGAAAAATATTCTGAAACACCGACTTTTTCATTTCCTTTCGGATAAGGATTGAAATTCACACGTAAATCTTTAATATTCTCAGAATAAGTTAAAAGGCAACTTAAATTCAGAGAATATTTTATCTTATAAAATATTAAAGAAACTAAAGACAAGAGCTGAATCCTTTAATCTTCAAAAAAGCTTAAATAAAAAGAGACTTGGTCTAGAGATAATAATTTAAGTCAAAATAATCTTAATTTTAGTGTATTAGTCAAATTATATATATATATACAAGTCGGTTTGTGGATCGGTAATCCACTTGAGACAAGCAATATGATTCTGCCGGAATGCTCAAGTTCTGTGAGTGGAAAACAGCTCTAGAAATCTTTCATGTTATCTCTTATCTCTATGTCCTCTGCCCTGGCCCCTTTTCTTTTCTTGGCAGCGGCGTGTGTTTTGCCACATTTTGTTTTTCTCAAGCTAAATAGATTTATAAATCTAGTAAATTGCGTTTAGCTGCATTACCCCTAGCTCCCTACTCGCAGCACCCTCCGACCCCTGGTCCAACACCCCATTTTGTCAATTTATAATTTCATTTTGTGGCTGAACTGAATTTAATGCGGCGCCGCATTAAATATTAAAAGGCGCCCCGTCACGTTTGCCCACATCTTCACTTTCCACATTACTTATGCCTCTTGCCCCGTCTTCTTTAATTCTGTCTTCCTCTCTCCTCATCCCTGCTCTTTGTCTTTCTCTCTGTGTCTCGGTATCATTGTCTGTCTGCGAGTCGGCCATTTGCATATTTTGTTGCACTAAATGTTACTGTAACTGTAATCGTAGTGCTTAAGTTTGCCTCAGCGCCAGCTTTGCAATGTAAATTGCGTGCCATTCAAAATAACAAACTGCATTGCAATGACACGTAAATACACGCGCACACACACTCACGCACGTGCACACACACACACACACACACGCACACAAACAAACAATTGTTGGCACACCTGTCCCCCATTAAGTTTGTTGAACCTGTCGACGTCATGTCCTTAACTTGAATGAGCATTTTGGACTTCATTTCCGGCGCTTCACTTACCGTTCTTTACTTTTCTTATAAACCTTCCCCTACCTTCTTCTTCTTTAAACTTACACCTTTTCCATCCTCTGCTTGGCTTGAGACTTGACATTTCAATTGAATTGCTAATGCTCCGCATGAAATGGCACAATTGACACTGCAGCTACTTAAATGTTGCAGTTGCACTTGCATTGGCAACTTGCCCCTAGTTCCTTCAAATGATTAAAAATTCAATACCTCTTTGGAGAACAATCGCTTGTCCTCTATATAAACTTGAGACTTTTATCTGATATCTTATTATATACGTAAGAGTGAATAGCCAAAGTCTCTAGCCTAACTTTCTCCCTGATCGTTTTTGTGATTTAAATGTCTGCGACAAACGAATTATCTATTGGCCTTTGTATTAATATACAATTTATTCACTGTCTTGGTAGATTTTAAATAAAAAGTGATTACAATGTTAAAAAAATATATAGGTAAAAAGTATTACCTCTTTCTTCCTCAAAATTTCTCTTCATTTATCTTAGAAGAAAGAGATTAATTAATCTCTATTTTCTCTTCACTTTCTGTCCTATCCTTTGCTACTCCCCATACTTCATACATCCTACTTCTTTCTTTCTATCCATCATATACTAAGGAGTAAAGTGATTTGTTTTGTGATGCTTTTATCAAAAGGCTTTTTTAATATATCGATAAGTTTTACTTGTATGTTTTTGTTAAAACGAAACAAATTAAATTAAAAAAAATACTATAAAACGCCACTATGGATTTAACAGGAAACATATTTGTTGCCCTGTAGTTATTTGAGAGCTTTGTGCCACCGATAATAAACATGTCAAGAAATTCTAGGCCACCATTTAACAAAATTGAGAACTTCAAAGCCTTTATTTTTGTCGACGGCGTTGACAGAAAAATGATTCATGGCCTTCCCCAGAAAGTATCGCACGTCTCATCTTTTTGCAACACACACTCAGTGAGCATGTTTCCTAGTGAATGTGGTAAATGTTACTCATGATGTGATCTCAATGAAAATAGTCAATATAAAATTAAAGTTACTTTAATTAAAGAACTATTTATTTAAGATCAAATAGAATTGTATTAAATAATTAGCTACCAAAGTCTGATGTAAAATTATGAGGAAACTTCAATATTTAAATAATTGATATATTTACTTAAAACTTTAAATTTATATTTTCCCTTTTATAATTGAATATAATCTTTTAGTCAACTCTTAGTTTAAAAATAAATAAATAACTAAATAAAATTGATATTGTTTTAAAAAACATCAAAATTATACAAGCCCTACTCTCTGCTTCCAATCAATAATAAATTTGAAGAATGTTTTCTATTAATGAGGTTAATGAAAATAAAAAAATATAGCATGGTATCACAAAAGTTAATATTAATATTTATAAAATAATAGTTACTTGACCCTAAGATCAAAGAACAAGTTTAAATATAATTTTTTGCATATCAACTAATATAACAGGAGTTTTCATTTTAAATATTCTTACAGTTCAAACAATATATTATAATATAACAAGCAACACAGCAGATGACATAACTCAGAGGATGTTATATTATCCTTGAAGCACAAGTCAGATGTCCCTTTGGGAATACTCTTTGCTTCCGAATAATACGATAATAGCACCCCGACAGTTAGTTTAAAGTTTAAATACATTTCAACAAACTAATCAAAAACAAGAAATCTCATTTGGAGATTTGCTCTCCGCTTTTGAATAAATATAATTTATCATCCAACTTATTACTGTACGAGTAGACTAATCTACCATCATTTGGTATACACTTGGGTCACAAATGATATATGCTCCTGGTATATGGTATATGGTATATGCTCCCATTCAAGACCGAGTCGAAAAGAGTGTTAAAGTGTTAGGGTGAATTCGCATGCAGCAAGGATTTCCTTACAACTTTTGAATAATGATATAGGGGTAAAGATAAAAATACTCTTTGGAATTGCAGCAAGTTTGTATAAAGTTAGATGGTCAATCCTTTTAGTTGCTTGGGACACGCGAGTGAGCCTAGAAGTAGGCAACGTTTTCGTGCGTCTGGCACAAGCAATTTGTATAGCGGCTTATCACTTATCTAGCGAGGGTCGAAGGATGGGAGGGGGGACGCGAACAGCGACGGGGGTGGGTTTTTTTTTGGCATTGGATGGCGTCTAGAGATGTCGGGGGTTACGCTCTGGATTTGCCCATTAAAGTGAAAGCGAAAAGCGCCAGCGATGCGTGTAGAGCGGCAAAAACTTTTTTTTTTCCTTTTTTGGAGAAGTGGGAGGTAAAGAGAGCGCCCCGTCCACACAGAATGACGGAGCATGGCAAATGGCCAGGGGACAAAAGGGAGTCGGCGGCTCTGTTGCCATTTCGACTGTTCTTCATGTTGTTGTTGCTTTTTATTTTAATTCCCAAATCGAAAAAGTTTGCCATTGCGATTTCACTAAAACTCTAAATGCTTTAAGCGGTCCGGCTCAGGCCGAGCCAGAATAGAGCCGGCCAGGTTCTGCGGATTTGGGCTTTAACGCCTCTCGTTATTATAGGCGTGGCATGTCGCTGCGTATGTATGTGCAGTAGTAATTCGCCATGTCTGGGAAGTTTCTTCTATAGTACTGTCCAAGCTCATTACGTATGCCTAACTGTGAGCCGACTTATGGCATGGGAGTTAGTCTGGCGGCTTACTAAGATTTTGGTCAAGTGGGCGTGGCCTAACGGTCTAACTGCCTGGCTGACTGGCAATAAGCATGCAGCATTAAACGATTACAAATGATTAAGTCTGCAGCTTGGCGCAAAAATTTGTTCAGAGTCCTGTTTTCCGTCCTTGGCTAGAAATGCAATTTGCTGCTATCTCTTCCAATGTATCTGATTCTCGTTCATTCGGAGCTATGGAACTAGCCAGAATACTACTAACCCAAGAGCTGGGCATAGTTCCCATTTTGCAATCTTCTGCTTTTTGCTTGGCTTGGCTATGCCAACAGAATGAAAATGAACGGCATTTGTGTTCCCAAGCGGTTCAAGAACATTTTCTTCAATTTCATTTATTATTTAGGGAATTAATTATGTGCTCTGGCTGACATAAAGCATACCCTTACTCCCTACAATTGTAGGTCTTCTCCTTTAGCCTGGCACACATACTCGTATTCGTTTGGCTGTGAAATTTATTCATTGGACCACAAAAGCGCGAGGCATTCAAATTTTGGTAAAAGTCTTTATAGTGGCTAAAATGTTGAATAACGCGTACTTAAGCCATTCGACGAGTTCTGTTCGCAGACAGCCGTGCTCCTTGCTCCTTGCTCCCTCACCCTTCACCACCACTGCCTTCGCACACCCCAGTCCTTTAGGAAAGCAACTGCTGTTGGATGATGCGGAGCATTTGGTGCCACCCACAATTTGTACTGCCAAAAGGACAATTAAGTTTCCCAGCCTCGCGTGTGTTTTCTTTATGTTGCTCTCATGGTCGTCCTCGCTCCAGTTGATCTACTTTCAGTTATCGCTTGTTATACCCATTACTTAAGAAATCGGGTATATATGAGTGATTTTTATCCTGAAATTGACAGCACCAGAATCAATTTTCTAATCAAGAATCATTCTGATTTCTGAGTGTGACAGCATCAGTCTAGTTGTCTCTTTCTACAGAGTATCTCTCTGCCGGTCAATCCTTTTCTCCACTTAAGCATTTTTTCACTTGTTTTTCTTTGTCGGAATGAAAACAAGCGCTTCAAACTGGGCGGCAAGTAGGTAAAGCAGATAGCGTGTATTGAAAAAAGTTTCATGAATTCGACTATGGAATACTCTACAGGTAAACTTAGGGTTAATTTAGAAGTATTCATGTATAAGATTTCTTTTATAGACACCGAATATATCATATAAGTTTGATTGCAATTTCAATTTAAACTAAATTTAAAATAACAACAAATTCAAGATAAAAAAAATGATACGCCCCATTTGACAGGAGGATTTACTCTTATGAATACTGACAATAATAGAGGGAATGAGTCCCAGGTATTGAAAATTCATTAAAAACACGGTGCAAACTGAATACCATATGTCCTTCAGGCTCTAAAGTGTAGGTCCTTTTGCATTTGACGCAGCGCCAGAGGCATTTTAATGGTAGTTTTAGTTTCGCTAATCGCTTTATGATGATGTCCTGGCTGTGTGTATCGATGTGTGTGTGTGTGTGCTCGTGTTTGTGGGCCTTTCATAGTGTCTGCCTATTGGTGTGAATATGGAGCAGGTGGTGAGACTCTTGGGTGTCTTTCGGAAATTGCCGACATGCATAGCTGACAGCTGTGTGCTAGTTAAAGTTTTTATAAGAAACCACCTCACGTAGTAGTTGATCAAAGATGAGGCTAATGGAAATGCTGTGCCGTATTCGTAATGCGTTCTTCATTTAACCTACAAATTAAAATTGCTCAAAAGCAAACAAAGGCGTTTACATACGAGCACAGTCTGAGTACGAGGTAAAAGTTTAGAAATTGCCTTGAAGTTCTGTGATAAAAGAAAACATGAAATGAAAGTGAGCATCCCGAGCTTATGGATAACTGACAATCGATCAATATGATGACAGCGCCTGTACTCAAGACTCAATGTCTGGCTTTTCTGCTGCTGGTGAAGAACCAGCACTTATTTGGATTGAAACATCTAGTATGCAAATTTGATATTATTCGTATTTGCATTCATTGGCTGTCGAATATATATCAAGGTAGGTACGCTGAATTGGCAATTGCTTTTGGGTTTTGCATATTGCTAAGCAATTGCCAAGTGGAGTTAAAAGAGTCGTCGCCGAACAGACAAACAAACAGTCAGTCAGTCACTCATTTAATCACTCAATCAATCAGTCAAGCAGTCAGTCAGTCAGTCAGCGAGTCAGTCTGTCACTTTGTCAGTCAAACTATTAGACAGTTTCTTAAAACGAAATTGTAATTGAATTCCATAGAAGCTGTCAGCATGCGTGCTGCCTCACGGACTGCTTAACAGTTTAAAGGCCAATTAAGGCGCCAGTCGCCGACCACAAAAATGTTTGAGAGGGGGAGGCGGAGGGGGGAGGTGAAAAACGAATCCTGGATTTGGAATACGAGTATTTGCGCCGTGGCTTGCGGTTGCCTGAAATGCGCTGCTTGCCGGCGTGTTTGTAATAGGGTCCTGTGGTGGCAGTGGCCAGTGGCCAGTGGGCAGTGGGCAGTGGCCGGTGGGTAGTGGGAAAATGGTCAGTAAATTGGCCAATTGGCCTTTTAGCCAGACAGCTTTGATGCGCCTTGTTGATCCTGTTACTGTTGCCTGGATCGATGGCCTTTTCCAGTCATTGGGCAATCATTTGCTGCTGACACATTCGATTACACCCAGAGCCATTAATTAATTTCACCAAACTCCCATTTAAATGCAAATCCGTCGGAGCGCACAACACGCAGTGGTCTATTTGAAATTCCATGGCATAGAAAAAGTAATTTTCCATTGAATTATTGATAAACTAATGTTGTCCAACTGCAACACCGATTTATATGTCCATTTTCCCCCGTTGGCGATTAAATGTACTCCTACATAATATTTGTCGTCCTATTACCAATGGCCAACTAAATCGCATTAAGCATGTTAAACATGGCCGAGAAACTGCTCTCGAAATATGTATGTCAATGCCTGTGAGGCCATATTCAATTTTGTTTTCAAGTTCGCGACATTTTCCATGGAACATACTCCAAAAGCCACCAACCTACAATTTTCTTCCCTCTCACTCTCTCTCTCTCTCTTACCAAGTTCGACTCCCACATCGCCAGACTGTTTCGAGCCTTTTATGTGGGTTAATGTGGCCATGCCAAAACTTGACTATAAAGTGCTGTCGAATATTGCTCTATATATATGTATATAAACATATATATATTATACATATGTATGTGTGTGCGATAGTCATTGTATGCTGGTGTGCCATTACGATTGCGAAAAATAAAACCATTAAAAACCATAAACATACGAAATGCTGCCATTCAGCTGTTGGATACTCTGTCTGATTCTGAGATCATAATGGAGCCAATGCTGGAGAAGTCAGGACTTGCAATAATATTTACACTTTAAGTTGCGCATTACATGTAACATTAAATGGCCCTGTGATAACTTTGGATTAAAAATTCCCTTGGGCTTTTACATTTTGCAATTTCTGCTGCATTCAAAGGGCTGGAGGGGTTTCCATGGAATAAAAATAAATGAATGTTGACATTCTCCTTAATATACAATTGTGTCTGATTCGTGTTCAACGCGGGAAGACAAACATACAAACATACATATGGAAGGGAAATAAGCTTCTTCATTTATGGAACTGACCTTTGGGTATTTAAAATAATGGATGTCTTATGCAATATTGGAGTCCAAAGCTTATTGCTTATTTTCTTTAATCACTTTCTCACTTTCCCGAAACGTCTATTTCATTATGAAATATAATTAATTACTAAAGTCAAAATTCCATGCCGATTGCTTTTTTACTAGAGTTATTCAGAGATGGGCGATAGTTACTTGTAATTAATTACATAAGCTCATCACTTTCAAGTCCTAGAAAGTAACAGGTAACAGTCGCGACAAAACTATTATACGTATATCGAGACCAAAAACAGTTCCATCGACTAGAAGATATATTATCTAGTATACTACAAACCGATCTTAAACTATAACATGCAATTAATATATTCTTTATTCATAATATCAAATTAGAATTGTTTATTTGATAATATTAAACTTAGCGACATCCAACTTTACGTTCATATATTGATCATCGGCCGATATCTTTAAACTTTTGATAGCTGAGCATTTTTTAGCTATCGATGTTCATGTTATGCAGGCTTGCACTCGATATAATTATGTATATAAAATAGATCTTGGTACAGTGGAATGAAACAAAATTAATATATAACAATAACAACAACTTGTTTTAAACGCACAAGTGGGAGGGGATAACTTATTCCCAGATTCATATAAAAATATTAGTACACATAAGTTTTGCTTTACAGCTCGTTTTAAACTTTAATTCGCTGTATCACGTCTTCTCAAGAGAAATATCCCTTCAGTCTGTAAAGTTCTCTATTCTCCTTTACCTTAGTAGAAATCCTTCCCCTTTCCCGAACGAACGAATCCATAAATTTTCTTAACTACTTTTTTTCCTTATAATTCTTAACTTTACCTATCCATTATACTGCTACATTTATAAACTATTACTTCTAATAGTATTTTAATTAGTAACAGAGCAAGCCCTATTTACTAACTCACTTATACATTAATACTTCAATATACTATGCTTCTATATACTATTGCTCCTAATGGTATATACGTAAATATAAGTATATTGTCAATTTTCTAACCTCTCCTATTCTAACACTTCTATACTAATACTTATTGATCTGCTTGGGTTTTTCTGGGTTTTCCCCAATCCTTGCAACAAATGCTGGATCATTTTAAATTAAATCAATTTTTATTATGTTTTATTCCCCAGATTTAAATTTTTAATTTTTTATTGTTCTTTTTTTAATATGAATTACTTTAAATTTTGATTAATAATTCTTTTTTAATATTTTTAATTGTCAATATTCGTAGTCAACTGCTCTTAGTTGACTTTAATTAAATAAATAAATAAATAAAAAGTAATTATGAATTAATAAAATGGCTAACAGATCTTACTACACATTTTAATTGAATATTTCTTCAGGATTGAGTAGATAATTTTGATTAGTTTTGACAAACATTTGGTGCTTGTAAGTAACATGATGTTCACATTGATATTTGTACGATATGTACGATATAAGAAACTAAAAACAAACAAATTTAATTCTTACTGTTCACAGGAAATTAACACTAGGAATAAACACAAATTACTTAGGGTTAGATTTAATTCTATTTGCAACATGAAAAATGAATAGGAACTACGAGTTAAATGCATATTTTATTTGTATTCTTCAACTCAACTTTTATAAACTGAGGGGGCATAGGGCCTCTTTGGCCGAAAACCCATTCTAATGGGCTCAATGGGAAAAGTTTCTCTTGAAAGGGTCATTAAATAAGAAGCAAACTTGCCTCTTTAGTAATGATAAAAATACATACATACATACATCTATATATATACATACATAGAAACATGTAAAACTTTCTATTCGGACTTTTATTTTTTTGAAAAGTATTTGCCAACTAAAATTGATTTCCTTCTCATGCCCTTCTTCCCTTTGCAGACCAACAAAAAAAACCCATCACCAAAAGATGAAAGCAGCTGTGGAAAACTCAATGAATGCACCAGCAACAGCAACGCCAATAGTAGCATAAGAGCTTGCCACACAGTTGAAAGTAAAGAGAACTGAAATATTAAGCTTGGGGGCGATTCTACGTAAAATTCAGAGCGAAACCCGAAGGAGAGCTCTTAAGGGGGGCCGTGTGGAAGTTGGAGACTATATTCGGCATCCATTCGAAATGTTAACCGCTAACACATGGACAGAGCCGTCAATCAAAATCTGCTAATTGAAGTTCAGGAAATGTCAACGGCAGTCGCGAATACATTGAGTGTCGCAGCCGCTACCATTGCATCTAGCATGGATAATAACTCGGTATATTCCTTCGATGTATCCGGAACGGACGTGCTCTACCAATGGAGTGCAGCGGCCAGTGGCGCACGTGTCGTCGCCCAGGCAGAGGCAGCCATCCCAATGCCCACAGCATCCGCATCCGTATCCGTCTCGCAGCGCGTGCCGGGACTGCTTGGTTCAATGCTTCAGGCACACCCGACCCTTCTCAGCCAGAATGACACACGCTTTTTGCTGGTTGACTATGCGACCAGCATGAACGACAGCCTTGACTATGCATCCTATCAACAGCAGCTGGGAAACGGCGAGTGCCGCCAAATGGAAGGCAACATGACCTATTGGAATCTAACTTGCGACTCGCCGCTGGACTACGCCCTACCCCTATATGGCTATTGTATGCCCTTTTTGCTCTTCATGACCATAATATCCAATTCTCTGATTGTGCTCGTGCTCAGCAAGAAAAGCATGGCGACGCCCACCAACTTTGTGCTCATGGGTAAGTAAAATCGATTCCATAGGTACATAGATTATATACAGGTTACATATACCATTATCAGGAAAAGTACATAACATCTAGGTTTATCATAGTTAACATGTGCAAAGTATTTTATTTCAATTCTGGGAACTTGGCGCCTGAAATCGGGTTTGAATTTCAAGGAGAATCCGTTTCTGGGTATAAAGAAATATAGTAAGAAGATTGAAATTCTAAGAAGAGTTTTTCTTTCATAAGATACGAGCTTATTTCCTTTTGAGCAGAACTTCCTGAAGTGTTAAAATAGGAAAAGAAAAAGGAGAAATCACAGAAAAACTTCAGATTTTCCATAGTTTGCGATCTAGTTGGCAGATATGAAAGTGAAAAAGGAAATTATTGAATTAAATTTATTAGCTAGAATTTGCATATCCTTTGAGACTATCCCATTTACAAACGAATAGAGTCGACGAGCATTGGGCATAGCAATAGACGTCTCCCTGGTGCATATTACAAGTCCTAACAACTACTCATATTTCGATTTTACCTCAAGGACAAACACAAAGGATTTGCAATCACTTTGGAGCCAGCCCTTTTTGCCCAAGCACTTTTATGATTATTATTTATTTTTTATTCCATGTCATTTCATCTTTCATCTCTGTGAAGTGCCCGCCCCTTGTCCCTTCGTCGCTGAGTGGGTAGATCCATTTAATGCGTCACAATGTTAAATCAGGCAGAAGTTTTGCGAGATTTCAAAATAACTGGCAATGTGCGTGCCACGCTTCTCCCCATCCTCGAGCATTCCGCGTGCCACAACTCAAGTAATGCTGAGATATTCTAATAGCGTGTGTAATGCTAATGGGGCTCACTGACTAATGGGAACGGGACCAGGGATGGGCAGGAGGACTGCGGGTGGTAGGGGAGACACGAGGTGAGGTCTATGCTCTGTGGTATTTGCAACTGATTTATGAAAAGTCGCTGGCTAAGTCGTAGGGTTGGAAATTTGCTGCGCACTCGTACTGACTGTAAGTGACTTAAATGCGGACCTGAAGAAGGAATAGGAGCAGGAGTTGTAGGTGGAACTGGAGTCTGAAGTGGCGGCCTGTCACTCAGCTGGCTGGCTCGTGTGGAGCCCAGGGATAAGACTTGGCCGAGCAAAGCTGAAATATGCGCCAGATATCAGGAGCAGCCGGTTCAATTTGTGCTCTGTGTCATTGCAATTTGTATTAGAAGATTACTTAGCCCATTGAGTGCCCAGCATATTGGCCGGCTGATCTATGGCACAAATATAATAATAAGCAGTATATCAAATAGAAATATTGGAATTGAATATAAGACATTGTTTAGCTTTAAAGTAAGTGTAAGCCCTGGGATGACATACAGTTTATGGCTCTTACAATTCAATATCAAGGGCACTTTCGCTGGCCATTTATCGAGGAAATTTGACAGTTGAGCCATGTTCGGGTACACTGGTTGTCGATGGGTTAATCCAAGGCGATGCGGCTGGGGCGTCAAATGCAGGACAGGGCTAATCATGTTTGGCTGGCAGGAATGGGGCGAGTTAAGCGACGATAAATGACAGCAGTCCAAACATGAAATGAACTTTGTATCGACCAACAACAGCAACAACAAGGACAACAACGGCGAGTGTTGCCTGAAACTAAAGCGAAAGCTAAACACGAAACACCCATGGGGCAAAGGTCGGGTCAGCAGTAGCCCAGAGTCAGCGACAGTCAGTCAGTAGTTCAAGTGGTCATCGTCATCATCATCATCATCATCATCATCATTGTCATTTTCATCGCCATCATAATCATTATTGTCAACGCCAACGTCACTGTTACACAGGGCGTATGATGAACTTGAACTTCAGTGTTGCGTCCAAGGGGAATTGTAATGAAACGTTGATTAGTTCTTGCTGCGGGGGCATGCAGCTCAGTTGCAACCAATTAAAACAATAATTGAATTTACTCTTAAACGGGAAGCTATATATAGCTTGTGGATTACTTAACTAATCACTGCAACTGACTCTGCTGTCGTCAGGCGAGTGAAGAGTGGCGAAAGGTCACAATCTGAGCATTTTCTCTTCCTACTTAATCCCCCTTTTCGTCATATCATTGTTCTATAAAATTTTAAACATTATGTTGCTACAAACTTGCTGACTCAAGCTATTTAAGTCGGGCATAAAAACAAACTTAAACACAAGCATACTTATACTAGTAGATAGGAGTGTGTGTTCTTGGGTCGCACATGACATTGGAGCAAATTGTGGGCTTAGCCCAAAAAAAGACAAAAACCAAAGCAGAAGCTTGGTAAGGGCAAATGAGTGTCATGAAACCGAAGCCAAAGTAGTTTTTAAGCCATGACTGAGTTGGTCATCTCCATTAATCTATTGGCTAACAGAATTTGTCAATTTTCTCTTTTTACCCCCTTTTTTAGGCATGGCCATATGCGATCTGCTGACGGTTGTATTCCCCGCGCCTGGTCTCTGGTATATGTACACGTTCGGCAATCATTATAAGCCAATGCATCCGGTCTCCTTGTGCCTGGCCTATAGCATTTTCAATGAGGTAAGTCAACAAAACAACACAATGTTACCCTATCTATGCGAGAAGAAATGGGGGAAAGTACGAGTAAGTGTGTGCAAGCAGAAGAAGCTGAAGAATCTTAATTGCTTAGCCAAGTTCAAGAGGCTTCCTTCTTGTCATTGCCATTGGAGTGGAGTGATATTTGCTTTTGGCCTACGGGCCAGTAACTGCTTCTTGTCTTGCCTGACACTCTAGTCGAAAGGGTGGAACTGTGAATAGAGGAGCGGAGGAGCAGGGAGCGGAGCACATAGACGCTCATTGACCTAAATAAAATGCTTGGCTGAAAGTTGCCGTCCTTTGTTTCGGCGCTGATGTATGACGCGAAATCATACCGCCTGGGGTGCCATTTTGTATGTACAAGTTACAGTTTTGTGTGGCAGCCACCCTTAGTTGCTGTTCTTGCTGTTATCGTTATCGTTATCGTTGCTGTTATCGCTATCATTGCCGTTATCGTTATCGCATTGGCAGCCACGTTGCGTTTGCACTTTTTGTGTCCATTCTGTCAGAATATTGGAAGACTACAAGAAGTTGGCACAAAACTTTTCGAGCTTCACTTGCCACATGTCAGTTGCCACAAAACAAATGAACTCAGCGAACACACCTACTCGTACTCATACTTATTTATTCATTTACCATATACACTCATTCTTACATTCGTATATTCACTCTTTGGCTCAGCCCTCGACACACACACACTACACACTACTTAGCCCAATCTAGCACCTTTTTGAAATTGTCATGGCAAAACGCTGAACCCAATCCAACACGAACCAGGACCACTCACCCACTCCTGTACCATTGTCGCACGTTTGCCTTGATTAATCAACATTTTCAATTTATGGCACTCGTTTAGAGCAGCAGTTGAAACTGGCGCTGGAGCGGGAGTTGCAGCTGATGCGGGTGTGGGTGTGGGTGGCGGTGGGGGTGTTGGGCTCCGGTCGTGCCACCAGCGAGTGAGAGATGGCAAATGATGGCACCGGCATAAAGCAAAACTGTTTACTCACTTCAATGGAGTAGTGTCGAGCTGATAAAATGTGCCCATTGTTGTTGCTGTTCTTGTCGAAATTGGTGTTGTTATTGTTGCTGGTACGTGCTGTGACCGGGCTCCCAAGGGATTTGTAGTAGCTAAATTCCATGCTGTGTTGCTATAGGGACAAGGGAATGGAAATGTGAATAGAAATAGGAATGGGAGTGGGAGTGGGAGTGGGTAACAACGTACAGCTCGTAGAGTGGTTAGTTGAGGCTGAACAGTGAACTGATAGCTGGGAACTGTTGCCTGGTAGCTGTGGCTATCTGCGTATGACTACCATAAAATTCAACTCACATACAAACGCTATTATAACCGCCAGGCGACCATTGCAGCCTGAAGTTGAAGATTTCGTTTCATTTTCCTGGAATATTTATACGCTCCTCAAAGTCTTGAAATTTGCGGGCGACGCGTTTAATGGCCATGTTAATGTGTCAGAGTCATGCAGTCGAGGTGGAATACACATCTCCTCGTTATGCTAGTAGTACTCCACTCCACTCGTGGCACGAACATGGTTACAACTCGTAACTCGCAACTCGTAACATGTAACTCGAAACTCGCAACTGCACACGCACAAGGATAAATCTGGCACTGAGAAGGCGCTACTAGTAATTGCAGTTGTGCCCGTTGTCAGATGAATGATCATAAATCGGATTAGGCCACAGTTTTGTGCACAAAGGTGAAGCGGCCATGAACGGGGACAGGCACAGGGAATGGGCCTGGGACGAGAGCATGAAATGCATTTGATAACAGAAACAGCTCCTGCTCCAAAACTGTTTGCGTAGAGACTTACTAAAGGTATTATGGCATTAAGGTAAAAGTGAAACTAAATGTCAGCACCAAAGGGAGTACTCTCTGCTTTCGTTCACATCCTGTTAACACTTTTGCACATACACATACATGTTTGTGTCTGTGTGTGTGTGTGTGTGTATGGTTACACAGTCACATGCTCATATTCCGATATACACATATCTTACCTATGCTAACGTTCAATGTTTGACTTATGCTCTTGTGTCTACTTACAGATTATGCCTGCCATGTGCCATACCATCTCCGTGTGGCTGACTCTGGCCCTAGCTGTGCAAAGGTAAATATACAATTAATGCTTATGCCATCATATGGCTCAGACTCAGGCTCAAACTGGGACCCCCCTCTGACCTCTGTCTTCAGATTAGACACAACTGGAACGTGGTGAAGATGTACACTGTAACTTTGTTTACCAAGACTTTACCTTCAGCTGACTACCTGACTACCTGACTGGCCGACTGGCCGACTGGTTGACTCGGTGACTGACAAAGAGGGTTCTTGACTTGTCAATTTCACAATAAATCAGCTGTACTCAGTCATCTACGTTGTCATGCTGTCAATACACACACTTGCACAGCTGCCTCTTCCATACGTGCATGTGTGTGTGTCTGTCAAACAAAGAGCCAGGCTACAGTCAGGTTCTGGCTTGCGTCCAGCCAACGCTGCGTATGAGTAATGTGCGTGCTGAGGCGACAAGGCGATGAAAATCACATACATATATGTGTGTGTGTGTGCGAGTCTGCTTTTATATGTGTGTGTGTGTAGCTTAGCTCAATCAATTGCATTTGTTTCGCACAAATCTCTTTTTGCCATTTCTGTAGCTTACTCTTTGTGGCTCACTTAAACGAATAAGAGGAAAAAGCTTCTGCTGCGCCTGCAAAAGGACTGCTACAAAATGACGTACTACATATTGGTAGCTAAATTAAACTGAATTATTTATAAGTATTTTACCACATGCTTATATATATATATATATATATAATATATATAGTAGCATATAAATAAACGTATTGAGGTCGAAGCTTGGAAATTGGCTTAAGTGCTGGAAATGATATCTCTGCAGCAAAGTGTCAATTGGCGGCAGTTTTAAAACTCAAATTGCTTTGCTCTAAGGCCATAAATTAACCCATACGAGACGAGTGGGTCAATGCTGTTAATGTCCTTTATATGGCATACGTGTATGTATATTAAAAGCAGGAAGGGAATGGACACAATAACAAAAATACGCAAGAATAAAAGAAAACAATATACTAATATAAAATTGGCAACATAAATCGTGAGTACTTTCTGTGTCTGTGTGTGTGTGTGTGTGTGTGAGTGTGTTTGTGTCTGCGGTTCAGTGAGTGGCAAATGTATATAAAATACCTATAAAATACACAGCTAAAAATTTTCAAGTGGAACAGAAGGAACGCAAGGACTGCAAGGACCACTCGAAAGCTGGCGCATTGTTCTATTAACTCATGTGTGGGATCATAAATTTTACAGCTTTGCAAATAAATTTTGAAACCCACCAAAAAAAAAACACAAAAAGCAAAAAAACTCGTCAAAGGCGCTTGGCCAAAAAAATAAATAAAGATCGACAAAAAATTGCTATGAAAATAGTCATAAATATTTGCGCCATTATGCGACTTGGACCGCTTCAAGTGGTCGCTGGTTTGGAGTGTTCTCGTGTGTGTATGTCTGTGTGTGTTTGGGTGTGTGAGTGCAGCAAATAGCTAAATAATATGTTGTGGCATGGGACACATTTGCCGTCCCATCCCTTTGCCCACACATTTTCTAAAATACGTTGAAAATCGCCCGAGGACAAATAGCGCGATAAAACAGTCAACGTTTATTGTTATTATTGCTTTTGTTGTTGTTGTTGTTGTTGTTGTTGTTGTTGTTGTTATTGGTGTCCTGTTCCTTATTGTTGTTGCTGTCATGTTGCGTTGTCGTCCGACTTATTGTGCTTCAAGTGATTTTATGGGCATTCTTTGTGCTGGAGGCAGCAAAATTCTACGTCAAGTTACTGCACTTAAGTGTCTGCGATGCGTGTGTGTTGTGAATGAGTGTATGAATAAAGTGAATAACATGAACATGGCTCGAACTAGGACAACAACTGAGATAAGTGTATAATTCAAAAAGTTAATTCTAAGGCTTTGGAGTGGCAGTGCAAGTGCAGTGAAAACATGCCAAATGAGTTTAGACTTGAGTGGGTCGAAGTGAATATTGCTAATCGAATTGTTAAGTCGAACTTTGACTAGAACGAGCGAACTGAATAATTGAATGGCGTAACTTAAATACATTTGTGTTCATTCCCTTTGAGAATATGCTAATTAGTTATACTAATTATTTGGCCGGATGAATTGCGCATAAATTCTTGAATTATTATTCCGCATCGTTGATGAATGTTGGCGCCTTTTATGCTGAATTAGCTAAAATTTACAGGGGGGAAGCGGGACAAGGGTGGACCAAGGGAAGAACTCAGACTGAGAAGCTGGGGCAGCTAAATGTTATTCATTCAATTATTAATATCAATTCCATTTAAGGCTAAACGCCCGGCAATCGTTTCGTCCTTTGTTTACGATTGCTTTCAACTTTAATGAAATCCCCGCTTGACAAAGGTTCAATGAAAGATTGATTGAAAACCATTTTGAAGTGCCAGCGCGACCAGAAGAGGCCAACCCGGGGCCACACTGGGCCGCAGTGGGCCAAGCCGGGGTGAATCCAACGACGGCTCCTTCGGTGGGCGTGTCAATAATTATGCGCATAAATTAGGCAGAGACACAGCCTTGAGGAGCCCCAAGTTCCGAATCTAGTAAAGCTGCGTGAGCTTAGCGCAAAAATTCTTTTCGGGCCACAATTTTAATGGGGTAGAGCAGAGGTAGAGTCCTTCTTTAAGTTCAAACTAGTATGTACGAGTGTGTACTATAAAGAAACGCAAAACTCGCAGAAAAAACTTTTTTTCTTTCTATAAGCTGCTCCACAGGACTCACAGCGGCTACATGCCAAGGCATCCAGAAGAACTTGAGGCTATGTCTCCATTTGATTGAAGGCTCTGAATTGAACGTTGCGAGCACTTTTCACAAATTACATAAATTACTCTGAAATTATGAAATTATAATACGACAAAGTTGATTAGCTTTTTCTCAGATTGGCTTTGATTGCGTGCGTTACTCTTGGCAATGGCAAAAAGCCTGGGGATTGGCAGCAGGAGTGGGGGATCTGGAGTGGGACGCAGGGGTGGAAGCTGGTACGGATGAGGCAGGTGACGATGTTGTCAACACGTTGCTATCATAAATTTGCACCTCCGAAATTGGGTTATACTCGTACTCGTACTCGTACCTTGGGTACCTGCCAGGCTATAAAATTATATTAGGAAAATGCGTTACGTACGCTGCGTTCTGGGTACATTGCTTTTAAGCCTTAACTCTGGTAACAATTCATGAATAAAAGCCCTTGCCAGACATTGTAATGGCCGTCAGATAAAGTCCCAGTTGATGCATGTGACGCACAGCATTTGACTTTAAAGACACAAATCCATACAGATACAGATACAGATTCAAAGGAAGATGCAGATTCAGATACAAATACAGATACAGATTCGGATAGCCGTCGACTTATGTCGCGACAGTTGATGTTGTTGTTTTTATTTTTATTCAGTTTTTCTTTTTCTGTGCGGAAGGGGGGAGCTGATGAAATAATATGAAATGAAGCAATCCCTTGGGATCACTTATTAAATAAGTTTATCGGAGTAAAATCTTAATAACAATGGGTGCACAATCTGTTGGATGGTTATTGAATGGCCTTAAGAATTATGATTGTGATTGGGCTGTATACTCGACGGGCTTAACATCTCCAACAAACCATAATTTATGACTTATTTGCTTGGTTGGCTTTTATTGCCTCAACTGCCAAGTGCATAAAGGAGAAGGCATCAAAGTTTCCTTAACAGTTAATCACTTTAAGCACTGACCATGACCATTCCCCAAAAAAATATAAACAAGTTCTGGTTTTTATTGAGATGATATCATCAGGCGAACCAAATTACTTTCTACTCCTTGGAGTCCTGAACTTATGATCATAACCAATTTTGTCATCTCCATCCTTGCAGGTACATTTATGTATGCCACGCTCCAATGGCACGCACCTGGTGCACCATGCCGCGGGTGAGGCGTTGCACCTGCTACATTGCGTTGCTGGCTTTCTTGCACCAGCTGCCCCGATTCTTCGATAGGACCTATCTGCCGATGCAGATCGAATGGAATGGAAATGAGACAGAGGTGTGCCACCTGGAGACATCCAACTGGGTGCATGACTACATTGGCGTCGACGTCTACTACACCAGCTACTATATGTTCCGTGTATTGTTTGTGAATCTGTTGCCGTGCATCATTTTGGTGACTCTGAATATTCTGCTGTTTGCCGCATTGAGGCAGGCCCAGGAGCGTCGCAAGTTGCTGTTCCGCGAGAATCGTAAGAAGGAGTGCAAGAAGCTTAGGGACTCGAATTGTACCACCCTTATGTTGATTGTGGTTGTCTCGGTGTTCCTTATTGCCGAGATACCGATTGCTGTAGTCACGGCCATGCATATTGTTAGCTCGCTTATAATTGAGTTCCTCGATTATGGTATTGCCAATATATTTATTATGTTGACCAACTTCTTCCTGGTGCTCAGCTATCCAATCAACTTTGGCATCTATTGCGGCATGTCACGTCAGTTCCGTGAGACATTTAAGGAGATCTTTATGGGGCGTATTGCTGGTAAAAAGGACAGCTCCTCCAAGTACTCGATGGTAAATGGACCACGCACCTGCACCAACACCAACGAGACTGTCCTCTAGTAATTAGTAATGTTGGTGCCGCGGCGCGGCAGCAGCGACCACCATCGCAGCACCGCCGTACGCACCTCCGTTGCCGCTGGCGCTGGCTCTGCTGGGACAGCGTCTGAGGTAATCGATATGGCGCCGCAGCATCAACATTTGCACTCGCATCACCATCATCACCATCATCATCATCATCATCATCATCGTCGTACCAGCAACATGGACATTATAGCCGAGGAACGCAACGTCTAAGGCATCTTTGTCGGCATCCAATGTCGATCTCTAAGGGAAGGAAGGAGCAGCTGCCAGCGGGCAGCCTGCAGCGGCTTGTGTTTTATTTTCTTGAAGGAAACTCGAATACTCTTGGTTTCAGGCTATCTACCAAAACAAAACAAAAAACAAAAAAGAAATAACAAAAAAGTTCCATTGAGTACGAACAAATTATTGCGTGATTTATGAAATCGCTTTTTTCACTCTTTTGAAAAAGCGGAAATTATGGCGAATGCGTTTTGAAGAACACAGCTCTATTTAGTCTAACTGTCATACAAGTATACCAAGTATTCAATACCCAAATATTATTGCAGTTAAATCAAAACCAAAGAAAACAAAACAAAACGAAATATAACAAAGTTTCTTATAGACACTTAACATACAGATCAAAAGTTGAATAAAAAAAAACAAGTTTTTGCTCCCACTAAATTGAATTTACAGTATGCAAATACGATTACTATATACAATATATATATATATATATAAACTTTGATTTGAATAAAGTGAAAATAATAATAGAGATGTTAAATGTTCAATGTTTGTTCTAGTTCACTGAATACAAAAATAAAACCCAATTGAGTTTACCATGTGTATTCATGAATTTCTACCGAATTACCAATACTACCAAATATATACTACAATATATACATACAATACAGTACATACGTATAATCATAAAAAGTACTAAGATAATGCAATATTGTCAGTTAAAAATAAACAAAAACAAAACAGTTAAATACATGTATTACATTGAATTTCAAACAACTTATTCTAGGTTTAAGCAAGAAAAACAACATTGATTGATAATGGAATGTAATATAGAGTGTAAACATTTGGCAAAATTGGAAAGTGATACGAAATTTGAATAATGAAGATAAATAATAAATACTACTATCGATTAACAAAAGTTATTAAAAGAATAAATTAAGAGAGTTAAACAAATATACATACCATATATAAGTACGAATACGATTACAGTTTATATCCTATCAAACAATTGCGGTTCTTAAAAAACAAACAAACAAACAAAAACAGAACAAATTATATATATGTGTATGTGTATATATGTGGAAATTAAATATATATATTTACAGGAACATACTAAATATTTAAGTATTAAAAACAAAAAAAGAAAACTGATCTATGTATACATAGTTTTTAAGCAAAGTAACATACAAATTTACTAATCCAAGGTTTATTTTTGTGCGATTTTTGTGCGGAGTTTGTGAAAGAGTTTAATGCAAACAATTAAACAAAAACAAAAACAAAAGAGAAACAAAAAGGAAAACAAAAACCTAATTAAACTTTAACAATAAGCTGATTTTGTTTAAGCAAAAAC
The DNA here is from genome assembly GCA_035045065.1 of Hirtodrosophila trivittata. Lineage (NCBI taxonomy): Eukaryota > Metazoa > Arthropoda > Insecta > Diptera > Drosophilidae > Hirtodrosophila > Hirtodrosophila trivittata. Next base: position 2,535,802 of record JAWNNK010001024.1, read on the forward strand.
TAATCGTAAGCTAAAAAGCAACCAACAACAATAGCGACAACAACAACAACAACACACAAAAATATGAAACTCATTTAAATTTGTAAACCTTTTGAGCCCCAAAGTTTACCAATTTAAATGAGACGAGAATACTCTCAATAAGAAAAATCAATATCAAGTTCTCATAGTAGCAGCAAAAGGAGAACGAGAAGGAGAAGGAGAAGGAGAAGGAGTACGAGCAGAAGCAGGAGCAGAAGGAGTGGCATCCACGATAAGTTTCAATCTTCGGTGTTTGATGGTATATGATATTTCATAGACATAAGAACTTTTTTTTTCTTTTTTTCAGCGTTAGATATAAGAACCCTATATATACGCATAGAAAGCGATTTGATGTTGATATGTCCGTGTACAAGTATTTTAAATTTCAAGTTTAAATGTTTTAAATGAATATGAATGTATATTAGACAATTAAGATATTCGCAAACATATAAATAAAAATGAAACTTAAAGTTTTTCTGTCTGAACGGAAACTATTTCTACTTTTCAATTGGTGGGTTAAAAGTGGTTCAATAAAGTTTTACAACTGTCTCTAAAAAGTAAGTGGAAGCTATTTCGATGAAGCTATAATTTGATCGGCGGCAATATGATTCAGTATTGTGTGTGCGAAAGTTCCAGTACCACAGACTATACGAGAGTGAATCTATAGGTATGAATCAGTAAGTATTCAAACATAATAAATTTCAATGAAAGCCTTGTGGAATTCAATAAGGACCCTTCATATCCCATGAAGACCACAAGATATGGATTTACGAGTTCTAGTATGACCTTATACACGTTTTTGACAAGGAGACGGAGAAAGTCGAAAGAGAATAGCTTAAAATTCAACGAAGCCAGTTGGTTATATATGTAGGTACATACTTTTTGCTTTGAATAAGTGAATAAACTGTCAAATTTTAATATAAATATAAATTTTAAAGGGGAATATGTTGACCTTAGCTTTATGACTAAAACGGGTACTTATTGATCTACCTCCGTTAGAGACTTCATTTTGACAGGATTATCCAAGATCATAATTATACATATAATTGAGCAATTGGGAAAACAAGGATGTGTATTTCTGTAGCACTTTGGCAGTCTTCCAATATACGAAAATTTATTATTATTCTCATAGCACGTAACATTTAGTTTTGCAAGCAATTAAAATTTAACTGTTGAATCAATTTGACAGATCAGTAAAAGCAATTTTTATAATAACCAAATCTTTTCAATAAATCCCAATTAAAATGATGTTTGGGCTTAGTACTTCATATTTATTTTAACCCAGAATACATATTTTTTTTACAGAAAGTTGCTATAAATTGCAGTGAAAAAATAAATGGCCCTTTGTCGTATAAAAAATATAAGCCTCTTAATTATATTATATAAATTTAATAGTTGTTTAATTCCTTAAGCCCGTCATTTAATTCAATTTCCTCTGCCTTTTGCTGGGCCCTTTTCAGGCTGGTTCTGTTCTTTTTAAATCAATAATATCTATTGTCTATTGAAAATCATTCACCTGCGCGTTCCGACAATTTTATTGTATTAAGCGTGTTAAGTATATAAAATGAATATATATATTTATACATATTGAAACTTAAAACAGAAACATGATATTGTGCAAAGTTTTAATTATTTTTAATTGAATTTCAGTTTCAGACATGTTGCAAGCCCTTTTGATATGAAAAAGCTGCGCTACGTTGTTAAAGGCTTGTAGTTTTAACTTGAACAAAATGTGTATATTATTCTTTTGATATATAATATATCCTTGTAGCAATTACTCATTTATAAAACAAGAGGTTTCAATTAATGAAATACAGCTGAATCCCTATGATTGCTGGGCAACAAGCAAGCTCGTCGAGAGAAACTATCAGCGTGCCGTAGAACTTTTGCAGGTCGAGAAAACATTTTGATTTTTAAAACAATCTCTGAGCCGGGGGAAACCCCCGTCAACAACTTGTCCCGTTTAGAGGGTTAAGGCAGCAGAGGAACTTTTCCCATGGACTTTGAGACGATTGAATTTTGTCTTTGTATTGTGGTATGTAAACAGTACGTGTTGAAAAAAGTAACTAATATAATTGACAGCTGGGTTTTTTATGGGACACCTCACAGCCAAAGGTGCGTGCGAAGGGCTCGAAGCTGTAGACAGCTTCGTTGACTCGCTGCCGGGTCTCACCATGGACCGTGCTAACATACATCTCCTGGTCATCCTGGCAGAAGAATTGGGCAAAGTTCACAAAAAAGCGCTTTCGGGCTGACAAGGATTTGGCTTCTGTTGCGGGATCATCATGGTTTTCCTTATGTCCGTCTGTGGGCCCAAAGTAGGTGTCGTAGGCCAATGAGAGTCCATTGATATCGGCGAACTTCTCATCGGCCATTTGAGCGTATTGGCGACGCAAGCAGTTCACCTGCCTCGCAAATTGCCTACTGTGCAACAGGCGTCGCTGCTGACTTGTTGCTGCCCTGCCACGCCCATCGTAGTGCACATCAGTAGGCGCAAAGCCGTGCGACAGCTCGTGCGCCATAAGAAAGCTCAGCGCACCGTGCATCTCAGACTTCTTCGGCTCGTACACTGGCGTGGCCAGCAGAGACTGTGGCACCAGCACCATATTGTAGCCAGGCAGAAAGAAGGGCGACGCATAGGTGCCGTAGCCATCCGGCTGCAACAAGTACAGTCCCGAGTTGCTCATCAGGTCCTTATGTTCGCCCAGACTATCGTCGTCAGCCCAGCGCTTAATCTGCTGCAGCATGGAAAGCAGGTTGCCATAGTAGTCGCTGCTGTTGAGATGCAACTGTGCGTAATGCGCCTCCAGCTGCTGCTGCTGGTCATCCTGATCCCCGTCTGGCAGCACGCCCACTCGCAGCCGCATGCGATGCAGCTTGTTTAGCAGAAACCGCTGAGTGGTGGGTCTGAAATTGTTCCGATTGAGTAAAAGCTTCTGCTCGAATCGTTGACGCAACTGGTCAAACAGCTGTTGCATTGTGGCATTGGTCATCTGGCGCTGCTCCAGCGGCTTCTTTTGCTCCAGCAGCCAAACGGCCGCATGGGTCAAGAGTTGGCGGCTTTGTGCTGCGCACTCCTGACGTCCAAAAGTCGGCGGGGGCATTGGTTGCAGGTTGTGCAGCAGCCGCAACTGCAGATAGCTGGAAAGCAGTATCGGCGATTGCGTTGCAAGCACCGCGGGAAGACGTCGCAGGTAACGCAACAGCCCAGTTGCGGGCAACGATGACTCGGTGTCCAGTGGAAGCGGTAGAAGCCAGCGCGCAGAAGGCTGCAGGTACTTCTCATTCGAGTCATCTTCTTCCTTCTCCTGTTCGGCCAGATTTAGTAACTCCACTTCCAGCTGTTTGACCTGTTGCCACAGCTTCTCCTGTGCAACTGCCATGGGCTGAAGATCGTGATAGAGGCGTCTAAACTGCCTCCGGGTCAGCGGCCTAAAATCAGTCGAGTCATAATTCTCATCCCCAAACGCTTCTCTGGGCATAGTTGGCCATGGTGGCTCCAGCTGTAGCAGCCACAGCTCCGCATCCCAAATATCCTGCTGTTTCGACTCCAAGTCTGACTCCACCTCAGGACTCAACAGCTGAGTGTTGCCTCCGAAATGCATTAGCAAACGCAACAGATTGATCCAACTATTTTCCTCAGTGTCCTTGTTGATGTTGCTCCAATGTCGCAACCAGCGCACAAGCTGTGCCGCATCGTAGCGCCCCTCGAGGTGGCGACACGCAGCATAGCTATCGCGCAGCAGCTGCACAAACCGTGGCTGTGCCTTCAGTTCCTCTTTGGATTGCCGCTGCTCCAACAACGTCGCCAATCGCTCATGGTACAAATAGTCCAATTTCTCCAACTGACTATGGTAGCTACGTCCCGCATTCGCCCGTGACCAGCCGGTGCAGGCATACTTATAGAAATCGATACATGCACTGGCGCTGTCGTTTGCAGAGCGCTCCGCTGCGATGCTGGAGACGATTGATAGCAGCAACAGCGGCTGCAGCTTCCACATTTCACGTGCGTTGAGCCTCGATTTCGCGTGTGAACTGCGCCAAATCATTTGCCGATCAGCCGATAATGAACCGAGCGTCTCACTAAGTTGTTGGAGCAGGGAATTCTGATGAAGATGCCCTCCATGATAACCCGCGCAGATTCTGCTGCGATGTCGTCATCGTCATCATTTTAATAAGCGCTGCTTGCTGAGGTGCTCCAGTGCAGGCGGTTACGCTTGAGATGTCGTTTCTTAATTGAAAAACACTTTTAATCAGGGCACGTGGCTGGATTACTAACAGTGACTGTGACTGTGACTGTGACTTACACTGTGACCGGAACTGCGACCCTAGCAGTGACTGTAGCTTCGACTGTTACTGAGATAGCAGTGAGAACTGTTTATTGAAATACGAGTGTGAATCCCCACAGCGGATTCAGCGGATTCAGCGGATTCAGCGGATTCAGCGGATTATCTCAAGGGCCTCATTATAATTATTAATAATCATTTTTATTTAAAGTCACATTACTAGTACTTATACTACAGCCAATTCTACTATACATTCAATAACTATTGGAAATCTACTACTAATCTATAATACTAAACTTACTAGTACCACTTCCACTATTTCTAGTATTCATACTTTAATGAACCTAACTACTTTTACTAACCCTACTGCAACTAGTGTCCCTACTACAATTTGTGCTTCAGCTTCAGCTGTCAAAAATATAATAAAGATACTACTACTAATATCTTTACTACTACTACTGCTACGACTAGTGTTAGTACTACTTCGATTAGTGTTACTGCTGCTACTACTACTTCTACTACTATTACTACTATTGCTATTAATACATCTATTACTAATACTTCTACTACTATTACTATTAATACATCTATTACTAATACTTCTAATACTCCTTCTACTACTACTATTACTACAACAAGTACTACTACTACTTCTATTACTACTATTACTACTACTACTATCACTACTACTTCTTCTATTACTACTATTACTACTACTACTATTACTACTACTACGATCACTACTACTACTACAAGTAGTACTACAACTACGATCACTACTACTACTATTACTACTATTACTACTATTACTACTATTACTACTATTACTACTATTACTACTATTACTACTATTACTACTATTACTACTATTACTACTATTACTACTATTACTACTATTACTACTATTACTACTATTACTACTATTACTACTATTACTACTATTTTTACTACTACTATTACTACTACTTCTATCACTACTACTACTATCACTACTACTATTACTTCTACTATTATTAATACTACAATTATTACTATTACTTCTACTTCTATAAATACTACTACTATTACTACTACTACTATCAATAAAACTACTACTACTACTACTACTACTACTCGTACTACAACTACTACTATTACTGCTATTACTACTATTACTGCTATTACTACTATTACTACTATTACTACAATTACTACTATTTTTACTATTACTACTATTACTACTATTTTTACTATTACTACTACTACTATTACTACTACTACTATCACTACTACTATCACTACTACTATCACTACTACTATTACTTCTACTATTATTAATACTACAATTATTACTATTACTTCTACTACTATAAATACTACTACTATTACTACTACTACTATCAATAAAACTACTACTACTCGTACTACAACTACTACTATTACTACTATTACTACTATTACTACTATTACTATCACTACTACTTCTTCTATTACTACTATTACTACTACTACGATCACTACTACTACTACTACTAGTACTACTACTATTACTACTATTACTACTTTTACTACTATTTTTACTACTACTATTACTACTACTACTATCACTACTATCACTACTACTACTATCACTACTACTATTACTTCTACTATTATTAATACTACAATTATTACTATTACTTCTACTACTATAAATACTACTACTATTACTACTACTACTATCAATAAAACTACTACTACTATTACTACTATTACTACTATTACTACTATTACTACTATTACTACTATTTTTACTATTACTACTTCTACTATTACTACTACTACTATCACTACTACTACTATCACTACTACTATTACTTCTACTATTATTAATACTACAATTATTACTATTACTTCTACTACTATAAATACTACTACTATTACTACTTTTACTACTACTACTACTATCACTACAACTACTACTACTAGTACTACAACTATTACTACAATTACTACTACTATTTTAAGTACTACTATTACTTCTACTTTAAGTTCTACTACTACTACAACTAATACTTTTACTACTAATTTTACTACTACTAAAACTAATACTTTTACTGCTACTATTACTAATAATTTTACTACTACTATTACTTTAACTAGTACTGCTACTACTACTACTACTATTACTACTACTACAACTACTACTGTTACTTTAACTACTAATACTACTTTAACTTTTAGTCTTATAATCGTGTAGGAATATACAATATTTTGAGATATTTCATATAATTAACTATTGATCGTTACAAAGTGTTATTTATGATTTGCTCAGAAACTGGCCCCAAGTTCGAAAACAATAGAAAAATCAAAGATTATTATAAGGAAAGTCATGGGTTCGCGTTTGTAACTGATATAAAGCATAACTGAAGTTATTTATAGGAGTTACAGGGAATTGTTTCATCATTCAGTGAAACGAATGCTGTTTCGCTTCCTGCGTAAAAATTCCGAAATTCCTTTTTTAATTTCATTTGGGTTTCCAGACAAAATATCAAAATTCTTAGCGAAGATGTTAAAATAATCTGGATGTTCTGAGACATTAAATGTAATCTTAAGCGATTTATTAACCAATGTCAAATTCTGTAGAAATTTTCCAAAGACCCGAAAGCAAAACAGTCTTTATTGAGTTGATAAAGTATAAGTATTAAGTAGGTTTATGAAAACTAAAACTTTTCAGAATATTCCACATGGCATAACGTTTAATATATTTAAGTAATCGCAATAATATACAAGTTTTTAAGTAGTTGCGGACGAAAGACAAGTTTTTGGGGATTTCCATTTGCATTGAATGCTTTAAGTTTTCCACTGATTATATAGTTTTATAGAGTTTATGGAGGCACCGTCGCAGCCACAAGGCGATTAAGCTATAGTCCTTACATAAACGCATAAAGAAGGATGACAAACTTTTACACAGAGAACGATGGGAGAAGGATAGATGGAGATGCAGACGGACATTGAGGGAGAGAGATGGAGGGGGAGGGAGAAGTAAAGCTCATAAAACAAAACTGCAACACAGACAAAAAACGCCACGAAAATAGCAAAAGGCCGCGACGTCTTTTCATTCAGATTTAATGCACTTGCCACGAAAGTGTTGCATGGTCGCAGGCAACGGGCGGCTGTGGGTTTTGCGTGCAGCTGCTGGATGCTCTGTGGGGCAGGATGCGGTGTGCGGGTGGTGCATGGCTGGCTCGCGGTGTGCAGCGGGTGGTAAGAGTTGGCTGTCATTGTCGGCACTTGAAAGCTCTCATCAAAGTCATGAGATTTCGTTGAATTTTAGCTTTTGGCCTTTATGGGTGTGGGAGAGTCTGTTTAAGTGTGTGTGTGTGAGTGTGTGTATTTGCGTGGAAGCGTGTGTGTGTGTGTGGGAGTTTCTGCGTGGGACTTTGTGTGTAGGAGTTGCAATGCGTAGCGAGAATATGTCCTCAGAATGTAATGAAAAAGCCAGCCAAGTGCAGTTGCCACGGTTATGCTGCTACCACGGCTGCTGCTGCCACAACTGCTATTGCTGTTGCTGTTGCTGCTCGTGTTACTCGTGGTGCAGAGTCTTCAGCTCAACTTCCACTCAGCTTCAGCAGCAACTGTGGGACTGGCATGTGGCATGCGGCCTCGAAAACTCTGTGGCAGGCTAAGGCTCAGATCAAGACCACACTTCAGATTTTGGATAGACGTGAGCTATTTATAATAGCTGCAGTTTTACAAGTAAGCTAAGAAAAAAAAATGACTGTAATATGTAAGAGCAACAACAGCAACAAGCAAAAGGCAACAACAACAAGAGGATAAATTTTAAGCCTTTTTACGCAACCAGCAGCATCCTTCCAGAAAAAGTTGGCAACAAAAATGTTGCACAAGGCTCATTTATTTCACTCAAAATTGATTGACGCCACACACAAACACATCACCACAAGCACAATGAAAAGTGTGTGAGTGGCCAAATTTCATATTAAAGTAAACAACAATACCAACAACAACAACAACAACAACAACAACAACTATAACACAGATCTGAGAGGGCAACAGATAATCAATCAGAAGCTGCTTATTGGCTTTTCAAAATGCGTCTAACAAAATAAATAAAAGTCAAAGCGACAATGTGGCATGTTATGCTGCCACAACCACTAAACGGAACACCCAAGCATAGCTATACCCTCTCTCTGTCTCCCTCAGTCCCTCACCTTGCCGACATCCTAATGCTTGCTTAGAGCCCAAAAATAAGTCGAGTCTAAGGCTGGAACCCGAAATTGTTGTTGCCACACGCCTAATGCCAATTTAATGCTGTGTGTGCGGCTTATGTGTGTGTCTATCAGTGTGCATCTGCCTGTCTGCGGGTGTGTGTGTGTGTGTGTAAGTGTGTATTATTGTGTGCCTAAGCTCATAGTAATGCCCAAGTATCGATAAACGTATATAATCAAAGGCAATTAGGCTTTTGAGAATTGTTTTTGTCGCAGCGGTCACTAATTAATTATACCCTGTACCCATCGAAAAGTGCCCAAAAAGGGTATAATAAAGCTGTCTATAACAATCTGTTATCCCTGATCCTACAATATTATCTATATGCTATATATAATTTGGTTTGTTCAGTGTTATTTTTGTCAATTTGTCCAGCCTTCTCTATAGGAATATCAAATTAAGTCTAAAAGTTTCCTTTAAATTTACGACTTCTCCCACCCTTTTCAAGCCTGAGTACTGAGTATGTTGCAGTCGAGTAGACTCTTGAGTCAAGTATTATTATTTGTTTTCAATTGAATTGATAAGCCGCACAGACGACAACAACAACAAGAGCTAGTATATTATCCATGAGTTGGATAAAAATAACTCCAGTTAAGTCGCCTCATTGAATGAATGTGCTTCATAAGGTGCCCAAATTTATGTTTATCAAATATATATAAATTATTTACCCCCTTTGGAATGTGCAGTTCATCTTGGGAAAGATTTGAAAGATGACTTTAATGGTTTCCGACCAGCTAGACTATGTGTAGCAAATTTTATTATTGGTGCTTGAAAACTTCGTTTGATATATGACCATGGAAAGCACATTTGGTATTCAACTGGAAGAATAAAGGACCTTTCTCTTAAAGTGTTCTTATTTATTAATATTTAAATCTCTATAAGGATCCCTTATAACAAAGCAGCAGCTTGAAGAATATTTCGATGTTTCTCTTCAAATGATTTTCTCGTTTCGGGCTAAGGGTTAATAATTGGGGTACTGTAGTTATTTTTAGCTGCTTTTGTTCGCTAGTTGATCAGATCTAAAGCATAATTTAAGTTTCAACTGTCTTTCATTTGTGTTAATAGGTTTTATGCCTTCGCTCCAGGCTATTAGCGCAAATTACGAAATTACGAAATTACAAAATTACAAAATGAGCGAACGTTAACATAAACAGAATAAACTAAATAAAAACGGATGCCAAACGACGGCAAATAGCAAATTTGAAATTTCCCCTTGCAATTAAACATAAAACCCAAAAAGCCGAAAGCCCGAAGAACCCCGAAACACCCCGAAAGACCCGACAAACCTGAAACACCCGAAAACGCTCAGACAAACCGCAGACAAATGGCAAAGGGCCAAAAAATATAAAAAATTGCCGCATGCATTTAAATTAAAATCTGCCCGCCGGGTGGCTCTATTGTTTGCCCCTTTTGTTCTGGCCATGTTCAACTGGACCTAGACCCGGCTTGGACCAGGAGTGGGCCTCCCTAATTGCGTCCGTCCCTTGTCCACAACTAAAGTAACAACCACAATGCCAAACACAACTATCAATTCTGAAATGCGGTTGTGCACTAGATGAGCATTTGGCACATAATTAGCCCTGGATGATGGAAACGGTTCAGACTCGGCTCCATCTCTTGCCACTTGCTGGACTCCACTTACATTGCTTTACATGGCCAGAAGGTCAACAAAGAACAAGTATTAATGGAAATTGTGAGACTGCTTTGCTATCAGATATCCTGTATCTTTCTATTAATACTAAATTCTATCTCTTATTCGTTTAGTTTCAGTTTATTTAGCATTTATATTGTAAAGCTGACAATAAGTAAATCTTAAGGGTTAATATGAAATTATATTAATTTCTTCATTTTTTATAGTAATCTATTCATAGTAGGAATTGATTCTTGCGAGAAGTAAGATAGAAATCAGGTTCATATTGCACCCCAAAAGATTCCCCCTAAGTTCAACTCTTTGTGCATTTCTGACGCATTTCAGACGCATTCAGATCCAACTCTATCGAATAGGTCTTCATTCGGTTATTTTCCTTTCTATTCAATTTATGAATAACTACAGGGTATATAAACGGCACTTTGTTGCCGTTGCAAGCTGACCGACAATCTGTGGCTAGGGGTCAGGAAAACTTGTGTGGCTTCTCGGAGTGTCTTTGTTGTGGATCTTGTGCGGTCTCTCAAAAGTGCCCTCGATGGTGGGGGAGGGAAGTAAGAGGAGAAAAACAAGGACAAAGCCTACAAGTGTGTCCATAAATTCAATTTGTCATTCAAAATTTAATTTTAAACTAGCATCAATGAATCAAGCAGAAATTAATTGAGTTGTGGTTAATGGCAAAATCTAAAGGTTGCGGCATATTTTATGGTTCATTGCCCAGACTGGAAATGATACCCTTAACACCTTTGATCTGCACTTTAAAATAATGATTTATGACATTATACCCATTGTTATGCAGAGTATTAAAAAATGTAATTTGTTTTAAATTAACTAATCTTAACTCAACTCTACTTAACTTAACTTAACTTAACAAGTCATCCTATCTTTCGCTTGTAATCATCTATCACCTTTAAATAGAAAGCATGACAATCAAATACAATAAAGCAGACTGCTAAATGATGACTGGCATTATTTGCCGCTGTTTTCCGAAGTACGGGCTAAGCCCCAGAGCTCCAAGCGGCAAATTATGACCTCTCTTCCCCCTTATTGTAAAAAGGGTTCCACTGTGGCTAAAACATTAGGGTGCATTTTACATGAAAATATGTGCTTTACTTATTTGCCGCTATAATTCAAATGACATTACAGGGCTTTATATCATTTTCTCTTTAATATGTCGTTTATTGCGCATCGTATTTCATATTTATTCGAAAATTAATAAACGGCAACATAAACTCTTCTACTCTTTTAACCCGCCTTAATTTCTCAATTCCTTGTAGACCTACTATGAACTATCTCCCTCTATATCTTCCTTTATGCCTTGCACAATCCTTTTCGCATTTTATGTTCGCTTTACAACTCTCATTTCTATCTTTTTTCTTCTGAACATTCTCTTCGTTCAATTAAACTTTCGCTTTTCTCTCACCTTCGGTGATATATTATAAATACTAACACTGATACTTATTGTTGTGATTGGGCTTACCCCAATCCTTGCAACACATGTTGCAACAATTCAAATTTAAAATCATTTTATAAATACTCCCAGATCTTTTTTTATCTTTTTTACTTTTTATTTTCCAGTTTACTTTTAAATTGTACAATTTATGTTAAGCTGATTTTTTTCTGCTAGTCAACTGTCGTCTCTATATTACAATAAATAAATAAAAATATTTTTTAATATTCCCATTTTAATTTCAGAAATATTTTCAAAATGTACAAAACTATTATCATTTTCATATTTTAGTTTTCGTTGCCAAATAATTTTTCAGTTTTTAGTCGTAAACTTAATTCCAATTCCATTTTTTATCGTATGCATATTCTTATTTCATGTAACTCAATTCATAATTTAGCTTAACATTCACATTATTTTTATAAACTCCAATCCTACTTGATGGATTCTGGCCTCAGAATTTCCCTTCACATTTATATAATGCCATTTATATTTCCAGTTCTGTAAAAAGTTGCTTTTAATTTTTCTTTCTACTCCCATTTATATTAAAAAAATAAACTTTTGACTTACACGAGCATAAATATTTAACGCATATGTCTACCTCTATGCCTTTTTCTCCTTCTTTTTAATCCCACTTGGCCATCATATTTCAGTAATTATTCACATTTCCATTAAAATATTTTTTATTGTACTTACCTGCTTTAGCTCTATCTGAAATAATGCCGACCTTGAAGCGAAGCTTTTTTGCACACAAACAAACAAAATTCACAGCTCTTAAAGCTGATTTTTTTTCCAATTTAAAATGTATTTATATACGGGAACCAGCCTCATATGTTTAAGTAATGATGAAGATATGTAGAAGTTTCTAAAGAACCACCTCAGGTTGATGCACCGAAGGATTCATCCAATGGTGGACAAAAACCGAATAAGTCCGACACACAATCGAAAATAAATCTTTTCACCATATCTGAAAATTTCTATGTGCAGCTCTTAATTATGTAAATAGATATATATGACTGCGATACCATACGTACACATATGTATGACCAGTTAATTAACACACCTGTATTGTATACCTTGAATTGGCTATATCTATCTTTACTTTCAATTACTTTTTGAACTCTACTTGAAGTAGTTTGTATAAAATTGAACAGAATTCTTGTGAGATTTCGCATACATGTTCCTATTTTCTGCCGTAGATCGTTTTTATCAGTGTAATTTAGTCCGCAATCTTTTATTAAACTGTGCCCAAAGATGCAGCTAAGTCGGGCGACTACTTCATACCATCAATTGTTATCTTGTTAAAGCATTGCAGATAGTTCTCGATTAGCATTGAACTCAATAATAAGAGCTGCCTAATGCAACTTAGATTTACTGGTATAAAATACATCGAAACTATATGTGAATAAAGATATATTGTCTAGAGTTGAGCAAATATTGATTTGTTTCATTAGTTTCTTTTATTTATTCAGAGTCGAATAATATAAAAAAAGATAAATATAATATATACAAATTTTGCGAGTATTGAAAATATAAAATTTAAAATGAATTTAACATTTGTTGCAAGGATTGGAGAAAGTGTTAGTATTAGTAGATATGACCGTATGTGATTGAAGAGTGTAAAATATTTAAAAATAAAAAAGTGTTCAAAAGAAAACGCATGAAAAAATAAAATTATAATGTGAATGTAATACATGAAAATGATTGTGAAAAGTAGAGGAATATATTTTCTAAATTTGCGGCTGGTATACAAAACTTTATTCACCGTTTATAATTACATTCTAGTATACTCTAAATCTTTTTGTCTATCTATATCTATCTGCTATATATATCTATATATTCGTGTATTCCTAGAGACACAGACAGACGCATTATAATCCTATACACATTCCCAAACAGAACATAGCTCCCACTTCTATCCTTAACATATTATTATACCTTATCATAATTCTATTAATTCTCCTATTCCGATTGCTTATTCTATTCCATTTCCACTTCCTATTACTATTTCCATTTTATGAGCAACTAGGTCGGCATAAACATCAAATAGCCTGGACTCCTGCGTGGGAGACCATTAGCATTTTCCTTCGGAGCAGAGTGTGGCACACGCAACAAGGACCTCAGGCCGGGGCCCGGACGGAGTGTACAAGTTCAGGAAGGACATTTGTCACGAGTGTACAATCAAAAGGTGTTTCTAATTCATGAATCAACATAATTAGCTTTTATAATATGTTGCAGGACAGCGCAAATTAGTTACGCATATGAATGTAGGCGTCATGCCAGTAGGCGTGGCCGACACACGAGCTTGCGTGTGTGGAGTTGGAATTAAGTATTCAGAGTCATATGATCAACTCCACTGCAATTAGTACTCGTAAAATATATGCCACAACCAAAGAATAACAAAACTGTGATTGAGCACTAACTATGACTGTGCACCAGAAGGCTAGTAGGAATATGAGGTAGAAAAAAGAAGTGCTTGGGTTTATTGATTCCGTATCTAAATCTGGATTAGGGAACCTACAAAATGGTCAGAAACATGGAATATAATTAAAATGTAAAAACTATCGGCTATTAAAGGTTTGACTCTTTGTTTTTAAGCATATCAGGTCTATATACGACATATTGGACAGACCCAAAGAAAAGGTGAAAGTTTTGCTCACTGTTTTTGTCGTTTAAAATGGCGTGGCGCATAATGAGATCTTTCCAACAGGTCGTATGGGTAATAAGGAATACTGCGAGAAAATTGTGCAACATTTGCGTGAAGCAATACAGCTCAAACGATCGGAATTGTGGTAAAACAAATCATGGATTCTGCACCACGGTTGTGCACCAGCTCACACATCAATGCTTGTTCGTGATTTTTGGCCAAAAACAACACAGCTCCCTGCGACTGTTTCCTTTTCCCAAAACTGGTGAAAGGAAAGCGCTCTGCCACAATTTATGAGATCAAATCCGAGTCGAAAGAAAAGCTGATGACCATCCGAAAAGCGCATTTTAGAAGTGCTTCGAGGAGTGCATATCTGAAGGGGATTATTTAAAAGGGGACAAAATGGATATTGATGGATGAATAAATACTTTTCGAAAAACTCAAAATTTAGCTTTTCCTTTGAACAGACCTCGTAAAACCTCTACAAGGGATTATATTATATAATATAATACGGTTCTGCAAAAAGATGGTTTAACAATAACATTGCTTGACTTGCGATTTTCTGAAGCGCGTCGAGTGCAGTGTTTAAATTAAATTTATTTCGTGTAAACTGTTAAAAAACAAAGAAAGAAAAAGTGTCAGAAAGTCGTACACCGAAAGAGGAGCGCAAGCTGAACTTTAAGCGCACGCCCAGGGCAAAGTGCCGGCCCATTTGGAACACGCTTAAAGTTAACTCCATCAATGTGCGCTGCTCCACGCCGATTAAGATTGACATCGGTTCGCCCAACTTGTCACCTATAATGAATATGCAGCTTCCAATAAGTCCCGCCTCGCCGATGAACTTCAAGAAGGATCGCCAGCATCATCAGCATCCCATGTTGCCCCCACAAATCAAGATCTCCAAGAAGAAGTCCAAGGAAGAGGACAGCAACCGCAGCTTGGACAACTTTCTGGATGACTCCAGCAGCAGCACACAGACACCTCACTGTGTACCGAGTCACGTCGTCGTTCGCTCCAAGCCTCCAATCATTCGCGTGTCTTCAACCATGCTAGACACTTGAAGGAGGTGCTCTTCCTTGTGGGTCTGGAAAAGTATATGGATAAGTTTGAGGAACTGAACATTGATCCATGAAACGCGCCGATTTCCAGCGCTTTGGCATGTGCAAGGATGAGGAATGCACACGCCTACTGGACGCCCTCAACGGCCTCTGATCCTTATCAGCCTCAAGCGATCGCTGGCTGATCTGCTTGCCTAGCTTTAGTATTTTATATGTTAAGAAAATTAAATGTTTTATGTATTTTCGCACAATTTCAAATTATTTTAATGTGTTTCAATAAATTTTAAATGTTTTTCTAATAGCTGCGAAATTTTATTTTACACAATTTTTAGATTTTAAATTACACGGTTATTTGCTGCTCAACAAATTTTGTTTTCGTTTATTTGAACTTGCAGTTTATTTATTTAATGTCCACTATTAACAGTCGACCAAAATTTGAAAGTAGCATTACAATTTTTAATATAAATTAAAACTGAAGTAATATAATTTAAATTTAAAATGAAATATTCAAGTAGAAAATTAAAGTTAATTTTAGTATCTGGGGTGTTCAAAATGAGAATATTAAATGATCCAACATTTCTTGCGAGGATTGGGAAAAACCCAGAATAACCCAATCAGATCACTTTGATTAGTAAAGCAAATGAGTGCAAGTAACTACGTGCTTAAAAGTTAAGGATATGGTTTTTAATCGTATCAAAAGAGGACTCTGAGTTGAAGACTCGGAAAAGTCTGTTATAATCAGCACAGACAACTCGAAAAGGTTCAGGCAGAGAATAGTTAGTATTACAAGTATTTAGAGAAAGTGGTGTGAAGTTACGAGTACGTCTCAAGGGTATATAGCAGAGATGAGGCAATTTTGCCAATTATTAATTTATGTAAAAATAGAACTCCCAGCATCATGGGACGGTTAGTAAGAGATGGGAGGTTAATTAATTGCAATCTACTGTGGTATGGAGGCAAATCAGTACCTGGAACCCAGTTAAAGCCGCGAAGAGCAAAAATAAGAAACTTCTTTTGAACAGACTCAATTTTGTCTTGGTGTACCGAATATTGAGGAGACCACACACAAGATCCGTATTCCAGAATAGGCCGAACAAGAGAAGGTTATAGCAGCTTAGTCGTATAAGGGTCGTCGAATTCCTGAGACCATCGTTTGATAAATCCAAGAGATTGAGTCGCCTTGTTGACTGTAAGCGCGATATGTTTGTCAAATTTTAATCTATGATCGAGAAGAATTTGTAGTATATACTTCTACTTTGCTTTCACAGTGCCAGCTAAAGTTAACGGAAAAATAATTGCTGCAGATTTTTATCAGATTACGGAATATCTTGTGAAGAAGAGTCAGTTTATAAGAAACTATTATTAAAGCCAACGAAGACTTTATTTTTTAAAAGAGACCCCAAAGGAGGAAAAACGAACTTAATTAAAGGAACACTCACTTCAACTAATATCTTTCCATATCAAGAGTTGCACAAAACTTTAATACAAATAAGCAAGCAGCCTAAAGTATAAAGTTTTATCCAAAGGCAATAAATTTGAAATATTAGAACTAAGTATAATTTATTGGATACATATAATAAATTGATTTAATTTATTAGCATTATTTTTGTTATTTTCTTGTTTCTTTTTTATTGAAAATAATAATGAATAAAGTTGGAAACTTGGATTTAAAAGAGAAGAGTTAAAACAAAAGTTGATTTCGAATAAAATATTAACGAATTCAATTTACAAGGGAATTTTATGAAACGAAATACCCGTGTAACAAGAGGCTTCACTCTGTCTATCTTCTGGTTGTTCCATAAAATAACAAAAATAAATTATATATTCTTCTCTTTACCATTTAACCATCACTGTCACTGTCACAGTGACAGTCACATCCTCGCACACAATGTCCTTTTTAATGCATAAATTGGTTCCAAACTGATATTTAAGCATAGAACGATGCCAAATGCAAAGGTCTGACTAAATTAAAATACTCAACTGTTTTAATTATAACGGCATTTGTTGGCTTAGTTTTGAGAAGGAAAATTGATTTGTGAAG
Organism: Hirtodrosophila trivittata; assembly: GCA_035045065.1. NCBI lineage: Eukaryota > Metazoa > Arthropoda > Insecta > Diptera > Drosophilidae > Hirtodrosophila > Hirtodrosophila trivittata. The sequence continues at coordinate 2,553,189 of JAWNNK010001024.1, forward strand.
AGGCTGAGCGCATGGGAGAGCTATTGACATCCTTGAGGGCACTTCATAGTAAGAAGAGTAGATAATAATTGTTGTAGGCGTCGTTGCGTGTTGCGAAAAAGTTGCAAGTAATTTGCAAAACTTTTGCCAATTTCTTTCGTTTCCGTCGCTGGCTATTGTTGTCGTGGCAACATGGCGTATGTGTAATGTGTAATGCGTGTAATTTAATAAACTTTGTGTACGAAATGAAAACTAAAACCCTGGACAGAGGCAGCATCGAAAGCAAGGATGCAGACAAGAATTCGTAGGACATCCTCGAGTGGCATTGTTTGTTTGCCCATTTCCCCATTTCCCCATTTCCCCATTTCCCCATTTTAGCATTTCTCCGTTTCTCCATTTCTCAATTTCTCAATTTGTTCATGTGTCTGTTTAGATGTTTGCCTGTTTATCCGTCTGTATTATGCTCGTATTCGTTTCGGGCTAGAAATATGTATGCAATTTCAGTCAATTTGTCGTTTACTTACGACTACGGACTTCAGACTTCAGACTGCCTCCTACGGTAATATCATCTATCAATTAATTAGTCTTTCATTAAAAGTTACTCAGTGCCTGGCAATTGTTACTTGAGCGTTTGTCCAGATGTTTTGGCCCCTGCCACAAAACCCGTTGCGTGGCAGCCCGAACAAATTGAATCAACCATTCGACAAATTCCAGTTAAGGCTTGTTTAAGACAGGTAAAACAGCATGGCTATAAGTAGGCCCTTAGCACTAAAAGATTGTTTTCAAATGTGGTATGTCGAGTGGTGATACTATCGAAACTGTTAGAGTTTATGCAAAACAATTATGCTTTATTATATTCTAAGCAGGAGGAGCAATAACTTATTGAGTTGCTCTACAGAGTTCATACAGAACTGCCTAATAATTCAGCTCCATCGATAGTTTCAGTGGCCCTTTATAAAGTGCAGCTCGGAGTAAACAATTCACCTTGGGCCGCCAAGCGCACTGGGCCCATTGTAAGCCACATGAAATGGCAAAAACCCACAAAAGTGGGTGCGACGCCCGAGCTAGGTTCAGGCCTGAGCCTTTGTGTCATACAAATATGAGGCGACTGCGGTTTTTGCGGTTTTGTAACAAATCCCTGTACCATTATGCAGCCCCAACTGCACAATGGGCTCAAAACCAGCAAAAGTGATCAACTCTACGATGGCTCATTGGGTAACTGTAATCTTTTCAGATACCGCCGATATATTCAAATTAATAAAGGGAAAATCGATTGGAAGTGCTGCAAAGTTTTATATGAAATTTCATATTTAATGCACATTGTGCGACCCGCAACGCATGTGTTGGCACTTGACACTATATGTACTTAGCTCCTTGCTTGTGGGTGTGTGGGTGTTCGCGATGTATGTGTGTGTGTGTGTGGGGGTATGTGTAGCTGTGTGTACATTTCTGTGCACAGTAGCTGTCATTTAATTTCACGCTCGCCAACCACGATGAGCCCTTGTGCCCTTTTGATGCTACTGCAGCAAATATTTCGCAACGCTATAATTCTGTTAAAGTCCAGTTAGCTGCTAATGTTTTTTAATTTAATTATAGCCCTAGTCGTAGTAGTAGTAGTAGTAGTAGTAGTAGTAGTAGTCAGCCGGAGCAAACAAAATTTGCATTTTAGCGCAGAGTGGGTGCAGAACATATTTATATTTACCGAATGAAAGCGAGCAAGGGCAAACATCCTAATAGATTGTGGGTGAGCCATCAGCTGCAAGCTCTTGTCATATGCCCTATAAAAGAACCTCTCTGTAGCATGTGGAGATCCTTGGATTGGACAATATGTTGCGCATATAAAGGAAACAATGTATGGAGAACTGCAAGGATATCAAATTTTTGTGTGGCATCTTAAAAGACGAAAGTAATCTTAAATTTTTTAATACAGCAACTCGTAAATCAAACCAAGTATAAACGGAATTGCATTCGAAAAAGAACCTCACCCAATTGCGGGGTATGTTGTAGTCAGGCAATGTGTTGTAGGCAGTGTAAAGAGCACTCTTAATTGATATTGCTGTTCTTGTTGGTATCGTTGTTGCTGTTGTTTCTGGTCAAACTAAGCAAACGCTGCATAGGATACGCTACTGCAGCAGGTGAGTGAATAAACTTCAACCAAGTAAACAGACCGAGCAGTCGCTTCCGTATCCGCATCCGCATCCACAGCCGCATCCACGTCCACATCCGCACGTCGCACGTCGCCCGTCGCACGTCGCAGGCCGCATGCCACACGCCACTTCCGCACCCAACGTCAGACACAGTGAAAACATTGTAATCCGTGCCATCGCGCACTGTTGCAAGCAGGCGTTGCATGTACTTAAGCGGGATAAAAGCATTGCAACCACAGCAGCAAGCAGCAACATAGGATGAAAGCCCCCACAATACCCCAGCCTTTATGGGTTAAGTTAAGCTGCCCTTCTGACTCCTTGCAACCCAATGGAGCCGATTCAACGGTCTCACACAGATTGCATTATGGGCTTACTCTGTTGCCGTTGCAGCCAATGAGTCAAGTGGCCACCGTGCCACATAGGCACACAATGGCTACAAAGAAAACAATGGCTACAGGTATGTGTCTGCTGCATCCGTGATCTGTAAAAGCCATCATAAGCTGATTATTTGGTTTATTCTCTTCTTAGTTCCTGTTCATATTCAAGTTCTACCTCTGAAATACGCTGATATCAGAGGTTAGCCTCCAACTCGAAGGTTTAAGATTCCTTTGTGCTTCTGTGTTGATGGAAAGAAAATCTGGGGAAGGAAAAGGCAATAGAGGAAAATTTACAAACATCTATTTTCATATCCGATAAATGTCGCATATATGCAAAAATATTTTCATATAAGCAATATTAGCTTATAAGCATTTATATGAAATTTTATCATAAAATAAAACACTTTTATGATACATTTTCTGTTCTATAGCTTGAGTATTTAATTAAAATTATTTGATAATTATTATTTGATAATTACTGTGGCTGTCCTACAGATTGTTTCAATTTAAATTAATTAATATTTACTTAAAAAAATCAGTAATTTTGTTTGGTTTTTGTTTTTTGCAATTAAATTTAAGATTAAGTCTTCAATTTCGTCGTAATGAAGATAAGATCATTTCCCAAGTTTTGATGACTTACGAATTCACACAACCTCTTTTGAAGTGAGAATATTAGTTGGTGAATTGAAGAAGACTTCTATATATGTCTCTTCCATTTCGACTTCATTATCATGTTTTAAAATGTCGACCAAAATTGCTCCCATAGCAATCGAGGCGTTCGTCGCAATTAAAAAAACCTACTTCCAGCAGAATTTCTTCTCCGACTTCTTCAAGGAACTGGCACTTTGAAGAAAATTTGCTTTATTCCGATTAATTTCTATGCAATCATTTAAAAATAGTTTTATCATGCCCAAAAAAAAACATTTTGCATATAACTAATAGTTTAATTAATTTAGGTATAGGTATAGGTATAGGTATAGGTATAGGTATAGGTATAGGTATAGGTATAGGTATAGGTATAGGTATAGGTATAGGTATAGGTATAGGTATAGGTATAGGTATAGGTATAGGTATAGGTATAGGTATAGGGATATAGGTATAGGTATAGGTATAGGTATAGGTATAGGTATATGGATATAGGTATAGGTAGTATAGGTATAGGTATAGGTATAGGTATAGGTATAGGTATAGGTATAGGTATAGTGTATAGGTATAGGTATAGGTATAGGTATAGGTATAGGTATAGGTATAGGTATAGGTATAGGTATAGGTATAGGTATAGGTATAGGTATAGGTATAGGTATAGGTATAGGTATAGGTATAGGTATAGGTATAGGTATAGGTATAGGTATAGGTATAGGTATAGGTATAGGTATAGGTATAGGTATAGGTATAGGTATAGGTATAGGTATAGGTATAGGTATAGGTATAGGTATAGGTATAGGTATATAGGTATAGGTATAGGTATAGGTATAGGTATAGGTATAGGTATAGGTATAGGTATAGGTATAGGTATAGGTATAGGAATAGGAATAGGAAGTAGACTCCACCTCGGCCCCTATACACTTGTGCCAACGTTTTTTCCATTCCTTGAAACAGTGGTTGAAGTCGATTTCTGGAATAGCCTTCAATGTGCGAAGCGATTCACGTTTAATGTCATCAATTGACTCAAAACGGTTTCCCCGGAGCGGTCGTTTGAGTTTGCTGAACAGCCAGAAGTCACATGGAGCTAAATCAGATGAATGCGGTGGTTGTGGAACGATATTGGTGGAATTTTTGGCGAAATGGTCACGAACAATGAGTGCAGTGTGAGACGTGCATTATCGTGATGTAAAAACCAAAAGTTCTCAGCCCATAAATCCGGCCTCTTCTTACGAATAGCCGCGCAAACGACTCATAACACTTAAATAGTATTCCTTGTTGGTATTTTGGCTTGTCGGAAGGAATTCGGAGTGCACCACACCTCGGTAATCGAAAAAAGCTGTCAACATGACCTTGATTTTTGAATTAAAATTAAAACGTCTTACTATCTTTTGCTCACAGTAGTTTAATATATTAATACAGTTCCATGTTGGTAATTCGTTTAATATAAATCGTAAACCTATCAAATTCAAAACAAATGAACAAACTTCATTATTTCTAAAAATCGCATTAATTTTTGTCCCCTGGTTCATTTGTATCTGATTTGCAATTTAACGAACATAAAACCAATTTTAAATAAATAAAAAAATAAATAAATAAATCATAGTAATGCATTTTTAAGACCCTCAGACAATTCGTAATGCAAAAAAGCAAACAAAAAAAATATTAAATAGATTACAAACTTTTTTAATGGCATTATATTTTCCAACTCTTATTTATTTTTGATTTAATTTTCCTATTAAAATAACATGAATATAATAGAAAATGGAATTGACTAGGTAAAAACGCAGTTAATATGTAAATCAAATGAAGTTTGAAATTACAGAGGCTGATTTGCATCTCTCATTTACTTTTTTACAACAGTTTTTTAGTTTGCCATCAGACAACTCGAAAGCCTCTATAATTGGCTGAAAATTGCAGGAAATGCAATTCCGCATTATTGGAATTCAACTGTGTAATATTCATCATCACTTTGCACCTTAAAGCCTAATAATGTTAATAGGTGTCTTCAATTATTGTCACCAAATGCAATCGATCCTTCCCACCTTACTGCAAACTCTTAGCCTCCTACCTGATGGGAAGAACTTTGAAGTCGCAAAAGGAAAGGCTACATCGTCGACTCGGCCACTAAGAGCAGGTGTGCCTCAAGGAAGTGTTCCCGGCCACACTTTTACACTTTGTACACAGCAGACATGCCGTTGCCTTCTCTTGATACAGATGATACGTTGATACTGAGCAGCAATCCGCCTGCGCAAGTGGCTTCAGCAACGCTATAAGCCTACTTAGACGAGTTTAGGAGCTGGACGGAACGCTGGTGTAGAACCATTAATACAAAAAGTGCACATCACTTTCTCCACCAGAAAAGGGAACTACCTGAGGGCATATTAGGAGCTAGAATTCCAAGAGCTACCAAAGTTTAATATTTGGGAGTTACATTTGACAGACGACTGACATACGGCCCACACATCACTCAAATAGTTAAAAGCTCTAAATTAAAATTAAAAAAATTGGACTGGATGCTGAGGAGTGGAGTTCTAGCAAACTGTCGCTACGTAGCAAAGGGAGAATCTACATTTTGGGGAATTTCTGCAAGGATACATTTAAAAAATATTCATATTCAGGCAATGCAAAACAAGGCCCTGAGAATATGGACTGGAGCTGACTGGTTCGTGAGAAACAAAGTACTGCAAACAGACCTCAACATGCCTTTCATAGCAGAGCTAATTGGAAGACACAGCTCCAGGTACACCGTATACCCAAATCAACTTGCTACGAGTTTAATCACAAACACAAACAGGAAGACCGAAAAGACTGCATCCCCTAGATACTGGAAGTAACATTACCCTTTAGGAACAAAAAACAACAAAATATATAGTCATTGTTATAAAGGCTGTTGGCCCACCCATATTCTATGAAATAAATTGATAAGTGCGCTATAGAGTCCTAAGACAAAAAAGCTGTAATAAAGAAATGAACTCAAAAAAAAGAAGACATCGATCAACTCTAAATATTTCAGCTGCAAATTGAAGGAATCAGCCTCAACTTATTGATAAGAGTATTTTATTCTAGGAATTGGTACTTTAACAAATATAAATAAAAAGTCTGCTTAGAAAACTTTTAGCTTGAAGATAAACTTATGACAAGAACTAAAGTCATTATATAAATCGGTTTTGAATAGGTTATGTCTGAAGGACTCACAAATGTCATCATACTCGTTTTGCGGCCTGGCTAATGAACTTTTCAACTATTTTGTCTGCGATTTCGAAGGTCACGTAAAGTGCTTGCCCTACCGCTGCTGCTGCTGCTGCTGCTGCTGGCAAATGCTCTTCCCAAATTTAACTAACTGATGCATAAAGGACATGAGCACATCAAAAAAAATCAAAATTTAGAAAAAAGGACACAGGAAGGCGACGGACTGCATGCGAATGAGAGATAAGAACTCTCTAGGTGAAGCCTGCTCCAGATTGGGACACCCCTGCACATAATTATAAAATACTCCGCCTAACGGAAATTGAGGCAAATGTCAAAGGCCAAACGATGCGGCGCCGCCGTCTGCGACCCTTGAAAAAAGAATAATACAGAAAACAGAAAAGATTTAGAGCATCTGCCGGATAGTGTTTGCAATTTAATTTCCTAGAACCACTAGAGCTGCAGGATAGCCAAAAACTACGGCAGCGGAAATGAAATTAGATGAGAAGGATGCCAAAGTCTGGTGCTGGAAGAACCTACACCGAATCAGCATCCACTCGTAATGAGCTGGAATGAAAAGTTGCCAACTTTATGTGACCCGACTTCACTGAGCAAAAGCAACTTGCTTGCTTGACAAATTGACAAATTGATGAAAAAAACAAAATATTTAATTACTTGCAAATGAGTTGTGAACACAAGGCAGGCGCCAAGAACTTTGCTGCCAGCATCATTAGGCTAATTAAATGGGTAATACCCAACACTGGACCACAGAGTGCATATGGAAGGAGTAAAAGAAAGGGCTGAACGACTGCAAGATACCCTGAGTTAAAGTTAAAGTTAAAGTTAAAGTTAAAGTTAAAGTTAAAGTTAAAGTTAAAGTTAAAGTTAAAGTTAAAGTTAAAGTTAAAGTTAAAGTTAAAGTTAAAGTTAAAGTTAAAGTTAAAGTTAAAGTTAAAGTTAAAGTTAAAGTTAAAGTTAAAGTTAAAGTTAAAGTTAAAGTTAAAGTTAAAGTTAAAGTTAAAGTTAAAGTTAAAGTTAAAGTTAAAGTTAAAGTTAAAGTTAAAGTTAAAGTTAAAGTTAAAGTTAAAGTTAAAGTTAAAGTTAAAGTTAAAGTTAAAGTTAAAGTTAAAGTTAAAGTTAAAGTTAAAGTTAAAGTTAAAGTTAAAGTTAAAGTTAAAGTTAAAGTTAAAGTTAAAGTTAAAGTTAAAGTTAAAGTTAAAGTTAAAGTTAAAGTTAAAGTTAAAGTTAAAGTTAAAGTTAAAGTTAAAGTTAAAGTTAAAGTTAAAGTTAAAGTTAAAGTTAAAGTTAAAGTTAAAGTTAAAGTTAAAGTTAAAGTTAAAGTTAAAGTTAAAGTTAAAGTTAAAGTTAAAGTTAAAGTTAAAGTTAAAGTTAAAGTTAAAGTTAAAGTTAAAGTTAAAGTTAAAGTTAAAGTTAAAGTTAAAGTTAAAGTTAAAGTTAAAGTTAAAGTTAAAGTTAAAGTTAAAGTTAAAGTTAAAGTTAAAGTTAAAGTTAAAGTTAAAGTTAAAGTTAAAGTTAAAGTTAAAGTTAAAGTTAAAGTTAAAGTTAAAGTTAAAGTTAAAGTTAAAGTTAAAGTTAAAGTTAAAGTTAAAGTTAAAGTTAAAGTTAAAGTTAAAGTTAAAGTTAAAGTTAAAGTTAAAGTTAAAGTTAAAGTTAAAGTTAAAGTTAAAGTTAAAGTTAAAGTTAAAGTTAAAGTTAAAGTTAAGGTTAAAGTTAAAGTTAAAGTTAAAGTTAAAGTTAAAGTTAAAGTTAAAGTTAAAGTTAAAGTTAAAGTTAAAGTTAAAGTTAAAGTTAAGGTTAAAGTTAAAGTTAAAGTTAAAGTTAAAGTTAAAGTTAAAGTTAAAGTTAAAGTTAAAGTTAAAGTTAAAGTCAGGACACCAATAATAAAAAATAGAAATAATTATCCTAATTAAAATAGGAAGAGGATCAAGGTAAAGATAATGTCTCGTAGCTAGAAGGCAATGTCGTTTGCTCAAAGCAAATGAAATGTTCAATATCCAATTGAAAGTTTCAAATTCAAACAACAGGCAAAGGGGAAAAACGTTATTTTGTTTAAGGCAGAATTCATGTTATATACGAGAGCTGAAAACTTAATTTAAAAAATTGAAATTTACAAAAAAGTTGTTATTGTAAAACTCAGAGCTACAAAATATACTATTCGACTTTTAATTATTTGCAAATGAAGGGTCGACCATAACGAACTGAAGAGACCCCATAATCAAGGACTTAAAACAAATATTGATAAATTTTTATATATTCTTGTACTTGTATATAATTTTAAAATACGTTTTCTTTCTATTCAGATTTCGTAAATGAAGAGAAGAATTTTAAACCTTAGGAACACGCTCAGTTCTATTATATATATCTTAAGAAATAAAAATTCATATATGCTTATACTTTTCCTTCCACAAAACAATTAATATAATATACCAATATCTTTTCAAAATTATTCTGCAATATTTGTATATTAAACCAAAATTTTAATATAGGAGAAGAGCATCAAGATAATTCAATAGCCGAATACATTTTATTTTCGTTCTTTACTTTTCAACTTAATTTGACCGCTGCCCATCAAAATGTCACATGGGTTTTTTAACATTAATACATTTTGATAGTTTTTCGAATTGACTGCCCTAATTGGATTTGCAAAGGACATTCAGAAATTAAAAAATTAAAAAAGAAATTTCATAAATAAATAAATTGCTAAAAAAAAAACCAATCTCATTTTCATATGCAAAGAGACAGGCGCTACTGCTCCCGATATGTGTGTGTGTGTATGTGTGGGTGGGTGTTGATGAGTGTGTGCGTGCGTGTTTATGGGTAAGTGTGTGAGCGTGTGTGTGTGTTGCGTGTGTGTTCGTGCGTGTGTCTGCATATATTTAAAAGTTTTACACATTTCTTTATTTATTTATTTCGATTTTATTCTGTTTGTCTTAGCTGTCCTTGTTCCTGTAATCAAACACATACACCCACACACACACTCAACACACATATAACCAAAAGAACAGTAAAATCAACAAATATTACGTAATTTATAATTTACTGCCCAAGCTAAAAAATTCTCAAAGCACGTTGAAAAAAAAACAAAACTTTTTTTTCTCTTGAAATCGATGACAATTGCTATCTAATACAAGGAAGCACCCAAAGCATGAACTAGAAAGGACTCCCACTCCTTGCAGTACGTCAAGTCAAGTATCTTGGCCCACTTCAGTTAAGCAAGATAAATGTCCAACACACGTAGCTGAAGCTTGGTTTTGACTATTATTTTTGAGGTGCTGCAGTCAATGCAACCGGGTTTCAGGGCTTTTAGATACCACATGGGGGCCTGTGTGTGTCTGTGTGTGTCGGTGTGTGTGTGCGTGTGTGGTATGTCAGGCAGCCAGAAGCATAGTCACCCATATGAGCTGTGGCTAGTGGCAGCTCATAAATGTCAGTGCTCAAGATGTAGATGTACTCTAGCACTGTAACCGAGTCCCGTTTTGAGGCAACCCCCAAAAACTCTTAACTGAACTGACAAATAACTCAAAAGTGATTGATGATGCCCATGACATGCTGACATATATAAATGCCTCCAAATGGGGCACGGGACGCTGCCGTTGACGTGTCGCATACCATACAAGAATATACCATATTCGTAGCATTCTCGTATACGGTATATTGCGTATCCCATGTCCCGTGTCCCGTGTCCCATGTCCCATGTCCCGCACATTAGCTCTGAGATACTTATCCCCGGACTGAGCTCTGGGCCTTATATTAAGTGTGAGCCTTTGTTTTTGCAATATGTGTGCGTGATTTTTTTGTTTTTTTGTTTGTTCTTGGCCCGAATCATTACTCAGCTTAACGGGAGGGGGAAGAGAGCATGGAGTGGAGCATATGGTGGAAGGATGGGGCTTTTGCCAAATAGTTTGCTGTGATTATTGCCATTCATTGGCAGAGTTTGGTAACAAACTTGGGAGCTGGAAGCGGGGAGCTGGAAGCTGAGTGCCAATGCCTGATGGCTGTTAGCCGTTAGCTGTTGGCTGTTGTTTCTTGGCCTCTGCCCCTCGCTCCTGTTCTGGCCTAAATGAACGCTATTTGTAGTCCAAGTGTGTGGCGCCCAAGGGCTTTATTTACATTAAATAATTACCTGGAGTGGAGTGAAAACTTTAAACTGCGCCGCCAGCTAAATGTTTATTGTTGTTATTCTTGGCGTTGTTGTCCTTCTTGTCAAAGCTATTTAAACTGCTGCATATCTGCAGGCGCTAGGTCCTCCATCCCAACAACAACAACTTCGTCTCGCACTCACAGACAGACTGAAAGGGAGAGAGAGAGAGACACTCAAAAAGGAGACCTTCCCAGATAGCTAAGTAGTTGCCATTTGTGTCCAATCCAGGTGCGAGTGCAGATGGCAACTTAAAGCAACTTAAGTTTAAGTGCCAAAGTACTTTGGACACAAAATTCAGACTTCTTATCCAATTATCTTAAAGCTCTTCTCCTTTTTCTGGTACTCTACTTTAAGAGGCTGCAGCTTCACTTCATTGTGCTTTATGGAGTCACAATTATCTTGACCTTTAAGAAGAACTAGCTCGAAAATGAAGAGATAAACCTCATGGCTGAATAAACCCCTTCCTCATTGTGAACGAGTCCTTGAGTTTGATACCTAACTTAATATATTTAAACAATTATGCTTATTGTTTTATTGTCCTGGAAAAGGGAATTGTAATACCTTTACACAGAGTAGATCCGGCTTTCAGTCAGAGTCCAGGAGACGAGAAGGCAGGTGCTAAGGGTGGGATCTCTTGAGTCCTCTTAAATGTGATGGTAGCCCTGATGGGCCAAGTTGATTGGCTAATATGTTAGTGTGCGCTAACAACAGGTCCTTATGGTTGTGGCAGTTTTGTTTAGAAATTCTATGACCAACGGTATTTTCAAGTATCTGCTTATTGTGGAGTTTCTAACTCGTGGAGGGAAACCCAAGCTGTAATGGACGAGCTTTTCGACTGAAGTTTCTCAAGTTGCGACTTGACAGCTGTACCCCAAACAGCAATTCCTTACCTCCATAAGGATCATAGTTATATGTATGAGAGTTTGGCAAGAGAGCTGCAAGCAGGTGGAAGGTCCAAGCAGCCACTGCAGTTTCTTGTTCCTTTCAGTGAGAGTACCTACGATCCGGGTACTAAGCGTGAGACTCTAATCCAGAGTCTGAGTCACGCCAAAATATTTATGATTTGAGCTCAAAGAAAGGGGCTTTCCATTAACTTTAACTTGTGGACAAGACACTCAGTGAAATTAACTTTTACTGACTTGGCTTCTAAAATCTTTATGTTCTTTTTATTTGTCTAGGCCATAAATTTCTTAACGTACACCTGCACGATTAATATTTTTATTGAATTTCATAAACAACGTTATGACACGTACGAATTGTCCTCTTGTCTGGATATTACTTCTCATTCCAAATTTTAATGCAAGAGTTTCGATGTAACAATTATCTTTTCACTAATATTCATTCACAGTGCTGTTTCTTCTATTATCGTAATTAGGGTTTTGTTTACGATCTCTACAAAATGAGTAATTAAAAGTGATATACATATAGTATGTATAGCCTATAAATATATTTATTATCATGATATATATTATATGATTTATAATATTTACAAGAGTAAGCCGAAAACATATTCTTGGTTCCCAACTCTATCATCCCATATCCACTTGCAATAAGGCTTTACCTCAAAGCAACCTGAAGCGGGAGTACGTAGCAGAAGATCCAAGCAAATACCCTAGCAGGACTCTTTAAGTCCTGTCATGATACTCTACTTTTATCATATGGTTTTATATCATTGTTTTTGTTAATAGTTAACATTATGTTTGATTGTTTTCATGTAGCATGAACTGCCTTTAATAGGAATTTTTGTTTTAAATAAATTGAATTGTTTGTAAAAAATAAAAAGTATATATTGTAAACTAAATGTGACCAGTCTTTGACAGATTCAATCGTTTTGCTAACACTTTATAAAAAGTGTAAGCCAATTTAACAATCACTTAGTGATTTAGAGTATGAAAACACAGAAAAGCCCTTTGATAATAGTTTCAATTTATAATATGAAATAAAAATGTTTTTCCTATATTCAATAATTATTTTATTGCAAGCTAAGTTAAAAGCTCTTAGCTTTTTTTGTCTAATATTATGAAGAAATGTCAATGCATAATTCTTAATCCATAATGTTTATAGATGATATATAACTAATAGTCTTTACACTCACTGAATTCAAGCCAAGATCAGCTAAGGGTCTATGCCTTGTAATCCGCATTTGTAGTTATATCAATGTCTCAGCTCAATTCAAGTTCTCGAAAGCGTTTACAAATTGCTGGTTATTCAGCTTACCCCCCGTTTCACACCCATGACACTCCCTCCCGCGCCCCCTATCACTCCGACTATTACAACAAACCAGTTTTTCATTCATAAAGTACCATTCACAATGCAACAGACACCACACACACACCCATGCCCCACCCACTCAGGGGTGGGGGGTGGCAACACTTCAAAACTGATGACACTGTCAATTTAGATGGTCCCAGTCGAATGTGGCCATGGCACCCCCCCCCCCCCCTCCATCTATCCTAACTCTAACCCTCCTACCCCACCCACCCTATCCACCGAGCCCAGAGCTCCTCAGCTGCTCACTGACGCATTGCAATGCCATTTTCATGCTTTATCTGCGGCTGGCCTCGAATAAATTGATGTTTTTGAGCATGTTGCCATTGTTGCTATTGTTGTTGCTGTCATTGTTGCCGTTGTTGTTGGTGTTGCAGATGGTGTACAGCATAGAAATGCAGTCAATTCCCTTGACAAATTTTGCTTTTATTATACGTTTTGCTTATTTGACTTTGTGTGCTTGTTTTTGGCTTTCGCACATCGTCGATGTCTGTGGTACTTTATTAAAACACATAATGAAAGCACGTAAGGACTCTCCAGCTATCTATCTATATTCTAATTTTTGATATGCTCGTACTTTCCACTAATATCTAATACAATCACTACAATGCAATATGTACGACAAAGCCTTTATTTCTAGTCGAAGTAGAGTCGTATCGTAGTATTTTCCATCAAATTTTAGTCTGTTTATTTCCCTTTCGAAAGAGCATTTGCGATTCGCTGCGATCCCAGGACCTGTCTTTCTTTTTTATTGCATATTTTCAGGCACTACGCTGAATTGTTTTCGGTCACATATTCGCTGTCCTGTCGCCCTTTGGCCCTGCAAATTAAATTCATTTTCTATGCGCTTTTTTCGTCTTTCGGCTGAGAAGCAATCGATTACGCGGCGTTAGACATGTTTGGTTGCCTACGCCCCCAGGCTATAGGGCCCCCGGCTCCCCTCTCACCCAATCCCTAGTGTTTCCTAGCGCCTACCGTCGCGCCTGCCACCTGATTAGCATAATTTGACGTGTGAGCGGCTCGGCGCGTGGCCCATGCGGGCGAGTGCCAAGGACAAGCGCGAAAAGTGAAAACAAGTCCTTACAACAAGCCAGACCCATTTTCAGATTTGCAAGAAGAAAATTGTTCGATTTTCAACTAAATTTTTGAATCAACGACATCAACGGCGACATGTCATCATCAGCATCAGCATCAGCATCAGCTTCAGGTTCAGGTTCAGAATCAGTCGGGGAAACGCGACAACTTCATTTTTGGTTGTTGTTTTTCTTCGCATTTTTTTGTGGCAGGAAGGGGGGTGGAGTCAGGGGTCAGGGGTTGCTCGTTGCCAGCAACTGACAGCTGAAAAGCAAAGCAGAAATTACTTTAAAATCAAAAGGTGTGGCATTGAACTGGCACACTTTGCCCCAGGGAGCAACAAGGCTGTTGCATTGTGCAGCAAAAGTCGTTCAATTGTTGAACGAAAACTGTCAAAGCACAAATATACCAAAAGTTTCCCATTGATTGACAATTTCTGTGGAACACATTTCACGAGCTCGACTAGAAAAATGAAAAAATGAATGAACTTGTCGGAGTATTACATAAATGTGTTTAAAATTCGCTCTGCAGGGAAAGTTGCAAGGAATCCGTTTCGAAGAAAAGCCTCAGAATTGCATGTCTTGATCAACGAGTGGCTGCTAAGCGACTGTTTTCTTCAGACGTCAGCTCTCAATTTGAATGTTGATTGATGGACTGGGAGGAGACATGGCTGAACCACAGAATGTACACATATTCCAACGCTCTGCGTCTCGTCTCGACATATGGGCGCTGTCTGGTTGTCAACACAATGCCAACGACCAAGTCATGGATTGAAGCATAGCCCTTTGGTGTACGTACAAGAGATATATAAGAGGAGCATGAGGAGCTGGAGGAGGTCTGGAGCAGATGGATGGTACAGGCAGTTGGTCTTTTAAAGCACATTTAAAGGCTGTGAGCACCATTAAAGCTCAGTGCACGCACAGACAATGGAAGATGCTCAGGAAACTGTCGGCGAGAGGAGCCATTAAATTTGATATACGACAATAAGCGAAGATAATGCCTCAAATAGAACTACAACCAGGGTCACCACAGTGCTAGCACCATCTTAAATTGTTCTCAGCAAGCAAACAAGATTCTCCTTGAATTAACCGCCGGCCATTCGACATGCTACCACCCCCTAATGAAGCAACCCGTCCCAGTTGCTACCAATCATCTCCTGGCATCTTCATTTGCAATGAAATCCAGGTAAAGTGCACTGATTCTCATCAGGCGGAATTAAGGCGTGTTCCAAATGCGTTTGTCCTTTGGCGGTAAAAGAGTAAAGGACATCCACGCACTGCACAGTGTAATACAATTTGTATTATCCGATCGAAATGTATTATTACATTTCCGTTCTTTTGCATTATTCTAGACATAAGGAAAACCATAAAAAACGATTCGCAATAATATCCCTGATATTTTAAATTCTACAATCTGATGGAAAAGAGTCTAAAAATATCCTCTTAAGTATTCAAAACAGCTGAATGAATTTGCAGATATGCATTTCAATCTAATTTTAACATATCCATTTAAACATAGACTGAGTTCCACTGTACTCATGCTGCATTTATGTTGGAGCCTTCCAGAGGCTCAGTCTGGCGCTTGGTCCACGGTTCAATAATAGAAATGGACGACGCTTAAACCTTTAAGACGCCAATTACAATGAAAATTGATTTTATTTCGCCGTCTTCGCTGCTTTTTGTTTGTTTGACATTCCGCTTATACCCTCTAGTCATAAAATAGCCCAAATAGGTATATAAATCAGCAGTTAATAGGAATCCCTTTAATTACAACCAGGTCAAGTTCATCTCACCCAAATGTGTCATCAGCTACAGAGGGAAAGAAATGACGAGAGTATATTTAAATTTTTAGCTTAGCCTGAAAATATTTATAAATCTTTTTGCTTTTCTCAAGGAACTATGACTTTTTGGTCCATAAAGAAGCTAAGATTAGTTTAGGACTATAGTATAATTCATTAAAGAGTCACATAAACTACACAACAACCCAGTTGTGTCTACTTGTTTCAATGCCAGAAACACCGAACTTTAAGCCTAGCTGCAGGATATGGCCTAGTTGAGTACTTGCTAGTATCAGAGTTTTACATGTTTTGCTTCTGATTTTGGTTGAAAAGGCTTTTAAGTAACCCAAAGATTCAATGCTGGAATTTGCTATTGTTTCAGCTTATCTGTCTGTGCATGTGGACTGGGGTGTGAGTATATATATATATATATGTGTGTGTGTGTGTGTGTGTGTGTGTCCGTCTGCCAGAGTGCCGAATGTACATAATGCTAGTGGATTAGGGCTTAGTTTATCAGCGTTTTTAGTGACAATGTCAAGGTCAAGCTCATAAGCGCGTATGACAACAGAACTAAGCAATATGTGCCTCTCTCTCTCTCTCTCTCTATGTGTGTGAGTATCGCTTTTGTCATTAGAATTGTATAAGTGAGTATGTGTGTGTGTGTGTTTGTGTAGATTACAAATAAATTTGATATTAGCTACTGTCCAAGCAAGCGGCAGGAACAGCAGCAGCAGCCGCCGCCGCCGCCAGCTGTTGAGCCACTTGGACGCTCGATATTAACATACAATTATGCCAAATGCCAATCAAATGCAGGCTGAATAAATAGGACTAGTTGACTAGCAACTGCCACACCGACACCGACGCCCACACCCACACCCATTTGGCTAGAGCCAGTTTCTTGGCCATGTCCTTGGCCTTGGCCATTTATCATGGTAATAGGCCAACACGTGCTGAAAGTCGTTGTTTTGATTTAACGATCTCGTTTTGCTGCAATCAAAGAATCACATTACACGTGTGTGTGCATGTCTGTGCATGTCTCTGCCTGACCGTTGGACAGTAGCTCGTTGTCTGGGCAGACAATAAAAAAATAAGTCGAGACATCGAAATCTGCTTATTTACTTAATGTGCTTGCGGTAATAAAAATTGCGCTTGACGCGTGCGACTCCCTTCCACAGCGAAAGCAAAATAAAACCTAAGCAGCTTTTTATGATTATGACGAAAGGCTTTCTTCACCGTCTCCAAATTCGGCTGTGGACCCACAGTTCGCTGCTCTCAAAGATCAACTGCATTGAAAATAGCTGGAGCACGTTTCCCACACGCAACGCACTTACTCCATAATGGCCGTGCGCTCAAAAGTATGCTATGATATCCTGCCACAATGTGTCGCATTGTTAGTGCTCTTTGCAGCTGGGGGTTCTCGACTATTGCGGCTGTTGCTGTAAGTTCACTCGTTTTATGGCTATAAAAGCTGGCAACAATGTTTCAGCGCAACTATTTCAAGTGGCCCCATGCATTTTTAAGACAATTCCGCTGAATTTATGATCATGCCACATGTACTTAATAGCTCGAAAATCATATCGAATTCTTACTTGAGCGTTCTGTACTTATCTCCATAAACAGACAAACCCCGAAGCTGCTCAACCCACGCTCCATTTGAAATTGTATCTGATTGGAAGCTGGTTTTCAGCTGTGCTACAACAGGTCGTAAACCGGATCAAATAGTTGCTAGGACCTTGGCGTTTATATTCACTTAACCTGGCAAAGAAAACGCATAAGCCGTGATGATTTGATTACTCTTTCGATTATCATTATCTAAATAATCTTTCGATAGTATCCGAGCCAGTCCTGATATACTGTTACGAGTTCTATATTAATATCTGATCTAAGTTCATACTGTACGGCATCCTTCAGTATTTTCAAAGCTATAACTATGTGGATTAAATATATATGTATGTCTGTTGTATATTTTTGTCACAAAGTAAATTATACTTATAAATTAAAATAGTTTTACCCCTTTGTAATGGTTTATAGACAAAAAAAACTAAGCACATCCACAACGGTTTTCTGCAGAGGGGATAGTAAACTACTCGTAAGTATTAATTCTTGTAAAAAAAATGTTTGCTTTTTTTTCATCATACTGTTGAAAATAAGATACCAATTTGTGGAAAATATATATTATATTAAAAAAATATATATAGGGTGACAATTTTCGAGGCATAGAACTTTAAGTTGGCATGGCGATCGATTTAACAGCTGTCAAGTGATTTATTCTCAATTTGGTTTGGCAATTCATCATGAATAAGCCAAACGATCATCAAGTAAGGCGTAGATTCGTCGAATGGGCCCAAAACGAGATTGCCATTGTTCCCGATTTTCATAAGCGAATTTTGTTAAGCGATGAAGCGCACTTCTGGTTGAATGGCATCGTCAACAAACAAAACTGCCGCATTTGGAGTGAAGCTAATCCTCAAGTGTATGTCGAAACACCGTTATATCCAGAAAAACTGGCTGTGGGCTGGTGGAATCATTGGTCCGTACTTCTTCAAAAACGATGATGGCTAGAACGTTACAGTCAATGGTGATCGGTATAGAGCCATGATTACCAACTTTTTCATTCGTGAATTGAACAACCATGATGTCCAGGAGCTGTGGTTCCAACAAGACAGCGCAACATGGCACACAGCTCGTGCCACAATCGATTGTTTTATTGCAATTTAAAGTTCTATACCTCTAAAAAAACACCCTTTAATATATTCCAGTGGTATGTCTTTACCACAACGTTAAACTTACCCAAACCAAGAAATAAAAACAGTTTTACTATTTTGCATTTTATAAATAAATTGTAATGCGTGCAAGGAATTTTTTCTTAGAAAATGTAATTTCTATGGCTTAAGTGTAACTTACTTAGTAAAAAGGGAAGCTGCGACGTGAAAAACGAAGACAGGTAAATTCACAGACGAAAGAGGAGCTTGATGCCGAAGTTACAGCAAAATATTTCTGCTTCGTTTTAAAGACCTTAGAGATGCGTCAGGAATGCCAAGAAAAATGATGTCGAAACTGATTTAAGGAAGAAGCTGTCACTTTTTTAAATCAGAATAGTAGAAAAGTAGTGAGATGAAGTTTACAAACTGCTTATCTACCAGAACTAATAGCCAGATAGGTTTAATTGTTAAAGAAAGTTAGTTTATAGACTAGACGCTACGTGGTCAGGATCTGGTCAAATGGATTTGAAAATATTTGACAAATCAATAGATACTTAATCGTAAATAATTAAAGATGGAAATTTCAAGACAGCTTTTCATGGCATGAGACTGGTCCGTTTCATTGTAAGGATAGTCTATTTTTATGGTATGAACTTTAGATTAAGTATAAAGTTATTTTCAATCTGATCTAATAATTTCAATAGGTGGGATATTATTAAATTAAATATAATATTAATTTCGATATGCCATCGTTTTTCAGAGATTATTCGATAATGTCATTGAATATTCTTTTATACAATAATATAATTTATACCAGTTACCTGGTTAATAATATTGTGTTTATCGCGTGTAAAATCAATATAATTTTGTTCAACTAAACTTTATTTTTGAATCCCATTTGATTGAATTGTTTTCTTGTCAAAATAATGGTAATTCAATAGTTTTCTTTCAATTCATTAAGCAGTTCATTAAGTAAATATTTACTCATCATTAAGTAAAAAAATGATAGCACCACTCTCATGCATAAAGTTTCCAACGCTGGTAATTTACATTAGTAAGTTAAAATAACTTATGAATGCTTTTTTGGAAGGAGAAATCCTTAACAAAATTATAATTGGAAACATTTTTCTACTACTATTTTTTTCGTTTTTTTTAGACCTTGTTTTTTTTTATCAATAATTTTCCAACTTTATAAATTAATTACAATTTTACTGATTATTAAAAAAATAAATATAGAATAGAAAGATATTTCCTTTTTCTTCATGTTTTCAAGCTTCAAGTTACACTTTACTGATGAATAAATGAATAACTTTTGCATAACTTTAAAACATGTTTCGAATGTGTTTAGGAAGTTAATAATAACGTTAAGTTCACTAAATTCAACCCCTTTATGAAATGTATTTAGATATACATATATGCACATATACTCTACATATGTATGTGAATGCTCAACTTGAGGATGCACTGCAAATTGATAACTCTTAATGTGATTTAGTATTTGATACGAAGAAGACGCTGCAAAATTGTCAGTTTGCATAACTGGTAATTTGATTGTTACGAGTATGTTGCATAGAGGGGAGAATGGAATGAAGGGGATGGGGATGTGGATGTGGATGTGGATTTTGATCGCCGAGGAGAGGCAGTAACAAGCCGACAGCAGCGAGCATCGAGCAACTACCAAACAGTAGCAACATCATAAATTGTTGTTGCTGTTGCTGTCGCAACTCCTCTTTCAATATATCTGCCCTGGGGGCCATAGATATTTTGCTCGCAATTTCCGTTATGTGCATTGTGCATATGTGTGTATGCATGTGTGTGTGTTTGTGTGAGTGTGTGAAGCGCTCTAACGAAAATTGTTGCTAAAGTCACTTTGCTTTTGTAATTTCATAAATTGCGTAATTGCATTGGGGTACGAGGAAGCAAGAGAGCAACAGTGAGTAAGGGAGAGGGTGAGGCAGAAATAGGGAGCATAACACTTCAGATAGAATGTGAGAGAGACAGATAGTAGAATGTCAAGTGCTAGGCAATAAGCGACAAAACTCAATAGTCGCCTTTATATCCATCTCCAGTGTGTGTTTCTCCGTGCTTCGTTCTTGTTGCATTATTCATGAAGTTGATTTAGTAAAAGTTTCCCTGCTGTTTCTGTTGTTGGCCCTCTTGTTGCTGTTGTCGTCGTTCTGGTTCTGATTTCTTGTGAATCAACACAAATCAAATTAATGATGTTGATGAGGCGCTTTTGATTTTCTGCACCAGTTAAATCAACTGCATCCATTCCCAGCCCTTTGAACAATAACCAGAAACCTGATGCAAATGCCATAAAAGCACCTGACTCGAATTGCAGCAACGAATGCTAAACAAATGCAAATGCTGATTACCATACTCGTACTCTGGAGTGTACTCAAATCGAATGGACCTCTGGCCACAGACAAACTGAATCACGTACTCATAGAAGATTATGATTATCAGCAACACTCGAGTTCTTCAGGAATCACAAGTGTCACGGCAAAAATGTGAATTTCCCAGTTTATACTTTGGTTTCATTTTCAATTTCAGTCAGGGAAACATGTGCAGGAATTCATACACACACACACACACACACACACACAAGTCTACATTACATATATGTATGTGTGCTATATATATATCCTTAATTGAATTAAAAGACAAATAAAAAGATGTTGAGATATTAGCTTATCCACTCAAGAAATACACCACAGCCAAACTACGACGCACTTAAAGCTGCTTCAAGACAATAGATATAAATACAAAACACAAACGATATCTTTCATCAAAGAGACAAAAATCCACACACATATTTACTCTCTTGACCTAAACAATATTCGTCATAAGGAAGCTTGACTGTACTATCATCAGAAGGAACCATGTAAATGCAATTAGTGGAAGTAGGCAAATGTAATAAATTATGTAGCAGATGTCTTCATGCTGCCTCAACTCGCAGAAATGGTTTTGTATCATTCAGCTTTGTGTCAATAATGCTGGGCTTAGTAGCGAATAGCTTTATGTCAACAACTAGTTCAGATATATTCTAATTAAAACAGACACCAGCCAAGTTGACTTATCTGAAGTGCAGATAGATCTATGCGTTTCTTAGCTAGAAGCTACATAACTCAGATTATTTCGAGTTATGCAGCTGCATGGCAGACACCTGTCTGGCACCCAGCATCTGAAGTATAAATAACTATCAGCATTGCACTCACACAAATCCAACTATAATTTAAATGGAAATGCAAATCAATGTCTATAATGTAAGTCATCCATTTGACCAACTTGGAGATGGATGTCCATGGCAGGATTAGTTCGAGTAGTATATGACTTCCGGAGAGTGTGCACACCATTCATATCACGTGGTGTACGTGCTCTTGGTGGTGCTTGGCACTTGATTCAAATTGAAATATATGTACATATATATATATACGAGTGCTCGCATATTCGAGTATTTGGTCCATGTGACTTCGAGCTGAAAACAATTGATGACGAGCATTGAATACCTTGGGTGCTTACTGGGCGTTCCATGGGTGTTTCATGGGTGCTCGCTGGCATTATTTGCCAGAGCGTGGAAAATGCTAGACAAGAAGTTCTCAAAGTGCGCGCCACTTAGATAAGTGGGCAAATATCGCTGGGGCAACAGCAGTCGGTAAATTGCGAAGTCCTTGCTAGACGCAGGATGCGGTAAATTGATCAGAAATCACGTTGAGTAAATTGCTTTAAAATGTGCAAACGTTGCCAGTTTCATGAGGCTGGCGAACAGCCAAACTTTTGATGGGGTCGGTGCCGTGGCCGTTGCTGGGTCTGGGTCTGAGTTTGGGGTTGGGTCAGGATCAGGGGCAGGAGCAGAAGCGTGGACACCGTCAACAGACGCCAATTAAACTTGTTTGAAATTCAACGTATTTATTTTTCTTTTTTCTTTCATTCGTATTATTATTATTTTTTGGCCTTCGCTGACAGATATCATATCGTCAAGCTAAAAGGCTGGGAGTTGTTGATTTCGTGGTGGAGAGAAGTGCTATGTGGGTTCTTGATTGAAGTGCAGGGGAATGGAAGTTAAGCTGGAAGTGGTTTCGGTGGAGGACAGCCCGTAGGCTGCGTTCTGTGGACTACGGGTATTGTGCCATTAATGAGCTGCCCGTTGAAGCACTTGAGACAGCGGTGAAATTGATTGATTGATTGATGGCGCGGCAGTAACAAAATGTAATCGGAATCGGGGTAAAAATGAAGTCAATTCATTAGCATAAATTACCCGCAGGCCTTGGAAATCGGCAACGGAATCGGAATTGAAATCGGTTTTCAGCTTTATCCTTGTTTTCATGTTTCCGCTTGCAAAACTGCACTCGTTTATCGCACGCACTTACAGATACTTAAATATACGGATACAGATAGTAGCAAGAGATACTTATACTCAATCCTGTTGCACTCACAAATGATTGATGATGATGGCACTCGAGTGCGAAAGATAATCATTTATAGCACGTATAAATGTTTGTTTAAAGTTTTCCGATCCTGGACATGCACGACACTCAGCGTAAGCACAGTACAAACACTACGACCCCATCTCACAGACATCGTTGTCGACACAATACGCACAGATTCAGATTAAGATTCAGTGTCAGACTGACTTGGCAGATGCGCTAAGGTCGTTGAAATTATGACAACGCCTCTGGGGTGACTTGGATGGCGATTCCTGTGACTGCGATTCCTATTGCGATTGCGTTTGCGTTTGCGACTGGGCAACAATCTGAGCCACCAACGACCAAAGACCTGTCAGTTGCAGCGATGCCAGAGTCTGGCCCCATCAGGGCGAACACCCCACAAAATTTGCATTGGAATTGGGTGCTCTTTGAAAGTGGAGTGCGTGGATTTGGCATATGGTGCTTGGTATCCTGTCTGCAGCTTCACTTACAATATATTGAGATGGTCTAACGCCTCGAAAAAACATGCCTTGTCGCAATTGAAATAATTTCCAAGAAGCGAGTTCACAAGTTTAAATCAAAGGAATTCAAAAAATGTAACTAAGTAAATACTTGTTATCTAGGATATGCTCATCTTTATTCACAACCTTAATTTAAAACATAAAACATATAAACACTATTCAGAATTGATTTTGATATCATTTATTAAAAATGTATCTATTAGGTCTAAGAATTATTAAGTTTCGTCTGGTATAGCGTACGCTTTATATATACAGTCGAATCCCGATAATTCGTAGTGCCAAGGGAACGGTGTTTTTTACGAATTACCGAGTGTTTCGAAATATCGAGGTTTTGATTTACAAAATAAAAATTCGAAATAAAGGTTTTTTTTCATTGATTTTTAAATTTTAATTTATCATTTTTGACGCTTTAGTTTACTGTTGGTAGATGTTCCCATTCTAAAATCTCTTCTTTGTAGTATTGAGCGATTCCAAATTATTTTGCCACCTAAAATTTTTGTTATCCATTATGAACTGCTATTATTATTTGTTCTTCTTCAGCAATTGATAATGTTTTATGCGCGCGTTTGTGTGACATATTTAGCGTTCGAAATGTTTTGAATGAAAACAACAAACTTAGCAAGGCAAAATATGCACCAAAGGCGACACGAAGGCAACATAAAGGCGACATATGTAGAGGCGACACAACTGACTGAAAAATAAACGGTACTTTAACTGAAAACAATTCTTTGAATTTTAAATGTTAACATTACGAACTTTAAGAGGTTACGAAAATTAATTACAATTTATAGGAGGAATCGCCAAAAAAATTACGAAATACTGAGAGGACCAAAATGTATGGATATTTTACGAATTAACGAAGTTATTTCAAGGGAGCGCTGTCTGTTACGAATTATCGCGATTTCCGATATACCGGGGTACGAATTATCGCGATTCGACTGTACTTAATTTAAATATAATTATTATATTATTAATTATATATTTTGAATCCTAGGCTAATGCTCTTTAAGTAGCACCTTAAATCTGATGTTGAATATAAGATTTTATTTTATAAATAAATAAAATATTTTTAATTTGAAAGACGTCAAGAATATTGGCTTAGTGATAATTAAAAACATTTCTTTTACCTTCTACACACTTATTACATAATACACCTTGGCTGTCAGATTTATGGCAAATATGTTACTTTTGCTTCAATGATTGTTTGCCATTTAAAGCTAAATTCGGAATTGTTTTCTCATTGAAGTGACCAAACAATTTTTACAGTCTACTATTAAATCTTTTTTACCAAGAAATTTTGTGTTGACAAAAATAAAGTAATAATCGCTTGGTAACAGATCCGGAATGTCTGCTAGATATATTAACGCTCCCCGAGTTACCAAGGCGTCAATAGTAATGTGTTTGGTTTGACGTTGTTCTTATGAATCACCTTTCCTTTCCTATTACCAAAATTCGGACAGTTTTCGGCAATTGCTAGCTTCAAATGATTCAATTTTTAATAAGAAATCTCATTTTAACATGAAGGTAGCTGATGTTATATGATTCGCCTTAAGAAGCGGCAAATGCACAGCAAAATCTTAACAGCTGTTAGTCTTTACATTCAATAAAGTATTTAAGAAATATCAAAAAATAAGAAAATTATAAGCCTGTTCATCGCTGCTCCCCATTATTTATCTGAAATATAAATATTAACAATATAATATTAGCAATAAGCGACTGAATTTTTTTTAAGAGAAAGACCAACATTTCCAATTAGTCCAAGTGTGAATAACTGTGACCAAAATAATACGAACCATAACTTACTATAATTAACTAAGTTCACCTTAAGACTTTAATCTAACATATCGGCTATATAACTTACAAAAGTGATTGAAACGCAGCTTCTAAAGATTAAAGAAAGTATTTTATTTTTGATAAAAAAAATGTTTCGCGTAAGCTTAAGAAGGCAGACTTGAACTAGTTTAAAGCTAAAAGCCCCATCGAGTACTTTAAGTGCAGATCTGAGGAGCACTTGTAAAAGAAATTTTTATATTTTTAAATATTTTCAGCTTCATCTGAAGAGCACTTAGCTGTAAAATCACAAAATGTCTCCTAACGAACCTTGAACGAAAAGGTATTTTCTAGTAAAATTATTTTTAAAAATGACAAATCCTTTTGAGCTTTGAAGTAATGTCCATTACGAGTATCAGTGGGATTATGAGATACGGCCAACCCACTTGTCATCCAACTGCTCGACAGCAGCCTCTCCAGTCAGCTTATATATTGTATATCCTTTGGCTGAAGTATCCTGGCTGTCACTTGCCATGTTACATACTCATATGAAGAAAATTCAATTGAAAGTCATCTCTTGGTTGTATTTTGATTTAATAAATCAGTTTTCTGAAAAGAAAACATTAGAACGGTTTATTAGGTCGTTCGTAGGTCAAGCCTGAGCCCAGATTGTTAGTTTTCCCATCGCTTTTTGTGCTAACGAAACAAAAACGGCTGTCATTGCGGTTGCCAATTACTGCAACTGCAATTCAAATTAGATGCACACAAGCTAACACATATCGTGCGCACCCACACACACACACACACTAGCAGTGTACTGACATTTAATGTGCATGTCTGTGTGTGTGTCTGTTTGAATCCGTTGTGTATACGACGCGTCTGACAGCAGCCTGGCAGGCGATAAAATAAAATAGTACAAAAGAAATTAGCAGTTGGCTGGCAACTAGTTGTCGACGGGGTATAACGTATTTCTATGGATCTAATATATATGTGTGTGTGTGTGTGTGTGGTTGATTTGTACGTGTGTGTTGTACCTGTGGCAAGTTGGATGAAAGCTCAACGATGTGCATAAATCATAAAAATTATATTTTAGTGAAATGCAAAATGCCACCAAGCAAAAGGATGAAAGCAACTGCATAAGAACGAGCGAGAGAGTGCGATGGCAAGCGAGAGGGCACTACTTAGTCTAATATTGTGAGTAGTTGTGGTTGGGTTAACGCTAGTTCGCATTAGGTTGCATTAGGTAACGTTAGCTACGATTAAATTGAACTCTCGTTGGGCTCTCGGCCAGTTTGTTGCACGCGTTGTGGCATAAAACGATGCGTGTTGCCAAATTGCACAGCACAAATGGCACTCGGAAAGCGGATTGTGTGAAGTGCACTCAACTTGATGTCAACTCGGCCAAAATAAACAGTAAACAAGCTACAAGGACAGCAGCTACCACAACACCACAACACAACACTCATCTACTTACACACACACACAAACACACACACATGCACAATAACTATAAAATACCTTTTAAATAAAGATCAAATTATTTGGGACTCTTAATCGAACTCTGTTTACAGCACAAACACAGAGAATCACCTAAATAATGGCCAACTGCCTGATAAACTGCAATTAAATTAAGTGTGTCCATTAGCTAATTGAGAGTCCTCTTCAAAAAAGGATGCTCGCATTTAAACCCTTTCAGTTTATTGATACGTTTTTAGCAGAGATTAATTACAAACTGTCAAAAAGCCATTAACAAATATGATTTTATAATAAATTTATATAATGATTTCAAATAAAGCGCGTACAAGCAAAAGTTGACACCTAGTTTAGGTTTGACATGTGTTGAAACCGCTTTTAATTGTATTTATCCTTATTAAACATGTGTGTCAAGGATAATATATTGTATGTTAAACAAATAGTCATAACTATTCCGTTGCTACTATTTTGTGTACTATACTTCACTTGGCTTTCCAAATTTCGAGTATCTACTGGTTTTTGTGTGTCCAATGGCGGCAGTCATTTGATCTATATTGTATTCAAAAAATAATGGAAATCAAATGGCATAACTCAAAATTAATAAATCATCTTCAGTCTTCATGAAATCGGTTAAAGCATTCTCAAGTTATTCAATTTTAAAGTACCGAAGCACTAGATGGCACAGAGAAATATGCGATAAAATTCAACTATAAAAGTGACGTTCTATTTGGGTAAGTCCTTTATATCCTTGAAATCATTCAAGCCTTACTCTCTGATTGCTGTTACATGTACAATATATTACTAAGAATATGGCTGAAACTGCCTTTTGTCTATTGTAAAGTTTGGAATTTAATTATACGTATCCACGAGCTCGAACAATAAACTTAATATAATTAATTATGCCAGATTCATAGCTCGATATTTGCAAATTCCACTTGATTATGTGGTAAACCTTTTGTCTTGGAGCCGATTGACGTGCCTGCACTTTGACATGATAAGAAACTTCATTTCAGGAATTGCATACACATATACACACACCTATACATGCATACAAGCAACACTCTAGTTGCATTAAGCTTGCCACGGCGTGGCATCGAATCAATGGGCTACTTGCTTTGTGAAACCGATGCTGACTACCCCTGTGGTGCCTTTAAGCTTTATTATTTTTAAATCATTAACGTTTGATTTTTGGTCGATTGCTGCAGCCTTTGATGAATGATGAATGATGAATGGCTGTGGGCCAAAAAACAGGGGAAATCAAATATTTTTTGCACGAACTTTTTGAGACTGATAAGATAGGAGGAATACGGTAATAAAATACTGAAAGGTGCATTGCATGACATTGTATAAGTGAAAAAATATATGAAAATTCAATTAAGATTTTTTCAATTGATACTTTTTGCCATTGATATTATATTTTTTACGAATAAGCAACGAATAATGCAAGCGCAAACGAGTTATTCGCATATTCATATGCACAATACGAACATATTTTAAGTTGTAAAAAAAATTCAAAAATGTTCTATATTGCATTGTGTGTTCGTGAGCATTGATGGTCCATGCCGTCTATTTTGGCCATAACAAATCAGACCCATTCACATGCAACCAGACACATATATAAGCACACACACACACACACAAAGACAGACGGTACTTCTGAAAGGATAAAACTGAATGAGATTATTTAATGCGATTTTTTACGACTTCATATAATCTGAAGCGCTAATAGCATGTACTTAACGGTCAGTCATATGTCTAGTCACATACTTGAAAAGGATGAACTTATAACATATACGCCGTACATTAAAAGGGTCTTTATTTGCGTCCGGCGAGAGTGGGGTTCAGTCGGGTAACTATCTCGGAGCCCGACTAGAAAAAGAATTATGAGTTTTCAAATGAAAAAAGAACTGCAAATGAATTTTAATAAAATTACTATGAGTGTTGGATCAATCTAATCAAATCGAATTCATATATATTAGTATCTCTTATGCTGGAACACGGTATGGCACTCGTTGGCCCTGAAAGAGACAAGAGCTGCCTGCTAACCAAGCGTAAAAAAAGAAACAGGACTTAGGGTCATCATGCCTGAAGTGCATACGAGTGGATATCATTGCGGACTGCGGACAATTTATAATATTCAAACTTAGGTTAAATGCATCATCCGCATCGTCATTGTGCCTCCCCCTTCTCTTACTTGATTGTTTTGCGTATTTTTTTGCTCGTAGACTGCAATCTCATTGGGGTAAACTGTATGCTGTCCGTACGGACCGTAAAAAATGACGTAATCCACACTTGTCACTACCGTATAATCCGCTTGGGATCTTTTTATTTTAATCTTGGTTCCGTTTATCAGATTATATCTGAATCAGCCATGAGCTGCTTTTAAGTTTTATCTTCGATTAAATACATAAAACTTACAGTCACATGCAAATATTTTGCATAAGTTTTATGGAAATAGTGTAGTGATTTTCAATCATTCTCGGTAGTCCATAAACACTCAATAGAAACTATTTCTTGGTAAGGAAATCGATAAAGATTAACTTATAATGTTTCCGGCTGCCCATTTTCCGGCTACTTGTTCAAAGAGAACTTCAAGTGCATATTGAACGCATTCATGACGAATGCACTTCTGCCAGATTCGAGTGTCCATTAGCACTGGACAATTGTAAGTTTCGAACGAGCGGACAAATTGAAATCTTAAACGATCTCTGAACTATGGCTCTCTGCATTCCATTCATTTTGCATCATCATCGTTTGAGATTGAAAATTTAAATTGTATTTGGACACCCTTTCGATGAAAAACGTGCCATATACCATCCAAGCACATAAGTGTATGTACATAGTCTGTGCATTTATGCACATGTATATATGGATTCATAAGAATATGTAGCAGATGTTCTATGTACTTTTGTATGTACAATAGTTGCATTTGTCATTTCCTGTTTGTTGAGTTTGTTTCTTGCTTCCGTCAGAGAACTATGTAGCTGCAGTTAGGCGTGGCCCCAAAAGATTTGAATCCCATATCTGGCAGTTGCTAATGCTTTCCACGTATCATTGACTGCGCCAAATGTTTCCGTTCCAATTTGGAAGCCAGTGCTAGCAGTGACCTTGGGCAAGTAGGGTGCTGAGAGTGAAGCGTCACTACGCGTCCCCCACTTCCCGGCGCACACAAAAAACCCTATTACCATCCAGCGCCACGGCACACGATGAATTTGAATCAATTAAAATAAATATATAGCTCAATTGCTGGTAAGTAAAAAAGGCAGCTTACACTACCATTAATAGGGTACACTCATTTTTCAAGGTAGGTACAATAATATCTATTGCACAAACTAAAACTTGTTTAAGATAATTGTTTCATTTATGAAATTAATTCTCAACATATTATAAAATTCATTATTTTTATACTTATAAATATTTAATTCATATATAAATTGTAGTTATTTATTTATATTTTAAATTCATCAGCATCTTCATTTTAATTTAGTCGACTCTAAAGAAATTAATCTTAAAACTGCTATACAAGTTTTTAAGATTAATTTGCATACCAAACAATCCACATTTGATTTCTTGTCAAAACAAAAGAATGCGGCCAAATCTTAAACTTTCTACGTTTAAATAAGTTGTCTTGTAAGCGTATACAATATTCGTCGACTTTCTAGATAGGATTTACTATTTTGCCCAACGATTTTACTATTTGCTTGTATGTAAATGTATGCGCCGTGTGAAATGAATCACAGTCTCGGGATTGCATTTCCACATGCAAATGATTCACAGCGGAGAGTTAAATACATACCTCAATGTTGTTTAGCTTGTTGCTGTTCAAGAATAAACATGAATTTGTTTATGTACGCATTGCTATATACATACATACATACATACATACATTCGTGTATACATGTATATTCATTTTAGTATTCATTTGATGTTTATGCTGTGAACGAAGGCCGCTAAGCGCTAAATTGACCAAAGAGAATGGATCTTCCATCAGCTGATAAGCCCGCTCTCCATTCAACTTTTGCGTTCAGCAAGTTTATCAGAAAGCGATTGCCGACACAAAACAAACGCAATCAACGACCGCTCATTTCTGATATTGGCCACATACACGTCATAATCGGCTGTACAAGCTCAGTTAGTTGGAAAACAAGTCTCAAGTTGTAAATAGTACGTGTAAACACATTTTTTTAACTGTATAAACTGTCCCCCTTTTGCTCTGACACTGTCATTGTGCGTACAGTACGCCCTCGGTAAATGAAACTCATCAAAATTAAACCTGTTGCAAAACTTAGGTCAAATATTTTATTAGACAACTGGGCAATTGGACAATTGGTATTTTAAGAAAGTTTTGGTAAAAGAAGTAAAATACTTTTAAGGTTACGTTAACAGAGACTAAAATGAATACGGGTGTTGCGTTTAGCGAGGTCGCACTGCACCAGGTGTTCCGCACCAAGGAATTTATTAGCAAAGTCAAACGTATATCTTTGAAGCGGCAGCGGGCTACTTGTCGTATCGTGTATGACCCACATGAGAGCGTCCAGATGGGAGAGCTGCTCTCTCAATATTATATATGTATGTTCAATTATCGCACTCAGTCTCCTCTCTCACTCGCAATCGTGCCGTTGCTTAGCGTTCTAAGTTTTCAGTCGTTTCGCTGCCGACAGTGGCATTGTACGTTTGACGCCGCGTGCGATGTGAATCTATATATTTTTTGTTATTTTTTATAAGTTTAGAGTGTTTACGATTTGTGTTGACTGGTGTTGTTTTTGTTGTTAACTGTTTGTTGGCGTTTTGCTATTGTTTGCGAGTCGTCTGTTTTTTGTGATGTCTGTTAACCATGACTTCGATCGCATGTATTTGCGCAGCATTGAGGGATTGTGCAAGATCACCTGTCTGGTAAGTAACTAGCACAGCAGTCATCGACCAGTGGGCCACGCCCGCTGAGACACCTGTTTCATCAAGTATTCAAGTTCAAGCTTACCTCATCTAATGCGACTCTTCCCCAGCTGTGCGGTTTTGTGGGTTTCCTGTGCATAATATGCAGCACAGTGTCACGAAGCAACTTTC
The DNA here is from genome assembly GCA_035045065.1 of Hirtodrosophila trivittata. Lineage (NCBI taxonomy): Eukaryota > Metazoa > Arthropoda > Insecta > Diptera > Drosophilidae > Hirtodrosophila > Hirtodrosophila trivittata. Next base: position 2,584,761 of record JAWNNK010001024.1, read on the forward strand.
GGGGCTGCTTTTACATAGTCGTTGTGGTGCTTGGCTTTGTGGCAATACTGGCGCTACTTCTACTCCGCTACCTGCGGCTTGGTCAGAGTTGGCGCTGCGACGCGACGCGCTGGTCGCTCTACACGCACGCAGCACTGGCAGTAGCCCACTTTATAGCCTCTGGTCTGGTGCTCTCGCTGGACACTGGTGCCTATACGGCCGCTGCGGTGAGTCATTGTTCATTTTTATTCCTCATCTTTGGCCATGACTTTAACCTTAAAACGTTCTCCCGTTTGGCAGTTCTTTGGTCTTATGATATTCAGCATCAATGCCCTGGAGGCCTATGCCGGCTATCGACGCAGTCGCCAGCGCCATGTGGCCACCCAAACTGCCTAAAGTCTACACTCAAAACTCTGTACGATGCGGGGAGAAGATGAACCAAACGCTCAGCTGGGCGCTATTTATTTCTAGTAGTTAAATAAAGTCTGAGTTTGCTAGTTAAGCCAAAAGTCACAACAGCCATTAATGTCATTGTTATTATTGTTATATAGTGCAAGGAATCAGAGTTGACAGCTGTCCGTTTAACTTATCAAATAGTCGATAAACGGCAATACAACAACTCATCCCACTCGCAGGCCCCATATACATACATATATAAGTGTGAATGGAACCCCAATCCGGTCAGCTACGAGTATGCGGGCTATCATTATCATTAAGTGTAGGGAGTTCGCTTTATTTATTATGTCATGCAAGCGGACTGTAAGGTGTTAAGTAACTAAAGTAGACACCATAGAAAGAGGAAAAGAAATAAATAACTGGGCCAGTGATAACAGAGGCATTATACATGTAATAAAAAAAATAAATAAATAGTATGTATATGATACATATATAAAAGAAACAGAATGTCGAATATACAGATAATACAATATGTACATGAAAATTGCGAAAGATAAAAAGCCAGAGTATTTCCCTAAAGAAACTTAACCGAATGTTTAACTGCGGATAAAGGGGAGAAGAGATAATCAGAGAGGGCAACTTCATACAATTTTATAAGATTATATATTCACTACTCTCTGACAAATCTGCTAACTTTTAACATGCGCACACACACACACACATTGAAAGTATCTGAAGTTAAAGCTCAGCTTGGCTGGGCAGGCAGCAATGGATGTAAGCTTGACCAATACCAATGCAATATATAGAATGTTTCACTTAGTACACTTAAACTTATGGCTTAGACCAATCAGAGATTCTATTGACCTTGTTGAAATTAAGTTTTTCGACGTTTCATCACCCCAAGCAATTGGCCCAAGCTTCAACTTACAATACGAGTAGCCCCAACAGGTTATAATTTTTCTCATGTGGGTCTGGCGTCTGCTTTATTGTTAAGTTCAAAATTTTACACTTGTTTATATATATATATATATATATATGTATATAAACGTATAACTCACCTTGAGATCTTTCTTTTGCCAGGCCATTATTACAGTTGCCGCTTTTGTTGCCGCTTGATGAAGTTTTTGGCTGCCAGAAAGCGTCTATTTTGAGCTTGTTTATTTATGTTATTGTTACTGGCTTTTGTTGTTGTTGTTGTTGCCGTCTGACTGGCATAGGCAAATGTCCTTGCTTAACTAAGCACTCGTATGTGTATATAGTACATTCATATATTTATTAAGTTAATGAACGACGCCATATCTTAGTGCACTTTATGTGCGGGGGGCCCTCCCTCACCCATACTTGAAACCAGTTTAAAGAGCACTTCAGACCCATGCTTCTTGTTCCTTTGTGTGTACTAGTTAGTTAAGAGAGTTAAGCTGGTGCTGCTTAAGGGCCGGGCAGACAGGTCCTTGAACCTTACACTCTCATTGTTGGTGTGTGTGTGTGTGCGCTGTAAAACCAAGTTAGACCTAAAGCCACTCGCAGTTGCAGGCCCAATAGGTCAATCTTAACGGTACAGTTGCAGTCCGGCACATGGAAAGGTTCACTCGACTCATTGGCCAAGAGAATTGGCAAGTGAGATATTGGACATATTGTGATTGGTGGGCGTGTCCCTGTGTTGACTTACCAAACGAGCATTTAATCATTACTCATACAATTCCAAGTTGCCAATATAACTACGAGTATGAGTGTGTATATATGCTGGTACGAGTTTAAAACTACGAGTTACAAGTCTAAGTCAATACACAATATACATTGTACACCACCCACCAGGCACCACACACACACACACACACACACACGCACACATACTCTTACTCAGCACTCAGCAGTCGTTTTGGCCATGCAAGTCACGCAGAGTGAAATTAATTAGCCCTGTTGCCACTTTGGCAGTCTGAAATGAATGCGTGCCTTCTAGGAGTACGTCTATTTATGGGCTAATGGGTATGGGCCACATTCTCCAATGATGCAACTTGGATCAAGGGTCAGACCAGATCTTTAAGGAATTAAGTATACCGCAACGTAACACGATCAAGTTTTAATTAATAAATATGATGATTTTTTACATTTTGCTGATTTAATATCTAAAATAAACAAAGATTATTTTGATTTCTTATAAGGTTCTCTATAACTCTGACACTCCCTACATCGAACCGATATCCAGCAATAACTCTATAAGTTGAAAGATTTGTAATGTTATAAAATTACTCACTTTGATAAATAGGTAATCGATAAAATTTGAATGACGTAACCCCATCAAAATGTGTACACAAATTACATTATATTAAATTAATTTAACATTAAATAAAATACAAAAAAAGCTAGGTTGGAGGAGCTGTTTTTTTTTAAGTAATATATTAGTTCTGGGCTGTACGAACTTATGATAGATATGTACTTATTTTTTTTATTTATTTATTGAATTGAATGTTAACAATAATTTATTAACCTATATTATATTAGAGATCTAGCTACTAAGGCTATCGGCTCGAGATATTATACTTACTTATTTTACCTACTGTTACTGTTAATAGTAACTTATACTATAGTGAAATTTACACATAAAACTTAATATATACAACTGTACATACTCGAACCTAGATAATAAGATAAATGTCTGAGGAAGGGAGGGTTAAATTGATCTGTTTGGTAAGTCGGTTGGGTGAACTCTCAAGAGCTTCTTCTTGCCCTCACTTGGTAGATACGATACAAAATACCTTTGAACGACCTTAAAGGAAGTATTGAAATCACAGTTGCTATTTGGAAATATATAGTTCAAATTAGCACCGATTCTTCCAGCGGTATCTTTATATGATGTATATCTGTATATATATAATTTTTATATACTTCGGTTGGTCTCGATAAATGCACCAACTGAAGCCAAGAAAAGGATCGATACCTAATTAAATATTTATGATAATATGAGAAGAAGATGGGCAACAAAACATCGCTTTAGCGACGCAGTCTGTCCTTTGATCAACAATATATATTCTCTATATAGTCAGAGGAGCTTTGAACGCGCTACACATTCCTTTTCTCAGTTTATTATCCTTTGGAATACAAACTAAAATACCTCATCTCCTGGGATGGTTGCAAGTATGTTACATGTGTGCCAGGACTTAAAGTAGTTTTCCATGTAGAAGGTCATTCGGTATTTATACAGGACACAAGCAATGTGCATTTCGCACCTGGATCGATTTCAATTTATTGCCCATATGCGATGCTAGTGAAGAGAAAAGTGCTAGCACACAAAATGATACCAAACTGCCAGATGACATTGCTCGACTATAAAATACCCTATACATATTATCAAATATTCAAAATAAAGTTAAAGAAACGTTTATATCTTTAAGGTATATATTGTAGCTGTTAGACATGAGATAGGATATCTGCTCCTTGATTTATTTTCCTTTATGGTAACAGAATATTAAATGACAATAAATGAGTGCAACAAATTATGAAGAGCGTGTGTCAAGTTGGGTGCCTGGTGGCAAGTGGAAAGTGGCAAGTGGCAAGTGGCAAGTGAGTCTGGTGAATTTTCAATTGGAAAATAAGAATGCGAGAGCTGAATCCAGAATTTATAATTAAATGTCAAAATACACTTACAGCATTGACAAAGAGTACGCCGTGTTGGAAGAGTCAAATGACAAGGGGATAGATTGCAAATGGAAGGTGGAAGCGTTTAATTAATGAAATCATTTTCAAATCAAGCGCGCATTTAATCAAAAGCCCCAAGTTCAGACGATGCTATTTGTCTGTCTGTCCGTCTGTCTGTCCGTCCGTCTGCTTGGCTGTCTGTCTGCGTCCTTTGTTACGCCTGGCCTTAGATCTGCCCCCCTCTTGCGGTTGACAGTGGCAAATGAGGCATTTCAAAGTGAAGCCGTTCAAAATCCCGGCCACAACAATGCGGGTCCGCTGAAGTCCGGACTCCGGTCCCATCAACGGATGGCCGCGCAGGATGCGAATGCGGCCAATGGCCAATGGACGAAATGATTTCGCTTCCTGTTTCAGTCCCTGCTTCCTCTCTCCCTCCCTACCTCCTCCTCCATTCCAGGTTCCATTCCTCCCCCCGCTCATTTGTTCGCATCATTATCCGCTTGTTGTTCTCTTCTTTTGGGTTGCTGGTGTTATTATATTCTCTGGATTGGCATTTAATCTCCGGGTACGTATAATTGTCGCACTTTGCATTGCCCTCTCCCAAACCCATTTGGCTAATTTAGAATGGATTATTAATTGCAGCAAATGCTTGTAATTAATATTTGCCAGCCTTAACTCGCTCGTGTTCTCTTTCCATCAGTTTTCTTCTCTCTCTCTATCTATCTCTTTCACTCTAAGAAACACTTAAGGCAAAAGAATGTTTATTCTGGACTCAACATACATTTTTCATATGTTTGGCTTATTTCTTGGAAATCGAAATGCATTTTGTGTTCAATTTTCTTTTATTTATTTTTCAAAAACTTCAAAAGTTTTATTGAAGTTTATTAAAATTGGTAAAATGACAAGAGCAACGAGTTTATTACTAGTTGTCTGAACGGTCAAAGGCAGTCTGGTTTGAGGTAGTGCCCGAAGCGTCTTCTTAAAGTCGCTGGATTGGTAGCCTCTTTTTCATTTCATCCACCCATTTGTACAGGACATAAAGGCAAACTAGCTAGTAGTTATATTTATTTTAGGACTGTCAAATAATTGACATAGCTCAGAGCAAATAAACATCGCTTTGCGAACGTATACGTAATATTTATATTTTACTCAGAGTAAACATTTACATGACTTTTTATCTCTGCCAAGAATTTATTTCACAAATCCGAAAGAGAAAAAATTCAAAGTTTTCTCCTTCAAGGATGCAATTATGGCGATTATAGCTTAGTACTTTTAATATGTCACAGTTTTTTTTAGCCAGGATTCCTTTGAAATCTCATGTTGACAAGTTAAAATGTCATTTAATTTGTTTTTTGTGTGTGCGACTAGTCTCAATTGGAGAACTATGAGGAGACTGGTACTATGCTAATTGCTTTGCTTGTAAGCTTAGCTCACTTTGCGATTTAACAAAATTCTAGGAACATCTCTTTGCTTCGAGTGTATTCGTCCAGCTGCTAAGGGAGCAGGGGATGCATAGCTTATTTGCTTGAATATGGTTAAAAACGGGGCTATTAAAGTTGTGCAAAGCTTTTTTTGTGATAACAAGGCTGTATCTTTGAGTGGTAGATGGTAGTCGTTGGTTGGTTAGGGAGAACATTGCCAACGCCAGGACACTGCACAAAAGGTTCCTGGGAATCGTGGTGCATCAAAAGGATAACTGGCCTTAATAATTTCAGCTTAAGCTCTTAATTTACGCAGTAGCAAAAACAAATGCATGCCCACGTGGCTTGCAGATTAATTTGTAGATGGAGGGAGGGAGATAAAGAGAAGAAGCGCGTGGCAAGAATAATTTCCCGCGGTGGGAAAGGGTACCTACCGATCACTTTTCACGGAAGCAACTAAGTTGGAGGGTGAAGCTTAAGTTTGTCTTATTTGTATTCCATATCGTCTTATTGGTACAATCATTTGTTGGTGGAATATCCGTTTATTCTTTAACGGTAACTTGCTGTTTGTTCAGATTCCCAAGATAGCGTTTATGTGTTGCTTAAATGTATCTGGTCCAGAACCAGACCGAGGTACTTGGCGCTCGTAACCTGATTTATTAACTAACTGTTTTTACTCACAGGTGGAGCTAGTGCCTTGTTTAGGGTATATCATAGATTGACGCTTTTATTGGCGTTGATTTGATATTATTACAGCCCAATCCTGAATGGCATGAGTGCATCATCAGCATAAGTTTCAATACTTATTCGTTCAAGTCAAAGCTGAATACCAGGTTTGTCTGGCATATGTACGTCTGCCGAAAATATGGACCTAGTACTGATCCGTGGACTTTACCCTGTGGGACACCAGCAAGCATCGGGAATACGTCGGAGACACCAATTCTCCGTTCTACATCGAGTAGAAGGATGCAGGAAGTGTGTATCAAACATGGTCAAAAGCTTGAAGGACATCAACACTATATTTCAGTATTCGCCGGCGTTAAGTGCTGTCAGGATGGTATTAGCTATCTTATATAACTGCTCTTTGGTGCTATATAGCGGTCTTGAATGTAATTAAGGATACTGAATGAGATGAGTCCTCTCGACGTGTTTTTCGAGCCTTTTAAGAAATGTCCTCTCCAAACTATTGATTGTACCAGTAGCAGGCTGATGAGCCGGGATGACTTAGCATCCTTTTCGGATTAGCTAGGTTTGTAAATCATACAGATCGAAGCTACTTTCCACTGGGTAGGAAATTATTCAAGCCTTATGATAGTTGTTGGCCGCTTTCTCGGCTTCAAGTGGGCAATGATCTACGTCCCTTCCTATCAAAATAGCAACCCCTTGCTTTGAAAAAGTGACAGTTGAATTGGTAGCCTGGTAATTTATGGACTTTATTTAGTTTTAAAAAACACTCCAATTGCCACATTCTAGTGAAGACACCGTTGGCGTTCCAAATAAACACTCTTAGGGAATTCAATCCTGAGGTGGGACCCGGGTTTGGTGTTGCTAAGTGATGTCCTTCGCTTGTGAATCGGGTACTCCGAAAAGCATTCCCACCGTTCTTGTTACTAACACGGTAACTTTTTGGTAACTACCGGTCTAATACCTGCCTTGCAGCACAGGCAGCCCCTATATTTATCTGGATGTTCACCTGCACAATAAACACAGGTGGAAGGAGCTTCTTTGGGTCTTTCGCACTCTTTGGTCACGTGGTCTTGAGCACAGTAATTGGGAGGATTCGGCCGAGGACCAAACTGTTGAAAATAGTTTGAAAATCACTAATAATTCCACTTTTTTGGCGAAGTCTTCAGTCTGGCTGGATGCAGTGCACCCACGCATAAATTGTTAGCCAATTTCTGGCTGTCCTGACGTCAAGTTTTACGTTTTTTGTAGAAACAAAAACAACACTAACGGCCTAGTAGAATGGTAATGCCAGACACCCTTATTTTGCCTGCCAAGAACTTATTTCATAAATCTGAAAGGGAAAAAACGCTAAGTTTTTTCCTGCAAGGATGCAGTTATGGCGATTATAGCTTAGTAGTTTTAATTTAGTTTTATTCATCCAGGATTCCTGTGAAATCTCATGTTGAGAAGTTAAAATGTCATACAATTTGGCTTTGTGTGTGGGACTAGTCCCAATTAGAGAACTATGAAGAAGAGGAGGAGCAGACTATGCTAATTGCTTTGCTTGTGAGCTCACTTTGCGATTTAACTAAATTCTAGGAACATCTCTTTGCTGCGAGTGTATTCGACCAGTTCTTAAGGGAGTCTACTCCCTCCATATGGATAAAAGCGGGGCTATTAAAAGCAAAGCTTTTTTTTGTTATAACAAGGAGTGGTAGATGGTAGTCGTTGGTTGGTTAGGGAGAACATTGCCAACGCCAGGACACTGCACACAAGGTTTCTGGGAATCGTGGGGCATCAAAAGGATAAGTGGATTTTACAATTTATTTTTAATCTCTTAATTTACGCAGTTGCAGAAAGAGTGCCTGCCCACGTGCCTTGTGGATTAATTTGCAAAGAGAGGGAGAAAGAGACTGATAGAGAAAATAAGCGTGTGGCAAGAATAGTTTTCCGCGGGGGGCCCACCGATAAGGTAGGCCCCTTACGTGGAGGAGTCAAGATAGGTCCCGGTGCAATGTGGAGTTCGCTCGCACCATTCACAGCCTGTGATGAGCTGAGATGAGATGATTTTTGTGCGGTATCTTGCTGATTTTGTTTGCTTATTCACTTTCTTTATTTTGTTTATTATAAACACATTTGCATTGGCAAACGATGCTGATGTCATCAGCATAAGATTATCAGGCACTGGTCCGAGGACGCTATCTTGTGGGACACCAGCAAGCATCGGGAATACTTCGGAGCCACCACTTCCTACTTTTACTATGAACTTTCTCTCATTCAGGTATAACTTCAACATCGAGTAGAAGGGTGAAGGAAGAGTGTCCCATATACGGGCAAAAGCTTGTAGGACATCGAGGAACACTACATTACAGCATTCATCGGATTCAAATGCTTTCAGGATGGTGTTTGTTACCTTATGTAACTGCTATTTGGTCCCTCTCGACGTGTTCCTCAAGCCTTTTGAGAAATATCCTCTTCCAAACTTTTGATAGTACCAGCAGCAGGCTAATGGGCCGGTATGATTCAGCATTATATACAGATCAAAGATCCACTGGGATAGGTAGGGTTAAAGATTTATGATGGCATGGAACAATCTTAATATGAGCTCCAGAGCTCGAACCGCTTACCGGCTCTTTAAGCGTAATGCTACAATATGAATGGAGTGATAGTTCAATCTTTTTGTAGAAGTGTTTGTACCGTATCCTCAGCAGTTACAATTTGAAGTGGTGCTAGGCGAAAGGTTTGAAGTGCTCTTCCAGGTGTACGATAAAGTCGTATCTGTTGATCTTCAATTAGTTGGATAAGCGTCCAAAGAGATTGCCAGCAGTAGATGATCTACGTCCAAGACAATGCTGTCTTCGATTCTGAGGTGGGAATCTGGGATGCCTTTGTATATTGTAACATCCAGGGAGCTTGGGGGCGATGTATTACTATAAGGGTACATTGTAGGTGGGTTAGTGGTTAAAACTTGAAAGTGCATTGGATGCCCCTGCTGCAGGATCTGCGTGCTACCCACAGTTGCCGCTTAGTGCTCCTTTCTACGCCGAGGATACATTTGAGACCAAGAGAAGCAGCACTTTTCGACACTTAAGTAGTCAATCTGAATACGCGGCCACGTTAATTCTTTTGATATTTCTGATGGTTTGGCTATTTTGGAGACTTCTTCGGGCTGGCTGGATGCAGTCCTGACGTCTAATTTTACGTTTTTTATAGAAATCATTAGGACCACAAAAACAACACTAACGGCTTAGTAGAATGGTAATGCCAGACACCCTTATTTTGCCTGCCAGGAATTTATTACATAAATCTGAAAGAGAAGAAATGCAAAGTTTTTTCTTGCAAGGATGCAATTATAGCTTAGCGATTATAGCTTAGTAGTTTTAATTCAGTTTTATTCATCCAGGATTCTTGTGAAATCTCATGTTGAGAAGTTAAAATGTCATATAGTTAGATCTTTGTGTGTGGGACTAGTCCCAATTAGAGAACTATGAAGAAGGGGAGGAGGAGACTATGCTAATTGCTTTGCTTGTGAGCTTAGCTCACTTTGCGATTTAAACGAATTCTGGGAACATCTCATTGCTTTGAATGTATTCGACCAGTTCTTAAGGGAGCAGGAGATGCATAGGTTTTTTTTATTTGCATATGGATAAAAACGTGGCTATTGAAGTTGTGCAAAACTTTTTTGTAATAACAAGGAAGTGTTTTGAGTGGTAGATGGTAGTCGTTGGTTGGTTAGGGAGAACAATGCTTGCGCACTTGCCTTGCAGATTTATTTGCAGAGGGAGGGAGAGAGATAGAAAGAAGAAGCGCGTGGCAAGAATAATTTTCAACGGGGGGAAAGGGTACCTACCGATGGGCTTGTTCGTTTGCGATCACTTTTCACGGAAACAACCGCTAATGTGTGGCGACATTTGAAGTTAACTCAACAATTGTTGCTGAGCCTAAGTCGGTTTGGTGTGACCGTCTTTCTGTCTAACGTAAGTAGGATCTTAGATCCTAGACGAAAGTCAATTTGGTTATAGATTTGCGAAAAATGCAAATAAAAAGTTTAAAAGGCTCAATTATCAAGCGCTAGATTTGCCTTATGGCACACTGTGGATTCGTGCTACGAATTTCATAAATCGACATAGGAGTTATTTTAGGAAGAAGATTTCCTTTTACAGAGCGTGCGGGGAGGAGGGTGGATTGGCAGCAGCATTGCAGTCCAGATAAATGCGTATAGTGCGTGTACAACTGTATGTATCTGTGTGTGTGTGTTAAGACTTTATTATAGTTTGTTTCACTTGACTACTACATTCTTACTTGTTTATTCAATTAAACGCTGAAATATATACAATTCAATTAAATTCAAGCGATATACGATACAGATCACACTTACACTTGCCGCTGCGCTATACCCTGTTGGAACACCTGAAACGATATGCGAATTAGGATATAATTTTTTAAATAAGTAAATATCTTTATTAAGTGGAGAAGCCATACGTTCAAAAAGTACCATAACAACACAATTATGAACATATCTATAGACCAAACCTTATGCTAGAAAAATTATAGCTTTAAAGCTTGAGGAGTTTCGTGACAGCAAGGAGTAGGATATCTCAATGTTGAGTGATGGTTGTAGCGAAACCTAGTCTCTTAGGCGCCTGAGAGGTCTAGCAGGGAGTAAGCCTCTTGTGAGAGCACTCTGGTGTCTTAGAAGCCTATCTCTGTATCGGCTGGTGTGTCGTCCGATCTGCTCTTCAATGGTATACAGATGGAGGTCTCTGGGTTAAGGCACGATTCTGGAGTTTTTGCAGCGAACCGCCAGATCTGTATTCCGTACAGCCAGATGGGCATGATACAGTGGAAATACACTGCTCTTTTAGCTCTCAGCGACATTGTGCTTCTTTTGTTGGTCAGCCAACGCAGCTGTTGCATTCTTTGGCCACATCTTTTGCTTACCGATTTCAGGTGTGGGCCAAAGGTGAGTCTCTTATCAAGTGTGATCCCCAGGTATTTGGCTTGCAGCGGCTGGTTTATATTTACTCCCTCCAGTTGAATAGTTGGGGTGGATGTGATTGTAGTTTTTAAAGGGAAACAAGGCTTCACTGTCTTTAGGGGTTGACTTTAAGATTCCACCTTCTGCACCACGTTGCGCGAGAGTCGATATAGTTCTGAAGTCCATTTGCGGCCTCAAATGGGCACTTTGAGCTATAAAAAACAGCAACCTCGTCAGCATAAGTTGCTATGAGTGCCTTCGCTGGACACATCATGTGATCGTTACTGGGGCCAGCTAGGTCAGCAGTGAAAATGGAGTAAAGCAGGGGGCCAAGTATGCTGCCTTGTGGGATTCCTGCTTTCATTTGGTGTAAGGAGGAGTATGCGTTCCTGATCCTGACCTTAAAAACACGATCGTTTAGGTAGGATCTTAGGAGGCAGAAGTACGGCGCTGGCAGGAGCATTTTGATTTTCTGTACGAGCTCATCATGCCAGACCCTATCGAAAGCTTGTTGCATATCAAGAAATACTGCATTACAGTACTCAAGTTCATCAAAGGCTTGCAGAATGTGCTAGGCCACTCTGTGAACCCGTTCCACAGTGCCATGTCCTTCACGGAATCGAAACTGGTGATCCACCGCTTTGGAAAATATTGTACCCTTAGCATAAAGATTAATGCAATGTATAGTAGTGCCGTAGTGGGTAAGGCCTTAAGGGTTTCGTGATATATCTTGTCCATATCCGGTGTCTTGTTCTTAGGTAGTGATTTAATGATGTCGGCAATCTCAACATCTCTAGGACCATTTGAAGCGGTGTCTCTAGGCTTTGGTGGGTCTCCCTGATCTCCTCCCGTGTGACAAAGTAATGTGGAGTAAATCTTGCCTCCAAGTGGTGTGCAAACGCGTTGGCCTGTTCTTCCTCGTTTTTTGCAAGATCACCACTAGGACACCGAACTGGAACCTGCCTGAAGGGGTGTCTTTTGAGTGACCTGGTGCACTTCCATAGTGTGCGAATTAGGACAGGAATGATAATAAAGGCATAAAGTGAGCAAGTGAAACTCTGTTGGTAGTTAGGCCCATTGAATGCCGCAAGTGGTCAGGGAACACTGTGGAGGAGCTATTTAAGATTGGGAAAAGGACCAAGGAATGAGCAAAGTCAGTTGGCGGGAAAGCATTAAATTTTAGGTGTAATCAGATCGACTTCGTTTGGATTGTCAATATATTAGGTTGATTTCAGCATTTTCTTTTTTTTAAAATTGTGCAAGCCCAACTCATGAAAATTAGGAAATTACTTTATTTCTCGTCTGAACTGAAAATCTGTTGTGACTGGATATGCATTTGTAATATGCTTCATGCTCAGGCTATGGGACGAGTTCTTGACTCTATGGATCGTTATTGGTATCTTATTTACGTGTCAGTTAAGCAAAATCAATAGAATGTAATACCATTTTCTAATCAATTTTAATTCCTTTCTGCCTTAGAGAATAGCGCGTCTCTGGAAGTTTCAGCTATTTCAAAATCTACAATAAAAAATCAATCGCTTGCCAGCTATGAGTGAAACCTGTTGAGGTATTTTTGAAAAATGAAAAGAAAATATTATTTGAATCGGAATTTTTCAAGCAAAATTTTAAAAGTTTTATCTTAATGTTTAAATTGCTTTAAGTAAGATAAAAACAAGGCTCTCTTTCTCTCATTTGAAACAAACAGTATTATTACCAACTTTCAAAACTCTTTTTGAAACAATTTAACTCCTACACAACACTATTTCCCAGCCTAAGCACCACCATCAACTCGCACGCTGACAGCCCAGCTGTAAGCCAAGTTGATACCAAACCGGTCATTTTCCATCTTTTTAGTTAAACAGCTTAACTAATCCCTAATGGACTTTTTTATCTTAGTTTTTACATATTTACAAAACTTTCCAGACTTGTGCATAACTTTTAGCTGAAACCATTAAAAATGAAACGTTGAATACTTTTCAGTTCAGACTTGCAACCAAATTTGTTTGCGGGTTGTTGACTTGGAGAGTTCGTTAAGTTCATTCGTTCGTTAAATTCATTTGTTTAACATGAGCTCTCAACTTAACGAAAGCTATTCTGCCCTATGAGCTTAAGTTTTTGCTAAGTAGAGCTTTTGAGTCTTGCATTTACTTGAGCTCTCCCAAAGCTTTTCGTTGTATCAGAAACTTTAAGTAATTTTTGCTTAAACCCGGTTCTTATCTTGGCTTTTGAGTTTCGTTAGGGCTCACATAGCATCAAGAAGACATCTGAATGGATATAATGAACATTTTTAATATTCTTTAACATTCTTAATAAATTATAAATTGTCTATAAGAACACTAAGAATATCTTCTGTACCATTATCTGCTTATACCAATGCTTTTCTCTACTCTCTAAAAAAGAAATAGTATCACAATTATTTTGCACCATTTCCACCATATCACAAAATAATTACACTTAGTTGCTGGGTTATTCTCCTTTTAATTAATATTCTACAACTATTCCAACCGAGCGGTGCTATTCTTTTGATACTCGTACTTCGATGCGAATCAGAGCGAAGTAATGGGTTTTCTGTTTCCATTCATTCTATTCTAATTAAACTGTACACTTGTATCCCTTAAGCTGAAACCGATTGAAAATATAATGATCTGCTGTGTTACTATTTTTGTGAACGTAAGTGTATATCGAAAAGACAAACTTAAGCCCCATATAGTATTACTCTATGAGACCTTCTGCAGCCGGATCCATTTCAAACGAGTCACTACTTTATGGCCTAAATCCTATATACTAATTATTCAGGAAATATAATCAGTTAAACGTTTTCATATAGATTATTACATAAGTAGCTAGATATTAGATCTTTAAATATTAGAGTCATATAATATAATACTATAGTAGAAGTCTGCTTTCACGAACCATTACATGGAAGCCCCTGTACGTTAAGTCGAAAGGTTCGTTTTTTCGAGTACTCCACTGAGGATCCTTGTAGCGATAAATCCTGGAAAAGTTCTTATTTGTGTTAACAGAAACAATATTATTTTGTTATTAAAAAATAAAGTACACTTAAGATTTACTAACCTTAATACCAGCATAACAACCGGCGAGAACTTTGGTGTCAGCGTTGAGCCTCACATAAATGTTGAGAGCCTGGAAAAGATCATAGATCAAACTGAAAGTGTCTAAGGATCGCATATCTTATATCTTTTTTTTTAAATTCAATCATTGCTTTATTTCTTTACATTTTTTGTGTTAATTTCATGTTATGTTCCTTCGTTATATTAAGCATAACTATTCGTTATCAATGTTAAAATTTAACTAGTACGTTAATTCACGAATTCGTTAAAGCCAGTGTACATCAAAGCGTACTTCTACTGTATAGAATCTTCCCACTGTAAGTATGTTTGTTATACATACATCATAGATCTTGAGATGGTGTTACACTATAAACAGTATATCCAGATTACTTAACTGATCTGATCTTCATGACCATATATTGCATTTTCTGAAAGATTAAACCATTACCTAAGACACATAAGAATTTCGAACTGAGACCTATTTTTAATACTTACGACTTACTTGGAATCTATTTATCATATTTACCAGAATCTTGATCTTGAGATAAGCTGCGCTCTAATATTCATATTTTTCCAACTTTTTATGTAATATGTGTGTCGATTGAACTGACTCAATTCATTAATTTGTTTCAATTTAGTTTTGCATCGACAGCACTTTCATTAATTTTTCACCGATTAATATTTTATTTATTTTTTGTGCACTTTTTTGATTGCAAAATTATTCAATTGCCGTCGGTTTGCTTGCAATTATTTTGCTATACTCCATCCCGTTGCAGCTCCTTGTTGCTCTTGTTACGAGATCAACGCAATTTCCTTGTACGCATTTACATATATATATATACATTTTTATATATATGCGTGTGTATATAGTTTCAGCGAGTGTGCAGAGTAGGATCGTTAGGATCGATCATCATTTGTTTAATTATTTGACACGAAATGTCAAATCCTGCAACAGCACTAATGAAACTGAAATGCTCCGATGTCTTCACTTCCATTCACCTGGCAGTGCATAATAATTCATTCGGATGTGTCAATATAGCGATTGGCCCAGTCCAAACAGCTTCAGACCCAATGTGCAGATTATCGTTAGGAGAGAATGTTTATGGTCCAACTTATACGCTGAATTATCCTCCTGATTCTGAGCAGCGCAATTTGTACCTTATTTAATGTAATACATATATGATACATGATGGTTTATTAAATCAGTAACCTGAGACTTGGTCGGTGGCAATTTGTAGACTAATGATAGTTAATCTCACATGTATTCGGTTAAAAGTGAACAACATAAAACCACAAGCAATATGCAAATGTGTGAACTGAAAACAGCGGATAAAAGACATATGGGGGTACACACCTCTGTTAATAGGTCTTGGGCTTGGGAAGCCCTCAAGCCCGATTCAAATCTGTGGCTTTTAAGTTGGTTTGTTGGGTTGGGTGCCAGTTGGGTACGGAATGAGTATCTAGGCCAACTTAATGCAGGCCAACATACGGCAAGCACGAAGAAAACTATCACTTTTAATGACATTTCGCATCCCAGACAGAGTCGCTTGGAGCAGGAAGTGGATGGAGTCGGTGACAACTTTGCAGAGTGCGTAATTGCTTTTAAAGCCTGATTTGAGACACGCCCCGTCTCTCCCCCCACAGCTCCTCAATCCCACAAATACCAGCCAAATGCGTGGCTATTAGCGCTAAAAGCTGCGCATTGCCTTAGCGCCTTGGCGGAAGCATCGTTGTCGTTGTCGTTGTCGTTATATGTATCCATATCAACACCCACACACAGAAAAACTCATATTTATAGATACACATTGAGATAAAGATACAAGTATATAGACACTAAGATATAGGCTCGTTACACAAGACAATCGAAGACCTTTGGAGTGCGCTGCGAGAAGTTCAATGCACGCCATAAAAGGGTAAAGATATCCGGCCAAGCCAAGTGCAAGTCATCTGGTATGTTGTACCTGTAGATCTATGAGTAAATTGAGGCAAACAGCAGTTGACAGCCACTGTTGCAACAGTCAAGTGCGAAACAATTAAAATAATCGATTACATACTCGACGATTAACTGGTCACTCGGTACTGCGGTACACAGCACAGAAGAAATAGTGTCACGCTACCATGTAAGAGACACAGATACCGATACGTCTAGATACAGCTACAGCTACAGCTACAGATGCACACACGTACGTGTACTAAAAAAAAATGAAATAAAAAAATTCAAGTAACTTGGTCAATATCACATTAGATACGGCCAAGAAATCCGGCAAATGCACAACGCTGGATGTGGCGATCGAGGCAGCCGCAGAGGCTGTCACACACATGTACGGATACAGATTCAGGTTCGATAGCAAATGTAACAGACATAGATACAAATTCAGATACAGATAGATTTGGGCAAACATCCACAGTTATTTTCCAAGTGGCAAATTGTTGTGGGTCTTTCTTCTGCTTAAAGCGATTTGCCAGATTTGGATAAAGACTTAGATTCTGATACGATACCAGACGTAATAGATACAAATTCACATATGCAGATACAGATACATGTCCACAGAATATGGTGTTGCAGCTTTAGCTAAAGCTGAAAACAATTTGCCTGTCTTGCAACAGATACAAAAATATATTCAGATACACACATACAAATATACTTTTCTTTTGCCTTAAGTATATATTCTGCATGTTTTTCCTGTATATTCTTATTTTTTTGCTTCATCAATGAATTCGTATATTTCTTCAACTGTTTTTTTAAGTCAATAAGACTTTGTGGCTATTATAAGTACCTATCTCTGTTTATAACTCCGATTAATTTCAGTGTTTTTGTTTGAGCTTTATTTTCATGATATGCCATCGTGACGCCTTGACAGCAAATGTTATTAGTGTCCTTGTTTTGTTGTTTCTGTTTTTTGTGGTAGCTAATGCAATTGTGAAATTTGACATTGTTAAAGCGCATAGTCATATTCAAGTGCGAGGGCTGCTCAAATAGTACTTGTCTGCTGATCGAAACTAATAACATGTGGCTATATGTATATCGTGATTTTAGTATGATATGATTCAAAATCTTTCTATAGGGCTCTTGTAGTATCTAGAGTACAAACACTCTTGCAAGCAGTAGAAATATAGCTTCATGTTAGTAAATCACAAACTGTTGAATCGACCCTCGACCCCATTCGATCGGTTTGATGCATATGCAAAGTTATGCGATTTACTTTGCTTGTTTGCAGTACATTGGTCAGTTTTATAATCAAATTGTTCATGTATGCGCTACGAAGTGATTCGCTTTGATTTATTTGCCGCGCTAAGTAGATGGCCCAAGCAGAAGAGCTTGTCCCACAGCTCGGACTTGGACTTGGACTTGGACTCGGACTCGGACTCGGTCTTGGATTTGACAAGCCAATTTGCTAACTCGAACAGCCATCAATAGGGCAATCAACTTTGCAAGTGGATGCCGTCTGTCATTGTATACAGTATTCAGGGCCAAGATCCAAGCTAAAGAAACTGTTGTAAGTATCCTGTTAAATTTAATGGGATTAAAGTCATTTTAACTAAGCACATAATAACTCTTATTAAATATGTGAATAACTTACATTTGTATTTGTCATAATCTTATTAATAAAATGACAAATGCGTTTTCAAATTCGATTTCTAAAATTATGCAAATCATTTTTAGACACATTCGTCCATTTTGCACTTTTCGGCCAAAAACTCGGCCTGCGCGTTAATTTGGCAAACATCTTAAATATGCAAGAGCTCGCGGCTGTTTATGTTTATGTTTCATGTTTATGTTCATGTGTTAAGTTATTTGGCTATTCCATTTGCCCATTTTTCACTAACAACAAAAAATAAAAAATAAATAGCAACAACAGCTGAAGTGAAACAGAGAGGAAAGAAAAAATAAGTATACGTAATGTGCAATGCAAATCTCGACTATCGATTATCTCGTAGGGCCAGAGACAGGCAACCGCGCAAAATTAATTACACGCCACTCGGATCGGCCCTGTCAGCCCCCAACCAGCCCTGGGGCCAATGAGTTTGGCAATTGACTTGAGATTGGGCAAAGTTTTTTTCTCTTAACTCTGCGTACAATTAATATTAGTGCGAATGGTTAGCCAGTACTCAAAACTGCTGCAAAGAGAAAGGATATAAGACATGCATCAATAACTGAAACTCTGAGAGAATGTGGAAGTGTCTAACTATAGAAGGAACAATACAAAAAAGGAAATACTAGTCGGATAGATTCCCTTGAAAAATATTGAAGTCTATATAAGAAATGTACTCAAAGAAACAAAAAATAAAATTATCCTAACTTATAACTCTTCATTTTACCTTTTATATACGATTACTTCTTATGTAATAATCAATAACAGTTTAAGCCCTGTTTACCAATTCTCTAACACATTAATACTTAAATATATTAAGCTTCTATATACGATTGCTCCTAATAGTATATATGTAAGTAATTTTATGATGCTGGGAGTTCTATTTTTACTCTCTCTCTATTTTCTCTATTTATACTCATCTCTGCTATTGAGCCAAATTAACTTTTCTGTACCTTTGAGACGTACTCGTAACTCCACACCACTTTCTCTTAATTCTTGTAATACTAATTACTCTCTGCATGAACCTTTTCGAGTTCTCTCTGCTGATTATAACAGACTTTTCCGAGACTTCAACTCAGGGTTCTTTTGATACGATTAAGAACCATATTCTTAACTTTTTAGCACGTGTTACTAGCACAAATTTGCTTTACTAATCAAAGTGATCTGATTGAGTTTTTCTGGTTTTTTCCCAATCCTCGCCACAAATGTTGGATCATTTAATCTTCTCATTTTGAACACCCTATTAAAATTAACAATTAAAATTAACTTTAATTTCTTACTTAAATTTTTCATTTTAAATTCAAATTATATTACTTCAGTTTCAATTTATATTAAAAATTTAAATGCTACTTTTAAATTTTGGTCGACTGTTTATAGTTGACATTAAATAAATAAATAGATGAATAAATAAATAAATAAATAAATAAATAAATCAATAAATAAGTAAATAATAAATAAATAAATAATAAATAAATAAATAAATAAATAAATAAATAAATAAATAAATAAATAAATAAATAAATAAATAAATAAATAAATAAATAAATAAATAAATAAATAAATAAATAAATAAATAAATAAATAAATAAATAAATAAATAAATAAATAAATAAATATATAAATAAATAAATATAACGCCAATATTCTAATACTCCTATATTTTAAACTAATACTTATTGATCTGATTGGGTTTTTTCGGGGTTTTCCCCAATCCTTGCAACAAATGTTGGATCGATTTAAAATAAATCAATTTTCTTATATTTTTATTCTCCGGATTTAAATTAAAATTTTTAAATCTTTTATTTTTAATATTTTTATTTTATTATTTAAATTTTTATTAATAAGTCTTTTTTGTATTTTGTAATTTTCAATATTTATTTTTGTTTTGAATTTAATTCGTAGTCAGCTGCTCGTAGTTGACTTTAAATAAATAAAAAAAAATAAAATAAAATAACACTCTAAAAAGGAAGCAAAAAAGGAAATCTTATAATACAATATATTGTAGTTCAAGTACGGAATCAGGACTAAATTGTGGCTTCAGATTGTGAAGTAGTAGCAAATAATACCTGAGACACTATCTGAGATATTTGGCTGAAATATGGTAACTAAATAGTTTTAAGAGTGAATGTGGTTCATGGTTAAATTTTGATTAATCTAAGATCTAGAGATCGAAAGGACTATTGCTTCAGTACCAAATCTAGAGACCTGAGAATGTTAGAAACATGTTATATTATGTATAACATAAATAAGAAACTATTTTGAGAAAATTAGTTGAAACTTTATATGTGAAAGGAAGGCTAAAAAAAGTTCATGCATAAAATCGGATTAATCTGATAACCTTAGATTATGTTTTTTGTATGTGCTGGCTGGGGGTTAATTGGGTGCGGGGAGGGCGAAGCTTGACAAATGTTGCATAATTTGATTGTAAGTTTGTTTTCAATCGATCAAATTGAGCTGAAAGCTGTGGCAACAAGATTACCTTAAGATTCGAGTTGGGGGCAAGGCGTGGGCGTCTCAATTGCATGCGTCACGTGCTGGCCACAAGAACAGCAACAGCAACAGCAACAGCAACAGCAACAGCAGCAGCAGCAGCAGTAGCTGCTACAGTCTCAGTAGCAGCAACATTTACAACGTTTACCGGTTTAAGCTACAGCTGATCGATTGTCCGCTTCATTCATGAAGCGCACTCCACTCTCCCTCTCTCGCTCGCACTCTCTCACTCGCTCTCTCGCGCGCCACTCTCAGCTGTAACAAGCGCTTTAAAAGACTACGACGGCGCCTGCGCGCAGCTCAGACAGTTGACGGCGTTCGCAGCGAGCGCTTGGCAAACGTCGCGTTTCTCTCTCTGTTTCTGGGTTTGTGCCTAGACCTCTCTATCCCGTACCGCCCACCGCCCTCCCCGCCCAAACAAAATATATAGTTATATTGACGACCGTAAGAAAATGGAAATTCGCATATGACTTGTGTATGCGTACATGTGTATCTGTGTGCGTGTGTGTGTTTTCCATCTGTGTGTGTGTGTGTGTGTGCCATGGGCACGGAAGTGGAAAGCCAAGTCCGAATCGAAGTCGTGCCACATCCTGCAATTACGCGCCTCATTTTCGCCGCGTTCCGTTTCGCGTTTTATTAACATTTTTCAGTGGACACACACACACACACACAATAGTTAATTATTTTTTTTTTATAATTTCTTGTTATTTTTTTTATTGTATTTTTTTTTAAAGTGTTTGCGTTGATTGGGCGGCATTTCCGTGTTATGAAACTAAAAGTGCTTCAGAAAACGACAAAAACAAAAACAAAAACAAAAACAAAAACTGAAACAAAAACAAAAGAAAAATGCGAAAAACAACACAAAACAAATTAACTACAACAATTTTGAGTGCCATTAAATTCATAACAAAATGCAAATTAATTACACGATATTCGATAAACACACTCCAAACACATAACAATAAAAGAGAGAAAAACAAGAGCAAACATTAAATACAATTTAAAATATATTTATTGCGGTTTCGCGCTGATTGTTTCCTACTTAAAAATCTAAATAAAAAAGTTGAAAAGAAAAGAAATGAACTCAAAGGCTTAATAAAATATATAGTTTGTAGCAAGAGTTTTGCTTTGTGGCGTGTAGCAGCAACTACCAGCAATAAAAGCAGCAGCTGCTGCCACAAGACAAGTGATTGCAGTTCTTGTTGTTGTAGTTGTTGTTGTTGTTGTTGTTGTTGTTGCTGCTATTCCTGTGCTTAAAACGCTTAACAAAATACTTTTTATTTTTATGGCCTTTACGCGAAACCGATAATCGCCAGCAGCAGCAGCAGCGGCAATAACAACCACAAACTGGCAACAGGAGTGCGTGACCCCAACACACAATTCACTTGCCACTGTGTGTGTGTGTGTGTGTGTGTGTGTGAGTGTGTGTTGCAAGACTTGCTCCTCATAAGAGAGTCCACTTGAATGCACGAAAGTGAAATTTCACTTTGCAGCTTCAGTTGTTGTTGCTGCTGCTGCTGCTGATGTTGCTGCTGTCGTTGTTGTTGTTGTTGATGTTGTTGCCTTTGCCGTTTTTTATATTTATTTTTGCTTGATTATCAACTTATTTTCTGGTCAATATAAAAAGTGAAATGCAGCTGCAGCAACATTCAACAGGTCAATAGCAGATTAGCAAATAAGACAAAAAGAGAAAAACAACATTTATTTTTTCAAATCAAAAGAAAGCGAAGCACAAAACCAACAAGAAAATCAATATTAAAATTGAAATTGCAAATTGAAAAATTGCCAATTGGAAATTGGAAATTGAAAATTGGAAAATATATTGACAATTGGCAAGCGGATAAACAGCGGGTGACAAGGAGCAACAGGACAATGGCGAGAGGACATCGATTGCTGTTTTGTGCTGGCATCCTGCTGCTGTTGCTATCCTCGCTGGTTGCTGCCAAGCCGCCAGCAGCTGCCAAACAGGAAGTTGGCCAACAGAAAAATGGTAAGCAAACTCTTTTAGCCACCAAATGCAGCGTCTTCCTCGAAGTAAATTAGCAACAGACAGCGAAAGTGACACCTCTATAAGCCTCTTCTTTCTCCCTCCCTCTCTCTAGCTAGCTGAGAATTGTGGGGCTCATAAAGTCATCATCACCAACAACACCAACAACAACACCAACAACAACAACAGCAACAACAACAACGAGCGCAACATTAGCGTTAACATTAACCGGTCGCTGGGGCATTGAGGGGCAGCTGCTGATGGCTTTGATTTGTGGCATCGCTTTCACTTTGCCAGTTGTTGTTGCTGGTGTTGTTGTTGTTGTTGTTGTTGCTGGCTGGTTGGTTGGTTGGTTGTCTGCCTGTTTCGTTGGGGCGTTTGGTGGGCGTGTCTAGTCTCAAATTTACTGTATAATAATGTTGTCGTCCAAGAGCAGAGCTCAAATTTGTTGCTATAATTGGATTACGTATCATTTAACTTTTATGCTAATCTGATGCTTACAAGTTCACTGCGAACTTGATAGCTTCCCAAAAACTGGAGCAAACGAAAGTTGAATATTCCACAAATATTAAGAGAGTTCAAGAATCTTTACATAATGCCCAATCAATCAGTTAAGTAACACTATTTACATATCTTTCTCTGCAAAATCTCTGAGTTATGTTTAAGATTGATTGAAATTAAACTAAAAATTATTAAAGTTTCCTTTAAGTTTAATGAAAAGTTGCATTACTTAAGGCAAATAAGATACTCTTTACGAAAAACATATAGATTCTGATACCTGAGCTATATATGAATGATCTGATCAAATTCTGTATAACTCAGAGACTAGATCTTTAATAGTACAGAAACACTTTCTTTTAGCACAAAGGATATTAAATACTTATAACATCCTTAAGAGGTGATAGAAAATGTATAAATTATTTAGGATTAGATGTACAAACCCTCAAATTGAATATAAAAACTGATTCAATGAAAGGAAGGTAATAGGTTTTATCCAATTGCATTAGATATTTGTCGGAACCTAAACCCTTTTTCAGTTCGAAATTTCTATATCTGTAAGATAATCTACATACAAATGAATATTTCTTAAGAGCTCTTTGTTTCACAAGAAAGTATGTACACCTTTTCTTTATATTCTGGTATATAAACATTCCCACACCTCCAATTAGTACTTATATAACTTCCGGTGTAAATTCAACAAAACTCCTCCACTCGCATCCAATTACCGGCTACTCTACGAGTTGCCAATTTGTCGGGGTCGTTAAATAAGTCAGCAAAGACCGACAACTAATGACTGAAGACTGTAGAGTGGAGAATGGAGAATGGAGATTGGATAGTGAGGTGCAAAGAGCGAAGAGCGAAGAAAGCGAGAGATGCCAGCTAATTAATCAGAGCTTAACAACAATAAGCCCAAAAGACGCCACATAACAAAAGACTTACATATGTATAACTCTATATAAGCTCGTAGCTAATGCGGTCCAAAAACATTTTCCCAGATGCTGCTGCTGCTGCTTACGAAATCTTCAGCAATTTTGGTGCCCCAAACCGCGTCTCAGGTCTCAAGTCTCTGGTCTCTGGTCTCATCTGCCCAGAAAGCGTAATGCACTTGCTTCCGTGTCGTATTGTTGTTGCAGCTGCCAATTCCATTTCTCTTGTAATTCTCACAGCTGCAACACATCTCCCGCCAGCAACACCCTCACCTTCTATCATTGTCTCTGTGTCTGTGTCATTATGTCATGCGGTCGCCAGTCGCCAGTCGCAAGTCCCAGCCTCAGTCTCACTCTCAGTCCCACTTCCCATTCCCAGTCCAAGTCCCAGTCCCAGTCCCAGTCCCATTGTCGCCCATTGCCCAGTCGTCTAGTTGCCCATTCAACGCGGATGACACAGCCCATCTACTTGTATTTTATAAGTATATACACACAATAATACATTTGTATATATATATATATATGTGTATAGCTGGTAACCCACATCCATTGTTGAGCTGCCTTTAGTTTTCTTTTCTTTTCGTTTTCTTTAGTTTTTCATCGCGTGGCTTTTGGTTACAACAATGCAAAATTAATGTTAATGTTTAAGAAAAAAATGAAAAAAAGTTCATTGGAATATCTCTTAAGAAGTCTGAATATAATAGTCGATAGTAGTCGACTGGCAAATACCCTGAATCAAAGTTCTTAAGGATTATCTTACAATATTATTCAAGCGAATGCAGTTCCATTTGAGCAAAAGTCTAAAAACGTATAAGGACTATCCATATAATAAATGCTATTCTTAGGTCTAGAGAGTCTCTAGAGTCTATAAACTATAGACAATATAGATGATTCAATCGATTCAAGGAGTCAATTCATGTGTCCTGCTGCCTCTTAAAGATTCCTATAGCCAATGGGTATCACAAATGGAAAGAGTTTCCCTTGCACGTTGTGAAGTCAACAGCGAACAGTGGTTTATGACGTAATCTTGTCTCTGAACTGATAAAAAAAACAGCGTGAAGAGGTTATTATGCAGCTTATAATGAGTAATGCCCGATGTAATGGGGTTGTATAGTGCGCTGACCGTACTTAGGGACTTGACATTATGAAGTTTATGGGTACTTTTCTCTATTTATAACTCTGTTAGGTGTGACAATTATACACAAGTCGTTTTCGATGATATTGTAAATATTATGTGCAGTATAACAGCTACTTATATATATATTTATATATATATATATGTATGTGATATAGTTATAGTGATGAAGAGGTTGTTAAGTGACGCCCCCAATTCGAGTCACAATAAACATCAAGAAACGAGCCGTAAAATCGTAAGCAAACAATTGCCATTCATTTGCACAATGAATGAAATTTAATGAGCGCTTGAAATAATACAAATAAAGATACAAAAAATACAAATATATATATATATAAGCCATAACGATCGCTAACTTACAGGCCATAACGCAATCGCAATTAACTTGGCCTAAACCCAAGAGGCGTTGCATGCATCGCGTTTCAATCTGAAGATCTGCTGCGGCCCCGTTATTATTGTGGCACGTACTCGAATTTATTCATTGTACTCATATCTCGGCTTGCGGCACTCACACGCAAAGAGAGAGAGAGAGACAGAGAGAGGGAGAGAGAGAGACTGTGTCAGGATCGAGCTTCAATATACCAAAACTAGGTCTCTGGCCGGGAATAGGTAGCAGCCTGCCCAATGAGCATTTACCTCGTTAATGTTTTATCGACTTCGCTTTAGACCGTAATTATACAATTTATTGACTTCTCCTCTATGCAATATCCACACGCTAATAGATCCCTTAAGTTTTGTGCAATAAATAAATTACATTTCTATAAAACGAATGTTTTATTCAAAGTAGTTTGAAAACAGTTTCGAAACAGTTCCTTCAATGTTCAAGGAAAAACTATTCACATTTCTGTGCCTTTCGCTTAATTGGTTCACATTTATATTTCATCATCGCATCTTAGCACTTCGATTAATCTTAATAAATCGAATCGAACTAGTTTCGAATTAGTTATGAAAATAATTAATAATATTGTTATACATATATATTTATTTATCGTTTAACTGCAAGAAGCACTTAAATTAGGTTAATTAGAAATTGAAGTCTTGAAGAATTGAAACCTCGAATATCTCAAATCCCTCAGGCGAGCTCCCACAAATTGCTGCCCTTTTCCAATCCCCTTGGACAAGTTGACTAATTGGCTAAATAGAGGTATCTAGGCAACTCTTCGTGGGGTCCAGGGTTCCACTTCCAGCTGAGTTTTATAGTTGTATGTGCTGATGGTTTTTATGGCCAGATTTAATAGCCAATATTTACGATGCAAACTTATTAAGCTTATAATATTATGTACATAAAATTAAATAAGTAAATATAAATATTAATAAATTTCAAGAAGAACACAAGAGGTTGAACTAACACTTGACCTGTGTGTCTCACCTTTGCACTCGACAGAGTCTTGAGTCGCGTATATTCTAAGTCAACAAATAGCTTTTGGACAATTCATCAACTAATTTTTAATTAACATATTTGATTAGGAAAAAAAATATAAAATTGATTGAATTTATACGCAGAAAGTGTTTCTCTTCTTCCATTGAAGAATCGCCTTGAATGCAGTTCTATTTTTGTGTTCCAAATTCTAAATGGGATTCTAAAGTGCATATAATATTAATTCTATGCTATAGTATAGTATAATATAGTATAGATATCTTTATATTATCAATTTTTTTAAAAGTACAAGCCCTAAACTCCGTCTCAAGAGATGAAAGTTCGTTTGTTTTGTAATTCGATATATGAAAATGTTGACATCGGAGGTAAGAGTTGCACATACCAAATGATATGTCTATTGCTTTATAGATAGGATTCAGCTAAGAATGCTAAAGAATATGCTTCGTTACTTAAGTTCCATGGGGTAAAGGTAAAGGGTATCTCGTAGCTGAACATGATTGAGGCGTTCTCACCTGTTGCTGCAGCCTTAGTACCTTTCATGAGCTCAATGCAAAGACATTAAGTTGTTGTCGTTGTCGTTGTTGTCGTTGTTGGTGTTGTTGGTCATAAACGATTTGAACTTTGGCCAAAAGATTGAACGGCCATAAGGCTTAGTAGGTAGACACAGAGTTAACGTGTCTTATACGAGTAGGCATGGAAAAGCCAGGCTTAAAATTGGAACAAAGCGCAATTTGGTTAATTGTCGTTATTTTTTTCTTCTATTTTGTTATTGTTGTCATTGTTATGTTGTTATGGTCTGGGGTATCTGGTGTGCGTTGCTGTTATTTATATATATTTTTTTGGTTAACGGCTTTTAAATTTAAATGCTGAGATTTAACCTTTAAAAGCAGCGAACTGTGAGACAAACTGACTGACAAACTGACTGTAATTACACACATTAAATGTGCGAGTTGATTTTATTAAAGGTTTCGTTAATCGAAATGCCAAACGCATTTGGCCAATTGAGAGATCGAAACCGAAGTTGAAACTGAAGTTGAAATGAAAAGAAATGCCGCAACCGCAGGCAAATCAATCATTGGTCTAAGCCAATTCCAATTGCCCAATATCAAAGACAAATAGCATTGCCAAACGGTAGCGACAACTTTAATCCACTTCACAGATCAAACGATAAACCAGAGACATATACACAGATTTAAAGACAGACTCGTATATCTCAGCGGCGTATGCAAATGAGCCGATCTATAAAACGCATCAAGAAATATAATACTCCTCCGACACTTACATAACTCGATGCTTACATTTTATAATTAGCCTATTTAAATTCGCCAATTTATTTTGATCCAGATCCAGAGCGAAAGTGCCAGACAAAATTAATCAATATCAAGCGGTCTGCTCTGTGCGCGGCACATTTGAAATATTTTTGTGGGACATCATGAAATTAATGTTTTTTTTCTTTGTTATTTAATATTAATTTCTTACATCAAAATAAATTAACGAATATGTGCGACATGCTGGGCCAAGAGTTAGGCAAATCCAACGGTTCGTATACCCTAACGAAGGGTACTTAACTTTGCAATGGATCCTGTGTACGAACAATGTTAAGCTGAGTCTTGAGTGTGACCAGCTTTTTTATAAACTTTATTTTCCAAATTGCTGATCAGCTTTGATATAGAAGTGACAATTGTGATCAGTTGTTTCACTTCTGGGTTAGCATTTTATCAGAATTTGATAGAAATCTGAAGTATTTTGTAGCAGACTGTACCTCAATGTTGACAGGATAAATTTTATTAGATATATCCAAAAGTTAAGATATATTACTAGATGCGATATTGAACTCTATCGTTAACTTAATTAAGAGTGTGATCAGATATTATAGTATAATTTTTCTCAATTAGAACAATTTCTGATTAGTTCAAGTTATACTTAAATAAGTGTGACCAAATATTTGCTCTAAAATTATATTTCTTAGAGTGTTAGTGTATTAAATTGGCGTCTGCTTAAATTTGTTTTTCTTTGTATTTTTACTGATTTTTTGGTAACACTTTTGATTAATTGCGCTTTGTATGTCTTTGGCTACGGCATTTTGTATAAGTTTATTTATATTAAAAATATGTACGTGTATATGTATGTGTGTGTGTGTGGCTGTTGTTGAACATTTTGTGCAATTTGTTGTACAAATCAAAATGTGGCAATATCCAAATTGAAGCTTAATGATGTCTTCATTTTGCGCTCTCGTAGTGAAAATAACGTAATTGCTGGCTGCGCAGGGCCCGTTGGCCTGTTGCCCTGTTGGCCGATTCGCCAGTTGGCCAGTTGGTCAGTTGCCCATTTGGACACGCACCGTTGGTCATTGCAATCAATCACAAAGTTCCATTTGCCCCAGACACACACACACACACACACAGTGATTCAGATATAGAAACAGGCACACACGCAGAGATACAGGAGACAGAGAAACTGTGAGATACACAAATGCAAATTGCGTTATGATCATAACGATCAGTTAGGTCATGTTGTAATCCCAAAAATCAATCAGGCAGCAGTTAAAGACTGACGAAAAGATGAGCTAACCGTTGAGCAAGCCAACTGATGTTGTGTGTGTGTGTGTGTGTGTGTGTGTGAGTAGTGTGTGTTTACATTGCCGCTTGACTGTCATGAATAATTGCGATTGGAGTTTTGCCACTTCAACTTCAAAACACAGGCAATGTTTTAGGGATAGGTGGAGGGGGAGCAAAAGGGGCAAGGGAGCTCTGGAGAGCATCAATTGAACTGCTCCCAAGTATTGTAATTCATGTTGTTTTCCGTATGGCATCAAGGGTGCTCCACTCTGATTACAATGTATCCCCATGTCCAATAACATCATCATTAGATACCAATCGAAATGACCTGAGGAAACTTGCCCAATTATGGCATCCATATACATCCACATATATATATATATATATGATATTATATATAATGTCATGTAACACACCTTCCATTGATAGGCATTCCCTGAAACTCTACACCCATAGCCCAAATAGCATTTTTAATGATATACATACCAAATTATGATTCCGAGAGATCAAAATGTTTTGAAATCTGTATCTGGAATCGATACTTTTGGTAGTGGATACATTTGGGGCAAGAGACCTTATCTTGAAAATGAAATTGTAATTCTAAAATGGCTTTGAATTCAGTTTTGAATGGGTTCAGCGATAGATCTATAACAAAAAAAAACACATTTGGAGCTAAGTTTTTTCATTGTTGCTGTTTTGTAAGCTTAAATCAGGTAACCTCATCATCAGTGACTGAAGTTGTTAAAGTTTCGTCCCATTTTAGTGACTATTTTCTTGCAAAACAAATTGCAACAAACGGCTGGGAAAACAAATGCAACTGCAACTGCAACAGCAAAGCGGAACACGATGCAAACGAGAGAAAAACGTTCGAAACGAAACCGAGCTAAAAATAATAATATGAAAAATAAAAGTAAGGTATATATTATATTAATGCCTCTTATTTAGGCAGCAAATCGTCGACTGCAATTTTCGCAGCTCTAAGCTCAAAATGTGATTTGCATATTTATGGAGCCGCAGTGTCCATGCTCCATGCTCCATGTACCATGTCTCCAAGTCTTCGAGTCTTCGAGTCTTAAAGTCTCCGAGTCGTGTGTTGCATTTGGCGACAGTTCGCTAACCTTCACCTTGTTGGCCAAAAGCGACCAAAAAGCAGCACAAAAAGCCAAACTGAATTTAAAAAATAGAAACAAAAAAATAAATAAATAAACGTTTGCGTTTTTTGGCACTGTACTCGAACGTGCCATGGCCCCAGTTCCAGGCTGGCCCCGGGCTCTGGCTCTGGCTCTGGGTCTGGCTCTGGCCCGGGCCCACTGTCCGCTGCCAGTTTTGGGCTAAGACCAGGCCTGCAAACGTGTTTTTGGGGGGCCTTCGCTGACTCAGCTAAATTGTTATTGGCCACAGTTAGTAAAACTCAGACATGGGGATGTGGGGATGTGGGGCCATGGGGCTATGGGGATGGAGTCAGCCGTGTGTCAAAGCGCGTTCAGGCGACATTTAATTGCATGCGGCGCGCATATAAAAAAATCACAAATATCACGCATACGCCAAGTGGCAAACAGCAACCTTATTAGCCATTTTAGCCAAAGCTACCCGCCAATTATAAAATATAAAACGGCAACTTTGCATTGTATTTTCATACTGATTATAGCCACTGGCCGCTGGCTCATTTCACTTGCCTTTTGCCAATGTAAAATGCTAGATTGCCAAATTTTGAATGCGAATGCGAATGCGAATGTCCAAAGCACTCACAATATTTGATTTTGGGGCACGTACGCCCTTGTGTAAATATTTTGAAAGGGCCTATGACCTACGATACGAATGATCGAGTCGATCTACTCATATTCGAAATATAGTTCAATTGTAAATAGCGGTAATCCAGACAAAAGCCGCATCGTTAATCAAAAGTTGTTTTTTCTTTTTTTTTTTTTGGCATTAACTTGTACGATTTTATGAATGCAATTATTTGGAATTTAAGTACGGGTATTATTCGTTTTTTGATACGTTTTACTTCAACTTTTCAGCAATTTCAATAATTATACACATTTGTTATGCCAGCGAATCGTAATTCGTTTTCAATTGGAGTAATATTTAGATTATAATCGTGTATGAAATAGCTTCAAAGGTTTAAAATCTAATCAAAATTAATATATGACTTAATTATCTGAGCTTTAGTTTTGAATATTAATTTAATTTAAGCTATAAAGAAAGTTTCTTCTGGCATTACTTGCCTGCGAGTTTCGTAGCAATCAGCAATTTGTGTGCAGGCATACATCCATTTACTTGCAGTCCTGGCTTTGTAGCTTAAGTGTGTGTGATTATATATACATTAATATGTATGTATATATAATTATATAAAATCACACCTGCACGATGATAACCTATGCTTGGCTAGCTTCACATATTCGCTGAATATTCCGCGCCCTCTCCATATTGCATTCAATGATTGGCTGCCTGATAGACTGAGTGAGTGAGTGAGTGAGTGAGTGAGGGACGGACTGTATGATTGACGGCACCTACTCAATCGTAGCACGATTCATTTCACAAGTCATTAGAACGACATACATACATATATATAGTGATTCTTGTAGATACTCGATTCTATATACTACATATCTTCATGGCAT
Source organism: Hirtodrosophila trivittata (assembly GCA_035045065.1). Lineage (NCBI taxonomy): Eukaryota > Metazoa > Arthropoda > Insecta > Diptera > Drosophilidae > Hirtodrosophila > Hirtodrosophila trivittata. Next base: position 2,616,100 of record JAWNNK010001024.1, read on the forward strand.
ACACGACTTGGGGCCCAGCGAAGCGCAGAGCAAAAGTTGATTCCATGACTGCACAATGATCATTGAGGCATACAACAGCTCCGCAAATAGACTGAAAGACTGAGAGACTGAGAGACATATAGACATAAGGACAGACTGAAGATTGAGATAGTCAGTCAGTGCATAGAGAACAAAGTATGAAAACGCGAAAAACCTCAATAACAAAACGCAACTAACTAGCGCGTCCTTGGCCAGTCAACATTATATATAATTATTTCTTTTAATTTTGCTCTATGGCAGACAAACGATGACGATATATACCATTATACTACAATATATATATTATATAATATGGAAAAACAAAAAGACAACAGCTGTTAGGGGGCGCTAAAGAGCCACCCACCTCACCTCAGCTCAGCTCAACTCACCTCACCTCACTTCAGTTCACACAGCAAAGACAAAGGCGCAACTTTAATTAGACTTAACGATGAGAAAAATATTATAAGAATAAAAAAATAATAATCTCAAGAATTATTACGATACGAAAACTTATTATTATTATTATGATTAACTTAAGCAGCAAAGAATTTTCTGTTGCCTTTTTCATTTTTTTTGCGGCAACGTTGTAACACATTACACACGTTATGGTAAGCTGTTCTTGTTGCTGTTGTTGCTGAGGCTGTCGTCGTCTAACGATGTGCTTCAGCATTATAAACAGTCTAGAAAGCCAGGTCTTGACATGTCCGTCCTTCGTTAGCACTGTCCCTCTGCTAGTCATGACTTTACCCATGGAAGACCCGAGGGTCATATGCGTGCAAGCCCAAGAAACTAAAACAGAGGAAATGCTCTGCACGAGGAGATACCCTGTAACCAGGTCTAATTAACCTTAACACTAATCTTACAAATAGTATATACCACATGCGTTTCAAGCTGTGTGCTTCAAGCAGTAGCAGCGCGTGTCTTACCCTTTACCTTTCATTAGATTGATAGCAGATGCAAAATGTGTGATAGTTTCAGTATCAAAATAAGTATATAGATCAGTCACAAGCAATTTGAGTATCTTATTATACCCTAACTTATCAACGCTTTTATGGCTACAGGGTATGAAATAAACAACAACCGAAGCAGAAACGGCGACGACAGCCACACATTTATGTCATGCAACAGTTAGAGCACTCATAAATAATGTTTAAAAGAGCCATTTAAATGCTATTATTGCAGAAAAAAAGCGAGAAAAAATATGAAAAATAATAGAAAAAATAATAAATTTAGAAACTAAGTAAGACACAATCTACAACTGCTCCGGTCTGACTGTCTGTCATTTATTATATTTATAATAGCAGCATTTACTCGTAAGTATTATGGATCAGTTAGAAAAACTTGGTTCCAACTTGAATGCTCTGTCTTCAAGCGATTCTTAAGACACAAACATAATACTAAAAGTAAAATGTCTTTGAAAGAGTTGAGATTCAACAGGATGATATTGAAAGATGAATATTCTATATAATAGTCTCTAAGAACTTTGACAACTGTAGAAAGTAGGACCTATGTTGCATGCTTCAACTCTGAAGTAAGAAGCCCAACTTCCTCGCCAACGATAAGTTGCAGCTCCCAGCTTTTGCGGTTTTTACTCATATGGCAATATGCTCGAACTATCCATAATTGTGTTAGAGGCTATATCCAAAAGTCAGTTCTTGATATTTGAAGCTGTATCGCATTGTGGTTGTTATATGCAATTTGACATTGAAGCTCATCGCAAGAACAAGCAACAATTGCGATTGCACTTCTGACAATAATTTATAACATTTTCAATATTTTCATGGGGGCGCCTAAGGTATACGTCTACACTGAAAGAAAACAAATGCATTCAATATCAAATTGACAGTTTTAATAAAGTATCTGCGCACAAGAAAAAAAGAACATCAGTTTTGCTTTGATTATCGATTTGCTCAGTGTCGAAACATCCGAAGCAAAACGAAAACGAATCTAAAGACAAACAATTTTCAATAAACTGTTTAAGGTCAACATAATGCACATTAAACGATTGTTGTTTATTGGCAAATGTCATGTTCAATTAGTCGCCAGGCAGTGGTGGCAAACGGCGGCCAATGTCACTGGCTGTGGCAGAGGCTGTGGCAGAGGTAGAGCTCGTGTGGCAAATGGCGCAGCTAAACGTGGCATGCAACGCGTCGCTGTCAGAGCGAATTATGTTAACAAATTGAGTTATGGCTTCGGTTATGGATGATGGCGCATTCATGTACAACTATGAATATATACGTATACGTACTCGTAATCGTAGCATGCATGGTACAGGTGCAGCCCGGAGTCAAGCTCATAAAGCAGCCCAGCCAGCCAGCCAGCAAACCAACTAACAATTAAGCCATGGCCAGGCGGCCTCTGGCCCATTATAGCCGCACTGCCAGCCCATTGTAAGTCATTAAGAAACATTAATGCACAATGATCTTTCAAGTGACGGAAATGGAAATGTGCCTCGAATCTCGAATCTCGACCTGCTCATCTAATTACGAACTGAACTAAATACAGCAACAAAAAAAAATAAAGCAAGACTAAACTAAACTCGCGGCCATTTAACTGCAGCTAATGAGTTGTTTCAATGACAATGCGGACAGGTAACAGAGCTAATGATAACAAGCGTAGCCATAACCTTAGAAACAGACGTAATCGTAAACGTTATCGTAAACGCGATCGTAATCGTTATTGTAATCGAAACATTCATGTGGCCCTTGCTGGTCAAGTTTTGAAGTTAAAGCTAAAGTTAAATATATCTTCGACAACTATTTGTGGTGTAGTCTGCACCTAATCAAAATCAAGCGAGCAATTGAAAATTATATTGCTAAAGGCTTAGTATAAATATAAATCCACTTTAAATTGCTACAACTGCTAGAAATATAAATACATATAAGTTTGTATAGTATTTCTAGAACACATCCTGAATATAATGAATAGATCGTTAACTTTAAAGATAGATAATGCTATGCACATATTTTATAGCACAGTTTTTATAGCAACTCGTCTTGCACAGAAGTTCGACAAGAATTCCTGAATTGAATTGTATCCAGAGTAGAATTCTTAATCAGTTTGATATATATAGATGTTTATCACACAATTTGTTTAAAACTGGAACAAATCCTGAAAATAATGTATATAGATCGTTCACTTTAAAGATAGATGTATATAAGATATGCACAAGCGATCTTTAGCCACTCGTTCTTTATGGGTTCTCCGTGAGGCTATAAAAATGTATCACAAGAAAAGCAGCTTAGACCTCAAGATATTCAGAGCTGAGCACAGAGATTAGTACACAGATAGATAGATTGAGACAGACCCCATTCAATTAAACTGAATATGTTATTAATAGGTTCAATAAAAAAGCAGCAACAACAAGAAAGAAACATGCAAATGTGAGACGTGTGGATGCCATAAAAGGCGCAAAGAGGAGCGTATGATAGTGCGACAGTTTACGGATATTATACGGTATTCATTAGGCGATCAACTCCCACCTCGATATCGATAAATCAACGGGCGATGCAACTGTTGAGTTTGAGTTGTTGTCCCATGTCTCAGTCGGGTCTCCGCCCCACCCCCATTGCTCTTGAAGCGTATGCACATTTTTATTTAATGGAGTCAGGCGAGGCGTCAAGATTTATGGGCGCTGTCCGGGCCACTAAGTCCGGGCATGTACTCGTACAAGGTGTACATAAAGTCAAATTGTTTATGCATAAGCGGCTAATAATGTTGCTTACAAGCATTGGAATGCCAGGCACGGCGTAAAAATTAAAATGAAACCGAAACTGAAACTGAAATTGAAATTGAAAAACTAAACAAACTAAATCTGAGGCTGAGACTGGGACTGAGACTGAGACTGAGAGACTTGGAGCGAACGCTGTCATTCATGGCTAAGATGGCTAATTGCGAGCGCATGTGAGGCAAAATGCTTTTGAAATTAACTCCAATGCTAAAGCTGAAGCGATCGCATGTTATTGAAATCGGAGCAGACTCATTTATCACCAGTTCAACAGCGGCAAATGCCAAAACTGGCCGCTTCTTTAACGCACACAAGTAATTGAGCAGCAAAGGCAATTGGAGATGGCAAATGAGGATGGAGCTGAGCATAGAGATGGACATAAAAAACCCAACGAAATCAGAGACAAAGGTCAGCGATCAAGAGCAGAACTACGACAAATACTGAGATTCTGATTCAGATTGAGATTCAGACTTGAACGAGTACTCGTATTGGCCATAAAAAGAAAACGTTCTAAATTATGCCTGTCATTGAGCAGAATTATATAATTTACTAGTTGAGCAGCTGAATGATAGCCATCTATTCATCTATCTATCTATCTGTCAATCCATCAATGCTTATATCAGTTGTATTGATCGAACTGCTTGTGTATATGGTATATGTGTATCTTATATCATTTACAATATGACACATCGGCCGTCACCTGCTGGCGACAAATTAGGCATTGATTCTTGACTCCGTCTCCGTCTCCATCGCCATTGCCATCGCCATCTTCAGCTGCCTATTGCGTATTCTTGAGGCGCAACTGCAGCGATCGTCGCCTGCATTCCAAATTAATGCCACAGAGTGGGGGCAGACAGATACTTGTATGTGCTATGCGATACATGGGTATAAATAGATATTCTACTTGTACTGATACTCGTACTCGTACTTAATAAAACGTACTCGTAATTCTTTGCTTGTCCTTGCTTGCAGTTCGTGTCTTAAGTCTTTTGTTCAGCCGCTTGACATTTTCAGAGAATCATCTTTTTGTATAGTTCGCATTGTTGTTGTTGCTGTTGGTCAAGTTAAATGCCATTTTGTCGCTTTGAACTTTAAAGTTCAAGTGTAAAGCAGTTAAAATTGATGGTAATGTTGGCTTTTGGGTTGGGCTCTGCCACAGCCAGATGCATTTGGCCATGCCATGAGCCGTGCTCGTAGCATAGATCGCATCAAAAATGATTATATGTTATGTTATTTTGTCCAATTCTTATTTGATAAACGTTTGCTTAGTTCCATAAATATTGAAACCAGACGTAAAGTTTTTTTTTCTCGATTTTAAGCAGCCTTATGACAGCCTAACCTAGCCCATTCTTAGATGTCTTTGCCGCACCCACATGTGTGCTTATAATTGCAATTTATTCATATGTTTCCGAGCCTGGACAGATTTTATTTTAATTATAAATTAGATTAGATTGTTGCCCAATGCGGAAGAATTGGTACCATAGCCCGCAGCAGCAGCAGCCTGTTCCAAGGTTTTTCGTTGATTTCCAACCAACATATAGAGCATTCCCTATACAACACAAACAACTACTGACAGCTGCGCCCCTAATATGATAGATGATGAGTCAAATACTGAAAGACTCTACAGTGCTTTCAGCGCTGCTTTAAGCGTCGCTACTCGTAGGCGTGGGACTTGCTGTAATGCTGCGGACGCCAACAAGAGATTTCCACAAGAGACTTAAAAAATGCAATTATAATTGTGTGACTAAAAAAAAGCATTGACAGCAACAGCAACAGTATGAACAAAAGTCAAGTTAACTAGCAATTTTATTTGTTTGTTTGTCACTTTGTGTTTATTTTTTATTTTATTTCCATTGGATTTCTTGGTGGCAGCTGCTGGCGTCCCAGACCCTGGCATAGAAATGTAAATCTAACATAATGACCCCACTTGCATGTTGTTCTTCTAGTCGCTGTTTTTGTTTTAGAAGCTGTTGTTGCCTCGTATTAAATGCTGCTGCTGCTGCTGTTGATGATGCATAGTCATCAATATGCAGCTCAATGGCAAAATCACATAGTTCCAAGTTAGGGTAATTTATAGCATCACTCATACGCCGCCTTAGCCAAACAAAATTAAAAAATTGCCTCGCACAGTGGTACTAAAGCTCTTAAACTGTAGCTTACACATTTAGTTCTTGCTAGTCATAAAAGTAATTATAAGCTTTAACGACCTATTTAAAGCATCAGCATTGAAAACTAACAGAGATCAGATATAGATATTACTATAAAACATCCATCAAATACCCGTTAAATGTATCCAAAGAGCTGATCTTTAATTTGGAATAACATATAAATTCTATAGGCTGTTTCTTTTGAAAAATCTCTCTTAAAGTATTCTAAGATATCTGAGATAGTTGAGACATAATCCAAGTAAGGCGACTCCAGTGAATGCTAAAGATTTTATAACAACAAGCAAGAATATTTTCTCAAGAAGCAGCAGATCCTTTAAGGCCTGACCAATAATACCATTCCTGATATACAGGGTGTCTGTGTATGTGCAATTTTCAGTCAGTGTTTACAATTACATTTGACACATTCATTATCATTGTTTAGCCGATCGCATCCACTGTGCGGCGGCTCATTCGACTTTAAGCATCTTTTTAGCAATTATTATTGACAATTACTCGAACGAGTAATGTGCAGCATGTGCTTGGCAAGTGGTTTATCTTGAAATGAGATTCGTGCACCATTCAGTGCACACTCTGACATTGACCGCTTGCATCGCCGGCCGGCTGACTGCCGAACTGCCGGACTGATCGGCTGACCAGCTCCACAAGCTCCACAAGCTCTCCAAGCTCCCCAGCTGACCAGCTGAGTCATCGCGGCATCATGCAACGCGGCAAGATTCTTGAATTTGTTTTTTTTGTTGTTGCGAGTATTTCTTATAGTATATTTATATTGTGTGAGTATAGTATGTATTTTTGTCTCAATCGAATTGCAAATGAAGCTTAGTAAATGTCGTGTTGCTGGTTAGTCGGTTGGCTCAGTCGTTAGTTAGTTGGTTGGTTGCAACGCCAGCTTCAAGGTTGGGCGCCTCAATGCGGAAAACATGACAAGCCACAAAATGGAGAAGTATAAAAACAAAACTGTCATTAAAATGTAACATAAAAAGCCGCTAATTGCAAATGTTTATACATACATTCAAACATATTAACACACACACACACACACGAAGGTATCTTTTTGCCCCCCTTTGGTTTTAGTCGAGAATAGGTACATTTGTACTCGTATGTCTAGAAACGAGCTCATAAATAACTGAATAAATCGTTGTATTCATTGCATTTCCATTTCCCAGTGCCAGGCAGGTTACAATTCCATTTCCAACTGTAACCCAAAACATAGCACACCCGCAATTCACTTCATGTCTTATGCTCAGACCTAGACTTTGAGATACCCTGTGCGAAATGCAATGAGACAAATTGTGGAAATAGCTGAGACTCATTTTCTTTTAATACTGATTATAGGAGCTATCGCTTAATCCTTCTATCGCTTAATATTTATCCACTTTTAGATATTTAGACTTGTTCAAATATATATCCCACAGGCGTGTCAAATGTCGACCTATCTCTATCCTTTATCTATCTATAAGATTTCTACCTATTTATACCTATGCTGAATTTTAGTTGAATGAGGGTCAAATCGTTGAGCTGAAACAACTCGAATTCAATTCCATTTCCATCAAAGTCAGCCAGACTTTGGCCATTGACCAAACACAGTTGGCTGCAAATTTGAGTCAAGTGTGTTAACTTGGCCCATGCAAAGGTCAAATTGCAACTGCGATCAATGCGACTTTCAATTTTTGAGATTTCAGATTTAAGAGCAGTGCATAAACCAGTTGCTGCTAATGTCGATTGTGGCTAGTGAAAGTGCCGATGGCGCGTGCAGTTTTCAGTTTTCCTTTTTCTTTTCAAATTTTTGAAATTTATGAGCCACACACTCACACAGACGCACACTCACACACACTCCAACACGCACGCGTCGCTGTAAGTGCCAACAAAGTGCCGGAAAATTATAGCCAGCCGCTGATGAGTTGCCGTTGCTTTGGGCGTCGCCTGTGGCCGCTGTGCTGAGTCGCTGAGGTGCTGTTGGTGGTGCACCATTGAAGCCGCGAGGCAGTCAGCACAAGTGGCATGCATCATAATCAAGTCGTGGAGCAAATTATCGGCTCTGTTTATCAAAACTCAACGTGTGGGCTGCAACGGTTTTTGTGAGCCAACTTTTCTTAACTTATTAAAAACTTGCCAATACAGTTTCTTTTTTGGCTTAGAAATTCAGTTACCAAAGTGAACTGGCCAAGAGTCCACAATAGATTGTTGTTTTCTGTAGCTAAGTATCCAAATTTATTTTTGCTTAAGGCAACGCTAAAAACGAGATATATTTTTGTGATATATTTTTAATTATTCCTTTCCAATTTACCAAAGTTTCTCAGGATAGGTTTTCCCTTGAACCAAACTATAAATTATATTATATTATATAATGAATGACTAATTATGTTCTGTTCGATCTACCAATGCCTATTTTGTATACAAAGCAGCAACTGTTTGTATACTTGACACATTTTCATTGACAAGCTCCTCCGCAAGCTCGACGTGATTGGCGACAATGCGGCTCTATTGATGTGACTAATTGAATTGGCCTTTATGATAGAGTTGCAGTTGGCTTTATAATATAGTATGTGTGTACAGGGGAGTAAGGCTCGAGTACTCGAGGCGAATATCATCAATGTTGACGTCACCGTAATCACAATTATAATGAATATAATGAACGCCCATTTAACGCCCACTTAGACACGGTCGCATTACTAATACGACGTGTTGCAACACGCATGCCGAACAATGTGTTAATTACACGGCTGACGCCTACGCAGCCACCGTTGCATTGTCCCGTAATCATAATACTAGCCCCCTCTCCTTCTGTCTTTCTATCCCTTTCTCTCTCTCGGTCTGTGCGTCTCTTCTTGCTACAGAGCCGAACAAAGGCAGATAATCAGTGAGTTGTGAATTCAATTGAAGAAGTGTCGTGTTAAAATACAATGTAAAATCACCGACAACAATCGCAATGTGCAAGTTGTTTTTTTTTCCAATTGTTTTTTTTTTACTTTGAGTGAATCCAAATGACTAAACACATGTACATGTTATGGTGTATGAACAAACACACACACACACATACATATAGACAAACTCTTCCCATTTACTGTGGGCACGAAGCGCTTAATTTAACGCATACGCCCTGTTGTACCGCGAGACTCGACATCGTCATCAGGGTCATCATGTTACGAGTACTCAACGTTCGCACACCCGTACATCACATCATTAATGGCTCATGCAACTATATTTACACACACACACACACACACACACACACACATCTCTATAACCATAATTATTTCGCTTGCCTCACTTTAGTCTGTAGTCTCTTTTTCCCTATATAATTTTTTTCCAGTGTATCTATCCACTTGGTGCGCGGTAATCATTATGAAATCTCTTTGCTTCGCTTTTCTTTTTCTTTTTATCTCTATTTTATTTTCTTTTTCTGCTGATTGTTTAACACTTTCATAATTCATACAGCACCAACAACAATTACGGTAATAATAATCCTAACACCATCGCATTTATCACTTACGTTGCGTTTATTAATTTATTTTACACATTTGATACTTCTTGTATTATTTCTCGTGTTTCTCTACGGTAGTTGATCAATTTCGAAACTTTATCAATTACAGTTACACACTCTATCTCACTTTCGCACACTTTTCTTCTCTCCCTTTCTATTACTGAAATATGAAATCCAATAACAAAGTTTAAACTTCGAATAAACTTTGATTCGGATTAGGATTGATTCTGGTTTAAAGTATTCTCCAGTCCGAATAAATAGATTGAAGAATACTTCTATACTGTGTTTCCCATAGTTTCGTCTCTATTGTTCAGATCAAGTCGGTTTATATATAGCGCTTTAAGAGCATCCGTTGGATCAATATCATTCGGACAAACGCCGTTAGCTCTTTTGTGTACAGTTTCGTGACTTTCTGAGGTTTTCGCGTCTTACTTTCGTTTTTATTTAATTATTGTTGTTGTTGCAGTTGTAGTAGTTGTTGTCCAATGAATGAACGAATGAATGAATGATTGATGAGCACACACTCACTTGATGAAAGTGTTGCGCGATTTGTGTTCGTCTGCCCGGTTCAATCGTACTCCGAGTCGACTTCAATTTCGAATTAATTTTTCGGAATTGCTTCTCTGTTGTTCATTTGTGTATTTCTATGTGTGTGTGTGTGTGTGTGTGTGTGTTCGTGTCGGTTGCCACTTTCAACGCTAAAAGCAGCAGCTTGTCCATTGTTTTTTACACAATTTATAATTATTTTGTTGTGTTATGTTTTGTTTTTGCTATTTTGCTTTTGCTTTCGTTTCTGTCTTGCCCGTATAACAGATTATTTTTCGTTGTGAATAATTAATAACATGTGTATAATATCAATTGTTATGTGTAACCATATGCATATCACCATCAGATACTGTACACACACACACACACACACACACTCTTATTTATGTGTATATCCATCAAGGCTTAAAGAATGTGTTCTGAATACACCCGAACCGTATTCAATTCTATTAATTGAGCTCAAAATTGATTGTCTTTTTCAGATCGTAGACCATTAGACTTAAGGCATAAAGTATTGTTATTCTAATAACAGCTTATTCAATTCTCACTTCCGTCCTACGAGAAGCTAAGTCTTTTAATCCTCTCAGCAATTAATGCTGATTGAAATTTAATTCCATCAAGTGACTTTAGGTCTAACTGGCAGCAAACACAAATAGGAAGTTATTAGCTGTAAATTGTTGTACTATAACACAAGATACCATTAGAATTACAGTTTATAAGATTAAGTTATAACAAATGACATAATATTGAAGTAGGAACTTATCATAAGAAAGATAAATCAGATAAAAGTATACTTCTTAAGTAAAGTCTGAGGAAGTATCGTCAATTTTCAATATTTCTGTAGTTCAGTTAACCAGACACAGAACAAACTTATTTAAATTGACTAATAGTACATAAAGAGCGATTCATAGATTATATTACATAAAGCATAGGAAAATCTTAAACTACCTTTCATAGTTTTTATCTGGGTCCCGATTAGTTCAGTATTTTGAAAGAGGCCATAGGAAATCGAGTTTTAGCCTGTCGCTGTTCACCTTTCGGGGTGTTGGTGTTACTTATGTTTGCTGATTCGATGGATAATGTGCTTACCTGATCGAGTACAACATTGGATTTGCTTTTGCTTTTGTTTTTGTTATTGTTTTTGCTCTCTTTATTTTCATTTTCTTTGGCCAACGGCGATGTAGGCAATTTCGCAAATTAGACGAGTTGGCGATAACCAAAACGTGCAGTGCCAAAACTCAGGCGACCGGCGGCTGGAAAAGCGCCAATGAAACAACAAAATAGTTGGTCAAATAAATAATAAAGTAATTTATACTTAATACACGACATATCGCTGCCAAAAGCCGAAATGTGTTTGACCCATTTTTGGCAGCGCTATCGAAAATCATCAACCCGGCCACTCAGCCCCCACAAGCCGACCAAATATTATAAAAAAAAACCAAAACAAAAACCAAAGCCAAATACCGAACCCGAACCCAAAACTGAAACTGAAACCGAAACCCAAACTCAAACCCAAACTCAAACTCAAACTCCAACCTAGCCGGGCAATAGCCAATTACACTTAACAAACTCATTATGTTCCGTTTTGCCAGGCCACAAGAAAATAAAGCCAGCAAGAAGGAAAATCCAGCATCAATATGCAGAAGCTTAAATACCCTTTCCTGTAGAAATACTCTTCAATTGTTTTCAGTCCTTTTATGTAGAATCAGGAAAGTGAATCTTATGAAAGTATTCACCAGGGAGTGGAAAGTAAAATCAATCCTCAGACTCTAGAGCATCTATTGTTCCATCTCTCACTTTGAGGAAATCATTTTGTATAATGATTGACAGAGAGAGAGAAAAGTTAGAATACCCTTTGTAAGGGTAACAACCAGCGGGTGTCAATGTGCAACACAAGCATGCGGCAGCAGAAACAACAACAATAAAAAAGCAGCAACAACAAATGAAAATAGCTAAAAAATATAGACAAAAAGGCCAGAAATTACCGTTAACATTGCATGCAGTGAAAATTCGAATTCATGTTGAAATAAAGCCGCAGACTGGCAGACAACAGACACAACATCCACAAGAGTTGCCCATATGAAAGGCGGCTGGCTGGTGCTTGTTAGGTGCTTAGCCCGGGGGAGGGTACCTGGCCAATGTGGTCAATGTGGCCAATAGGCAGTGGGAGGGTGCTTGGTCGGTTGGTCGTTTGGTCGTTTGGTCGGTTGGCCGGCTGATCAGCTGCCTGACAGGCAACATGGCTAGAACAAAATTTATGCCAGCTGCCAGCCGGTTATATTATTATCGACTTTTATCGAGACGACATTTGACTGGTCAACGGCAGCCAACAACAGCAACAAATTTGAGTGCCTGGCCACTGAAGCTGAATGTAATTGAGTTAAGGTACCACTAGCGGTGGCATGAGTGGTGGCACGAGTGCTGCAGTGGCTCCAGAGTTCTATGTCCCGATCTGGCTGCCGATATGCAGCTCTCAGGCCAAATGCAACAAGAATGCTTGAGGAATTCTGCCTTCGATGTGCTACATGCAACATTGCGATATGCTGCATGGACCAGGCACATGCGGGTTGCATGCAAACGCTCGCACATTGAAAGTTGCAACAAGTGGCAAGAACAAAGAAGAGAATCGGCTTGCATATACTCTATTCACAGCTATAGGTTGATACCGGAGTATAGGGTAGATCCATTTCTTATGATCCAACGTCCAAATAAAGTGAGAGTTTCTGTTGATTTCCATCCTTAACAAATAGAAAGCGATCTTAACTCCTTTCTGATTTAAGCTGTAGTCAATATACGTTATATTTCTTGTGAAAAACAAAATCCTGTCTGCAGTTTTCCAATTGAAGTTGATTTGAAAACGCTCTTCAACTCAGTCCGTAATTTGCATTTCCTGGTCTCTTGACTGAAAGATCTCAGCAAACAGCGACTTTCGCTTCCTTCTTAGCACATTCGCTGGGACTGTCCCATCATCGTCATCGGCCCACACATTTCACCACTGAACAATGACGGGGCAAACAAAGAAGCGCTGCTCGATGAGATGGCGAGCCACTCGAAGTCTATCTGAAGTCGATCTTCAAGACGAAGCCCGCACGCTCAAGTGGCCCATTGAGTCCAAGCGAATCGAATTGAATCGAAGCCCAGACAAGTTGATTTTTGATTGCCGGAAGATGCGGATTGCTTGTTTTTACTGAATTTTTTCCATTTTCTTTGTTTATTGCAGCTGAGTTTCCCGAGGAGGACAGCGATATGCTGATGGAACCGAATGACTTTACGCCAATAACCGTACTGCGATCCCACGAGCAGCAGCATTTCCATATGCCGCCTACAACACAGCTGCAGCAACAGCATCGGGCCGCTGCCACAGTCACACAGAGTCGCCTCTTCCAGGCTCCGTTGCAGCAGGAGCAATTCCGGCCAATTGCCAATCCGAATACACAATTGGTCTCGCGTTCAGATGTAACGCCCGGACCGGGTGCCGACTCGCACTCTCAGGCGGCGCAGAACTTCTATCCACCCTTCTACCATGAGGCACCACCATTGGGTCACTCACGTCCCTATTTCGGTGCCCCACCCGGCGCCGTCGGCGACAATTCACCCCTGCAACTGCCTCTACTGACGCCCGGACAGCAGCAACAGCAGCAGCAGCGCGGCTTTGACGCATCCATTCTGGGCAGCGGTGACTTTGGTGTACTGCGCGGTGGCACATTCTATCCGGAGGAGGAGATGCCCTACCATCCAGACGACAACAGCGACTACATTTACGGCGATGCCAACAATGGCCATGGCCGGCCCAGCGAGAGCTTCGTACAGAAGTACACGTATCCGGAGGAGCAGTTTGCCAACTTCCGTGACTTTGCGGACATCAACACACCGGCAGATTCGGCCTTCTCGCAGTTTGTGGTTGTTTATGCGGCCAAGAATGCGACCAAGCCGAGCTCCCATCCGCATCCGAAGAATATATTCGAGCAGCTGGAGCTGCTGGACCGGGAAAAGGCGCTCGAGGAGGCGGCGCTGAAGAAACAACAGCCCAGCAAATCCAAATCGAAGCTATCCAAAACAAAGCTGCAAAAGAAGTACAAGAAAAAGACAATTACCAAGGATCTGGAGCTGGAGCCGCTGCTGGCACTCAGCTAAGCTCCAGGCAGCGTCTCCGAACTTCGAACACACTCGCAGAGAGCGAATTTTAATTTTTAAATGCGAAATTTACAATATTTTCCACTGTTAGAGATTTATTTATTATTTTTTATTTTGATCAAGGAAAAATTCCAATTCTTTTCTTATCTTTCTCTTTCTCCTCCTTCTTCTGATCATTTTATTCGAGTTTCATTCCATTTCCATTTGCCCTTTCTACAATATGAATTGCAATAGTTCCGTTAGTTTTGTGTACTAATTATTATTATTTTTATTATAATTATTATTTACTTTATTATTACTATTATTAATGTAATTTTTTTGTTTGTTTACTTCTGTTGCACATTTCGTGCTGCATAATTGTTAATTTTAATTGTAGCTCATAGTCTACTCGTATTTGTATTTTTATATCGTATTTTATGATGCGTATCGATTACTCGACTATTCGATAGCTCGATTACTTAATTATTTTTTGTTAATTAAACATAATTGTATTGTGTGTGTACATAAAAAACAGCTCTTAAATGTAATATTACCTAATAATAAAAATTAAAAAAAAAAAAAAACAATTTCTTTTCACTTCCCTCTCGATTCTCGATTCTATCCAAACTCATTCATATTTGTCTCGCAAAGCATTCAGCAGCGTTATGAGCGATCCTGCTGCTCGAAAGGTCTGCAAAAGAGTGTTCCCTTATTGACATCCCGACATGGTTAGGTCTTAGACTTACCCACACCAGCAGTGGCCTGCCCAGCACAAAGAAGTAGGCTTCCAGTTTCGTCTCGGCCTGGGCACGCTGCAGGGGCAGCAGCAGGAGGCGTCGCTGGCGAGGCTCCAGTTGATGCCAGGGCAGCAGCAGGTAGAACTGCTGGGCAAACTGCTGACTCTCGCTGCGCACCTGCTCGCCACCGAGTCCATAGATGCACAGCTGGGTACTGACCACCATCGAGAAGAAACCGAGGAAGGCAAAGTTCTGGTTCGTGTGCGGCATTATATACTGACAGATCACGGAACAGTACAACACGCAAATCAGTAGCACCTCGACGCAGGCAATGGCCCGGAAGGCATCCTCGAACCGCTCCACGAGCTTTAATACCCTTGCGTGCTGCCCAAACAACACCATCAGTCTGCGCTCCAGCTCCACGCCATCTGGCCACTGCTCCAGATCACGCTCCAGCTGCAGTGTCAGCCGGCGGTAATGCGCTGTCAGCCCAAAGACGAACCACCCGTAGAGTGTATCCACGCCGGTGGTGGAGCAGCAGAAGAATGTCAACACGAACACCATCAGGCAGCAGTCCAGCAAGTAGATCACAGGCTGTGTCACATCGTAAGGTAGACTATAAAAGGGAACTTTAATTGTTCTATATAGTATATAAAGTAGGTCTGAAGATATCGAATAGGAGCTAAAGCATATTAAGTGACTCCTTCGATAACGGACACATTTATTTTTCTTGACACTTTTCCTAAAATCACAATCAATTTTCACAAAGAAAGCAAATACCCTTAAGCAAATACAGATTGACCACGCAGAAGAGTTCAATATAAAATAATAATAATGATGTGGTTGTAATATCATTATGTCGATCCAAAAGAGAACATAGCCCCATATAATGCCACCATATTCTAGTAGTCTCTTCCGCCTCTCGCTAACCGAAGTACAACCTAAGCTGCTTTATTTATTCAAGAATAAACCGCAACATAAACTCTTCTACTCTTTTAAGTCCACTAAATTTCTCTATTCCTTCTAGGAACTATCTCCCTCAATATCTTCCTTTATGTACCACTGATTTTGCTTTGCACAATATTTTTCGTATTTTATGTTCACTTTACAACTCTCATTTCTGAATCAAGCTTTCACTTTTCTATCACCTTCGGTGATACCTTCTAACACTAATACTCATTGTTCTGATTGGTTTTCTGGGTTTTCCGCAATCCTTGCAACAAATGTTGGATCAATTCAAATTTAAGAACAAGTTGGGGTATTATCCCCAGACTATTTACCTTTTTAATTTCCAGATTACTTTTAAAATTTTATATTATGCAATTTATACAATAGTAAAGTTTTATCTTTTAGTTGACTGTTTGTAGTCGACTCTTAATTAAATTTAATAAATAAATATATATCCTATATAAATCGAAGAGAAAAAGCTGATCTGCTTATGATTTCTGCACCTTACTTACTCTTTCCAGCTTCAATAGACGCTGAGTTTGATAGTTCAGGGTATCAGCAGGATTCACTTTTAGAACGATATAGAAATGCCAAATACTATATATTTTTAATATTTCCTACACTTCTCACTCGAATATTATTATCCAATATAAGATTCAAGGAATTCAATTCAAATCTAATGCCTAAGGATAATGTGCCAACGAGCTACACTAAATTCAAGTCTTCAATCTTAAGATCAGATAATTGAAGCTATACTTTAATTCTGATTACAAATATCTCCTATTTGATTTATTATTACGATCGAGCTGCTCCCAGTGGTGGTCACTTACACGACGCGAAAGGTGCTCTCGGGCACAAGCTGGCCAGTTCCATAGTACCGAAGGATGGTCAAAGCAAAGGGGAGCAGCAGAAAGGAGACACTGGTGCCGGCACACATCAATAGATATATGGCTGAGAGTAGCTGACCACGTCGATTCTGTTGGTGCCAAAGACGTTGCTCAGCGCCGTTGGCGGAGGGTGCTGGAAGGGTTCCTGAATGGCGTTAATGAGGGCCACAAACTGTGGACACCTGCTGACAAATATGGTCATCTTGAGCAGAGATGAAACCATCTGCACGCCATGCATCAGAGCCTCGGAGCAGAGCGCGATATCGCTGCGGTGCTCCGCAATGAAGGCGCAAACGGTGTAGAGCTCAAAGCTGGTGGCTAGCATCATGATAATGTAGGTGATCGGAGAGCGGAGCACTTGGCGATAGCCAGCTGGGTAGTGAGGCTGGAGCTCTAGACCCATGCGGCCGAAGGTAAGGCGCTGTGTCCACAAGTTGACCAAACGAGCTTCCAGCAGCTTGGACATGCTGATCCCAACTGAACCCACAACAAAAGTCGCAGGGCCTGATATGGTCAGTGAATTGGCCAATTGACCCAATGGCCAACATATTGAATGGAACATATTTGGTTAATTGATGTTGTGGATGGGTTTGGTGTTGTGCATAGATATGGCTATAAGCGTGAGGTGGATACTTGGGGAATATTTAATAGTCTAATAGTCTAATTGGTCTCATAAATTAAAAATTGAGCTTGTATGTCTTCATTAAAATAACGGACAGAACAGGTCGACAAAACTTGGCTAAGTGAAACTTTGTAGCAAATAATTAAATTATACGCCCGAGGCGCGGGTCCAAGTCTGTCCACACCTCCGACAATTCCACGGAGCTCATGCTTTGGCACAGTGGGTCGAAATAGTTATTATTATATTTACCCTTGTCTCAAAGTGAAAGTTGATTATAGAGCAATTATAATAATTTCACATTGATATGAAATACTATTTTTAATAAACTAGGGTGTGTATCTCATATGACAATCAGCTTTTGATTGGGTACATTCTATTTATACAATTTTCAGAGAACTCTTCTAAGGAAATACTCAGCAACCAGCTCTCATACTTTACTCTCATCTCTAGTCACAAAATATAAGTTATGAAATGAGAAATATTATAAAATCTAATAAAACGTTCAACTTAAGTTAAGAAATTGTCTTATTATATTTCTTCTATTTATCTTTCGTTGTGCACTTTTAGTGAATCGTCCAGTCACCAATTGTTGGGTTAAACTGTTAACTGAAGCTGAAACTGCAATTGCAACTGGAAGTGAAACTGGAACTGTAAGTGGAACTGGAACTGGAACTGTGAATGCTACTGTTGTAACTGCTGTCTCAGTCATGGTCATTGTCCGCTAGCGGTTCTTATTACATGTGGGCTTTGTTTTTTATCTATGAGTATTGACAGACGCTGAATTCCCGACTCTGTGTCCGACTTTGGCATATGTTTTGACATTTGGAGGCTGGCACTTAATTTACGGCCTCACCTTTTTCTATGCATATATACCATATACTTATATACTTACTTACTATGCGATACGAGGTAAATGCCTATCTTGCGCACATAAACGAGTGGCAGGCCCAGACCCAGACCCAGACTTGGACTCGAACTCGAACTCGAGACCCAGGCACAGGTTGAGGCACAGACACACTGAGACACAGAGGAAGGCGGGCTGTGGGGTTCGAGCTCTGGGTGCGTACGATTATGTGAATGTTTATAGAGCTCCAAAGCTTTCCCGCAAGAGCAGTACTTGGTTACTTGGGTGTGCACATGGGGTCAGTCAGCTGGTCAGTTGGTCGGTCAGTCGGTCAGGGGGGTCTGCAATTTTAATTAACCAACTGCCAGTTAGAAACTAATTAAAAAATACGTCTTGCACCGCTTCATTCGTACAGAAATTCAATTACTCGTATTGACGCCCATTTTGTCGTGGGAAAACGTAAAACTTGTTCCACAACATCAATTTAAATGAAACCGAACACAAAATCAAATCCAAAAACCAAAAAAAAATCAACAAAATATCAAAACGGCCGCGCAAAGAGCGAAAGCTACGTATACTTAATATAGTACTTATGGATGGTATACGATATGTAATCAGAATTCGTTACGGGGCGGTCAAGTAGTATATAAATATTGGTATGGTTATTCATTATAATTAGCCAAGTTATTAATGAACAAGGTGTGCATTTGATAAACAGCTAATCGATTCATAGATGACTGTTTAATAGGCTTTCCATTATATCATGAGAACACTTCCGTTTCAGTTTGTGTTTAATTTAAACTTGTTGTCATTGTGCTTGTTCTTCTTGTTGGTGTTGTTGTTTTTGTTGTTTTAATGGCTTTTTGATTGCTGCCTTTTAAGTCAATTTCGAGTCATTTGTTGTAGTCCAACTTAAAGCAATTTGTTGCAGCTGATTTAAAAGCATTTAGCTTGCAATTTCTGTGGTATCTTTTACAGTCAAATTGCATTTGGTATTCAATTCTAAATTGCGTTAAGTAGATACTTCTAAATGGATTTGTGGACATTAGTAATACCCAAGGTTTTTTCTTTAATTGATGAAGAATTCATTACAACTGAGAACTTGAGAATATGTGAATAAAGAATTAACTTTTTCCAGTTACTTGCAGGACAAGTTTAACTCTTTCATTTTTGGAAAATTATTCTTATAAACTCTTTTAAATCTTCTTACGAGGGAACTCTGTTTGAGAATGATTTCTGTGAATTCCTTTCTAAAAATTCTTCCAGAGACCTGAAATCAACGAATCTAAGTAGCTTCTTTGAGTAACTCTGCTAAAGAACTCATCAAAAGAACTTTTCTTCTTTCAAAGAAACAAATTCCTTTCAAATCAATTTCCTCTCTCTCTCTATCTCTCTTGAGTGTGTTTCTGTTTGAGTGTGCACCTACACTTAACGTGACACTCCTCTGACATAGATATTTTTCAAGTCTCTTTTTTTTTTTTTTGGCAGCTCTTGAAAACTGTTTTGCATGTTGCCTTGTGGCAAGCATTTGTCAACGCGCCCTGTTAAAAAGCAAAAAGAAAAAAAATTGAAACAAAAAAAGAAACAAAAAAGAACACAAATTCTTTGTGCCATAAGGTTGGCAGGTAATCGTTGCTGTTTGCCAATTCAGTCAGTTTAAAAGAACCCAATACGGGTAACCAAAGGAAACTCACTTCAACACACACACACACACACACAACCAAGTAACTCGAACACCCACTCGGCAGTTAGTGGCTTGGAGGTTTGCACTGGTTGCGGCTGCTAATAGACTTCAGAAACGAAAACTTTAACTTCAGGCCAAGCACAACAGAGACTCAATCACAGGTACACTCATACACACATACAGAGGAGCATTTGTAGTAAACACCAAAAAAGGTTTACACACTTCAAACACAAACACACACACACACACATACACACCCAGTGGTAGGTATTTTACCCGTTGTTTTTGCAGCATTTTATGCTGCTTTTTGGTTATTTGCCTTTCGTGCTGCTGAAAACTTTATTAATATCCAAATCGTGCGCTTAATTGAAATTTATTGTTAATGAAAACAAAATTATGGCAATCCACTATGGCCACTTGACACGAAAGAACCAAGATCGGCCAGAGAAATCCAACAGTTACAAATTAAAGCACACAGTTTGCTTGACCCGACGAAGATACAAAACAACGAAAGGAAAACAAAAAAATACTCGAAAAGTGCAGAATTGCTCACCCACATGAAAAACCCAAAAAAAAATCAAAATCGAATTCGAATGTGAAATAAAAACTGAACCTGAAATCGAGTCTACAATTATTGACCCATAGTTAACGGCATTTGAATCACGGTCCCCAAGGCAAGGGACCCCGATCCCTCTCAGCTGGCATTAATTTGGCATTTAAACGCTCATTAAGGCGACAGGCCCGACATCTGAGTGACAGAATCTGTGGGTGGATATCTAGCTGGACAAATACGAGTACCTATGCGAGTGTGTAAATGTATATTATATACATTATATATATCATTTTTCAAGTTTTCAACCAAGTTTATAGAGAGAACGTGTTGACAGTTGAATGTTCTGCCGCAGATATCTTTAATGAACTAGCTCGAAATTCGGCTCATTATAAATTATACAACTGCGATGTCATTAGCTTTTTATTTAGTGGTTTCTTAAGTATGTCACATTATAAGATATTAATTTACCACTTACTCGAACATTAAAAGTCTTTGGCGGAGAATCGGAATCTGCAGACAAACCTTCAATTATATCTTGACATTTAGAAGTTGGTAATTGCAAATAATGCAAACTTAATATGAGATTTAGATGTATTTAAAATAAATATCCAAGTGCAATCTTCAGTTTTTATGGATAAATAAACAAAGAGTATTTATTTTTTCCATTTATTTTTTGGGCTTTCAAATTGTGCGCAGTTGAAAACGCTGGAAAAATTGACAAATTTCTGCAATTAATAATTTTTCATTTATTTATTTAGAGTCAACTAAATAAAAGAAAAGACTTTTAAAAATTAAAATAATAAAATATTATTCTTAAGTATATATATAAGTATAAAAGAAAAATATGTTAAAAATGAATAAAATAAAATATATATATCTCTAGGTATTCACAATTAGAAACGAATTAAAACTGATCCATAATCTGTTTCCTGGTTTGCGGAAAACCCAGAAAATCCCAACGGATCAGTAAGTTTTAGTATGTTCATTTTACAAACATATTGATATAAGAGTTAAAAAGCAGAGGATAGAAAGAAAGAGACAAGTAGGGTGTATAGATTGTTGGGAATAGCAAAGAATAGAATAGAAAGTAAAGAACAAAAAAAATCTTAGTTGGAAAGGGTGTAAATTATTTTTACTAAGATAAAGAAAAACGCATGATTTTAAAGTAGAAAGAGGGGATTCATTTGAGAACACGATGTAGATTGTTATAATTTATAGATAAAGCGTGGAAGGAGCTGTGTTAAGGACGTAGGAAGTGAAAGTGGAATATAATTCCTAGTACACCGAGGCGGAATAGTTAAATTAAGACGACCTAAAAGGAAAGAAGAGTCCATGTTGCCCATAATCAATTTATATACAATAGAAAATCAACACCAAGAGTTTTTCTACGATTTAGATTTAGAAGAAGAAGCCTACTGGAGTATGACGATAGACGAAGATTGGGGTCCCAGTTTAGTCAACGTAAAGCGAACAGCACAAATTGAATCTGAACGGACTCAATAAGATCCAGGATGGAATTATACTGTGGGCACCAGACGCAAGAAATTATTGGAAAGGGATTCTTATAAGTCATTTATGTTTTTTGTATTGATATATTAAATACAACCTACTCTTCCGTCTTAACAGTTTATTACACTATGAGAAATTTCTTGGCTAACTTTAGTTCCTTCCATTAACAATTGGAGTGTTTTACGTCTAAATCTGCCGAGCGAGCAATAAACTTAACAACGAATGTGATTTATCTGGCAGTATTTAAAAGCTTCTTGGAAGCCTTTTCCACACGGGTAGCAACAATTTAATATGTAAATACGAGAGGCAGTACTATTTATATGGTAAATTGTAAAACGTCTGATCGAGCGAAGCTCAAGGCGACTTTGTTGGCATCGGCTTCTGTTTGTTTAGGCGCTTCCAAGATGCTTTTATTATTTTTATCATTTATTTATTTATTTCTGATTTAGCGGCTGTAAGCCGTATATTTATATATATTTTGTTGTATTTAAGCCTTTCACAGTCGTGATGGCTAACCTGGGTGCATAGTTAACGTGGCCAACAGTTTCTTGCCAACTAATGCAAATAAATTGTGAGCAGTCACTTGTTACTAACTATTTAAAAGCAGCTGAAGGAAACAAAAAAACAAAACAAAATAAAACGCGCCAAATTGTCAACATGCTCATCATCCCGGGTCGGAGGAGTTGGAGAGATCTTCGTCTGAGTTGTCATCGCCATCACCATCACCATCTCCATCTCCATCGCTATCGTCAATCCTCAATCGTCATCCCCATCAACGTCTTCAGCGTATCAAGATTTTTGCTATGCATTTGAACAGCGCTCAACAAATGATGACTGTGACATTATTACCCAAGAAAAAAAGCAAACAAAAAAGGTAACTTCATAAAAATAAACGACCGTGTAATACCCTGCAAAGGACATACATCCTCAAAGCTGCAGAGAATAAGATTATCTGTAATACTATATGCAAATATACAAAATAATCGTTAAGAAAAAAATGACTTAAATATGTATTTAGGAAATCATAAGTTTAAGCTACAGTTTCTTAACTTTTTTATTTGTTTTTGAACGAATGAATTTTTAATTTTAAATTTATATTTACTTATTTCATAAATCAATTTCATTCTAAGGCGAGTGCTTTTAGTGAACTCCAAAGAAATAATAAATATACAATTTAAGGAGGGAAAAAAGATACATTTCATGACTTTTGTTTTAAGGAATATACAATTAAATATTTTGGATAAATAAAAGTTTATCTTTTATAAACTATGATTGTTCCTCGAACTTTTTATCTGTTTCTGTTTATTTTTATTTTAATCTGTTTATTTTTCTATAAAGAAAATATCAGTATAGAAATTATTGACAATGTCTGATCAATGCTGAGCTATAACGATTATTTTTTAAAATTCAAAATGTAGATTTGATTAAATAAAAAATATAAATTTCTCTGAATTCTTTTCATTAAAACAAATATGAAATATTAAATTTGTTGAGCTCCTAATTCAGTGGATGGCAGTGTAGCCTGGGCGACCTTCTACGAGTATATTTAGGATTACAACAGGTAAACTCCTAATATAGTTGGAGCTGACAAATTTATTGGGAACTTCTGCGAATTGTATGGACAAAATAGCGAAGAGACCTAGCAGTGCCTTATGGGGTATACAAAGCTGTTTAATTTTGTTGCTTTGTGTGTTGTGTGTGTTTTGTCGATGTTGTTGCGCTACCGTTTGCTGTTTGTTGCCGCTGTTCTCGTTTAACTTTGCATGTTTCCTCTTTGGCAACTGTCAATGTTATGCTGGAAACTTGAAAACTTAAACAACAGCGGCAACAAAATAGCAAACACAAATGTTGCAGTTGTTGTATTTTGGTGTTTGCGTTTGTTGTTTTGTAATGATTTTAATGCCAAGCATAAACAATTATTTTCAATTGCAACACATTCTTTTGTTATTTTTACAAAGGCAATGGCCGCCATTTGTTGTTGCTTATTGCCGCTGTTATTATTGTTGTTGTTTGCTTTAGTTGCAATTGGAATTGTAAATTTTTGCGATCGCTGTCTGCTGTCGATAGCAGATGCAACAGATGTTCAGAAGAGACCCGCACAGTCGAGAGTTGTCAGCTCGACCGTTGCGCACAATTAGCGCAAAATCATGGAGTGGCAATGACATGTACTCATATATGTACCTATACTCATATATTCAAGCAACATATTGATAAGTTGTCAGTCACTCAATCAGTCAGTAAGACAGTCAGACAGTCAGACAGTCTAGCAGTCTAACAGCCAGACAGCTAGGTAGAGTCACAGCGCGTGGCATGCCAAAGTTTGTTGCCTAAGTCTTTTGTTTTGATTGAAAGTGCTCAAGCAGCTGATGTTTTTTGTTTGACTGCTTAACCGCCAGCCTCTGCCTTGTTAATTATGCAACCGCATGCCAAATACAAAGTGTTACTTTGTTACTCAAACTGCCACATGCCACACACAAACTCAAAACTCGTACGTTCATACCTTCCCTTCGGTCATCCAGCGCGCCAAATGCTGAAGGAACTTAAAAGCATTCATATGACTCCTCGCAGTCCTCACAACGGGTGGCACTGAGACTATTTTGTAGCTGTCAGCATCCTGAGCAATAATTCAAGTACTCTTAAGAGCCGTTTCTATATAACGATGACTGCTTGCAGCATCACCTGCTTCTCCTTTTGATCCTGTCAATCCATTTGTAAAAAGCTCAGGAAGAGCACCATATTTAATTTCCATTACGCATTACGCAAAAGATTGCTCAGTTCTTTAATGAAATTCAGCAGCCGCACTATGGTGTTAATGCTCATTGCATGCAATTGCTAATGATGATGATGATGATGATGATGATGATTACTCATGTCAATTATTATATAAGACATATGTACGGTCCATCGCAGACGCTGCTCGGTGTCGGCATACTGCGAAAGCCTCAAAGAGGCAAAAGAAAATGAAAATGAAAAAGAAAAGGAAAAAAAAACGCAAGCAGCAAAATGCAATTGATTTTGTTGTATAATTTCTACAGCTTTATCTGTCGGCAGCTGCATTCAATTTATTGAAGATGCGCAGTGCTTTATTGCTGCCAGTTGCTGCCAAGAGTGCACTGTCCAGAGACTCGAGACTGTGCGGCAGACGAGCGTCGAGCGTCGAGAGTTGAGAGTTGAGAGGAGGTAAGAGTCGAGTTGTTTAACGAGCTGACAACGACAATGCGACACACACACACACACACACACACATACATACATACGATGCACACAACAGTTTCTCATGGGTTTCGCAAACGAAAGACTTAAGACACGAACTTTTTTTTTTCTCTGTTACCAACTACCCAACGAAGGCACCGGCAACGGTGGCAGCAGCGGCAGCAAAATAAATTTATAGGGCGCGCTCGTGTCATAAAATTTATCAACCATGATCTAAATTACAATGTGAGCTTGCGCTTTTTTTTGTTGATTTTTTTAATATTTTGCATTATGCATAAGCTTACGAGTTGTTTTTTTTTGTCCACATTGTTGGGATTTTTCGCTTGTTATTTATAACTATTGTTGGCTTGCAAAGGACCTGTAAACAAAGCAAACAATAAACATGTCTGTCTGCCTGCCAACTCAGGGAGTGAATTGCTTCAATCAGTTTTCGTTCTCCGGCATCCTCTTCATTTGCATCTCATCATTGTTGAAGTGCTTCTCAAAAAGTTGTCCGTACGATGATTGTGACAGCGCCTTCAGGGCCAACCTCAGATCGTGTCCTAGCTTCTTCGTGGAATTGCTGAAGCTGATGATTTGCTGTGTCTGTTCAACTGATAGATTTTATAGGTAAGCGTTACTCATGCTCAGAATTAAATCATTAAAAAGTTACGCTCTTCCACAGAAAGATTATTTTATTAAATATACTGATTGTAGGTATATATTGTACATACAGGTATTATGACCAATTGTGACTACTATGGCTCTTTTATGTATATGGCTGTGTTAATTGCTTTATCGGTGCTTTGATAGATGAGCTGTCTAAGTGCCTGCGTCATTAAAGTAACTACTTAACGGATGTCATGATATCTTAGTCAAAGTCATTACTATGTCTAACCGAAGCTATATAATAATCTTGCTTTCCATTATCATTATTATTGTATTCATTGCTCGTTAATACAAACAACATATACAAGTATATTTTCTATGAGTCAAGAATAGTTAACTGAATTGCGAGTATTTATGATTTGTTGCTGTTTATAGTTATTGACAATAATCAATTTGTTAATTAATTCTTTAGATCTTTTTTCCATCTCATCTGTATTTTACTTCATTTTTAAATACATTTATGTCTCAATTATGCAGGCTGATTGATCGAAGCAATGGAATACTGTCTGCTGACTCTTACAACTCACCAAGTCAACACAAGTTTAATTCAACTCACACCTAAAAACTTAATGGAAAGCTTTAAGAATTAGTTTTTGATGGGTTACATAAATAAATAACAATAGCAAACGGAGAAATGTAAGTAAAACAGTTCCAAAGAAAAGAGTTAAAATATCGAAACAGATGTTCTGAATGACATAAGAAGAGGATAAACTATTATCTAATCAATCACCTCTTAGATTATTCATAATAGTTCGATTTTAATCTATCGATTGGTAGCTTGATTCAATAGTGAACAATGCAAAGGTACACAGAGAAGATGGAATTGTTCTGAATATGTATATATATATACCATATAATATACTCGAGCAGAGATGAAACTCCACAACAATTAATTTAACATAATGAAAAGTTCTGCTTATAAGATTTTCTATGAAATATGAAATTTATTTTTTTTATTGAAAGCAAAATAAGAGAAAAAACTTAAACCTTTATAGATAATTTAATTGACATACTCGTATTCATGTAGATTAATTAATATATTTTTTAGGCAAAGTCTGTTATATAGTCAATAACAACTCGTGTGTGTATACGAGTGCATGTACTCGGGGTGAGTACTTTCATTTGCTTTTAGATTATTTGCATGTATCTGGGAAAAAGGACAATTGCCGGCAGTACATTTGACGATAAATGCCAATTTAAAGTATACAATTTTTGGGCACAGTGAGAGTTTTTAGTTGAAGCTGGAGGGAAAGTGCAATAGACTGTGTGATGCTTGTTGCAGTGTTGTTTTGCTAGGAGTAGGTATGGTATGGTATGTGTGTGTGTGTGTGTGTGTGTGTGTGTGTGTATGTGTGTGCTTCATGAGGCATGCAAATTGAAAAATAGTCGTAAATGTTGACAATTTTGCATAGTACCCGAAATAAGCCAGCTGACAACAACATTAGCAACAACAGCAACAAAGACGACAACAACAGCAACATCATAGCACGATTTACTGCGGAGCAGGAAACATTTTGTGCAACTGCGAATGGAGCTGGCGCTGCAGCTAGAAATGGAGTTGGAGTTGGAGCTGGAGCTGGAGCTGGAGCTGGAGCTGAGACGATTGCAATGCTTGTAACCGGCCATGAAAGAGGAAATCAATGTTGCTGAGAAAAGCCGCATGACGGCCAAAAAAGAAAAGTCGCACGCTTTTACTGGAAAGCGAAACCAATTTCACTTGCCGTCCACTCAATTCCATTAGTTATGAGTGCGGCAACAACATCAACAACATCAACATCGACAACAGCAACAACAATACAGACAACGGGCCAGAGACAACATAATCATGCCAATTGACAAAATGTGTCAACCCAAGCAACAAAACATGGCGAAAAGGGGCGGTAGTGTGTGGCAAGGAAAGCAAAAGTTGCATGCAATTGCATTGCAATGCCTCAACAAGTTTCCTGTTGGCCAAAAAGCGCGTAAATTGCCCCCACATGTTGTTGCCGTTGCGCTAGCATAGTTGTTGCTGCTGCTGCTGTGGCTGTTGCTGTAAGCAATTTTTCACAATTTGCAATTATTGAATTTCTTCGATGACATCGGCGAGACTTCCTGTCATTTGATTTCGTTTTTCTACTTAATGTGCTATTCATTTGCATTTGCATTTGCATTATGTGGCTGCAACTGCTGCTGCTAATTAGTTATTCCAACTGTTGCCTAACAAAATATTGCTGGCTGTACTGTTGCCGCAATTGATACAATCCATTGGGAATAGACAACATGTGCCTTGCACAACTTTTAACTTGGCTTGTCATAACTGCAATTGCATTAAGCTGAATTTCCATCGGTTTGGAATCATATTTCTACATTTGGATATGTGATTCGGAAATAAGATATATTATGGTCTAATTCTAAGGAAAATGCTGATGGACGTTGCAGTTGGTAGAGAGATGATTCTGAGAATGCAACACGAACGAACGCATTGCATAAATTCGTAAAAAATATATGTACAATAATTTCAAAACTTGACGCAAGATGATGTTGCAAGCAGGCAACGCGGCAACGCGGCAACACTCACAAGCAACAAGCAACATCGAGTGTCATTGACTAATGTTGCATGAAGCGCATAAAGCAGGCATAAACCACAATAACCAAAACCAATCTAAAGCCAAAGAAAACAATAGAACCAACTGCCAGTTACCAGTTGCCAGTTGCTGTTCACCGTTGGCGTAACTGCTTCTGCGGTTTCCGATGCGGCCCAGGCCCAGCCCCAGCCCCAGCCCCAGTACCAGCCCCAGTCGCAGTTGCAGTTGCAGTTGCACTCATAGTTGGAGCCCCCACAATGACGACGACCCAGGCACTGAGTCACTGAGCCACTGTTCCACGGAGCCACCGAATGGCAATTTTGATGGCTTGCCTATAATTTAATGCGGCTTTGTACGGCGTGCACCCATACAAAGTCATCTTCGCCGCCCGTAGCCGAAATGTGAATAGGTTGACAGGGTCAACATTATCTTTAGGATGGGGAGAAAAGCGGGGGAGTGAGCCCACAGGCCGTGGGCTACAGGCTGCTGTTTGGCTGTTTGCTGTTTGCTGTCTGGTAGCTGGAGGCATGTGGCAATTAATTTGAGCAGCTGCCACGGCCTGACATTTGCGGCAAACGTGAAAGGGCGCAAATTTTTACAATAGAAACATTTGTCGCAAGACACCTCCAAGTGCTCCCTCCTGGCCAACAGATGTGCCACCACTTGCTGCAGCCCCAATCACCGTTGCCGATCAATTCAACGCAGCAACCAATGTGGCAACATGCCAGGCGGCTTCGATGCGCTGCGGCGTGCCAAAATGTTAAATGGGACAAGACGACGGGTCGGGGCACAGCTCAAAAACGGAGATGGAGATGGAATTGAAAATGGAGATGGAGTTGGAGTTGAAGTTAGAGTTGAAGTTGGAGATGAAGACAGAGACGAAGATGAAGACAAAGACGTAGTCTTAGACGAAAACGACGACCACTTGCCACACCAGCAGCATCAGCAACAGCAACAGCAACAGCAACATCAACAACAGCAACATCAACAACAGCAACATCGACAACAGCAACTGCAATATATATTCAACAAAACGGCGGCCTGTGTCTGGCTTGGCCTGTCTTCCACTTTTTTTTAGTAAATGTCAGGAAAAATATTGCTAAAATCTTAGAGACGTCGACCGCGCCAGCAGCTGCATTCCTCGGCGGCAACATTTAATAGACAAAATGGGTTATTAGGCAGCCAACCCAACCGGGCAACCACTCCTCGAAGAAGCTTCACAGTGGTGGCCCCCACAGCAGCTGCAATTCTTTTTTTTTTGTGCAATTTTCATTGCGCAGAAATTGACCTTTTTCTTTTTCAGATTTATTTTCGTTTTGTTTGTATTTTCCTCTCTGTTTTTTGTTCAAGGCTTTGAGCAATGAATGAGAATCGGCAAATGCTTAAGTAAATGTTCATTTACTCTACTCAATGCCAGCACGAAAACAGCAGTAAATTTCACGCCTCGAATTGATCAGCTCCGCAGTATCTTCTGCCATGGGAAATCTTCGAGAATCTCTCAGTTCTCAGTCGACCGACAACAAATGAAACTAGGTAAAGCTATAGTTCACAATCTATTACTAGGTAGCTTTAAAAATAAACAAGGAGTGCCCTTATTATGCGAATTTCAGTAGATAAAACGTTCAGTAAATTCTGAAATAGCAACCACGAAAATAAGTTTTCTTTTAGCTCAACCCAAATATCTGAACTTTGATTTGTTAGATTTCAAATAAAAGTTACTCAGAAAATTATGCTCTCAATGGAGTTGAATTTAAATCGAAATTTGCAAATACACAAAATCTTTCCTGAATTACTTAGTTTTGATTATGTGATTAGCTTACAAAGGAAACCTTTGTTAAGAAAATGAAACTCTAAACTTCTCCAGCCTTTTTCTTGTATTATTATATTTTATTATTCGAGTATATATTACAATTGTCTCTTGTGCTTAGTTAGAACTGACAGAAATTTGCCTTTTTTTGTATTTTTTAATTACGAAAAGGCCCTATGCAATGTGATATTGTTAACATATTAGAGGTTATAAAGGATATCGGCTTAAACGAACTGGGAGTCGCAACGAGGATCCCTCGACGAGTTGACTAATCTACTCAGTTCGGACACTGATTCAGCTCGTCTATTCGGGAAGCCTTTCTCTGTTATTAAGGTTCACCTCAAATGATGTGTCATAGGTCTGTAACTAACTTAGACAAAAGGCCAAGCAGAAGCCTGGAGACAAATAATTTATTATCAGCAAATCCTATTAGTAAATCCTAAGAGAAAGCTGCCCCGCAGGACAAATTTGATATTTCTTTATATGGTTATTCGTGTTTATTTGCTGCCGAACCACACAACCTTTATATAATTGAAAGAATAAACTGTAGTAAAATGTAATTGTAACAGATTTTTGAAAAGCATTATCTAAATATCGATTTTACTCGATATTTATCGCATAGTAAGAGTTAACACACTTTTAACAAATTTATGCATAACCAATTTTTTATTTCTAGCAGCTGTTGATGCTAACTTAATATAAAAGCAGTTTAAAGGATTAAATATGGGTTATATACAATAATTTTCCAGCCACTCCAATATATAAAATAAAGAAGTAAGACTGCTGTAGACGAGTGTGCCCGACTACGAGAAACCCTTCATTGTTGTGAGCACATATAAAAGTGCATACATGCAATGGAATATTTATTCCCTAATTACCCATTTTGAACGGGTAAGCGATCTCAAATTGGCTGAGGCTGCTGTCAATATAATCGATAGCAGCAATCGATTGACCTGATTACTACTGGGTTCACAATCAAATTTAAACCTACTCGTAAGAAACATAATTTCACAATTATTTGGTAACAAAATTGGTCTGATAAAAGCAATGATTTAAATACTATTTGTTTATTAACAAGTAATAAAGCTGTAGTCGAGTGTACCTAGATACTATCCAATTTTGAAAAGGTCAAGGGTCTACAAATGGGAAAAAGGTTTTATTGCAGTTTTAGTATAATGTAACAGGGCGATAAGTAACAACAACACATTATCAATACAGTGAATACTACAAGTATATATGATGTATATAGGTATATTTCTTTGATGTCATTCAGATTAAGAACCGACAGCAACAATGTTTTGTGCAAGTTGATAAGACGCTCCCGGCACATAGGCTGACTTCAAGTTCAGTTCAGCTGCGAATCTCAAGATGATCGCATACTTTGCTTTGTTCTTAGTTTTACTGATGTCCGGTTCAGTGATGTCTGAGGACAAAAGCAATGAGCAGATTCAGCCCGATAGACAGAATTCTAATTGTGAAGAATTATTAAAACAAGATGAACTACCGGCATCTACAATCAATCAAGAAAATCAGAAACCAAAGTGTCCATTTGCCAGCGGATCATTAGACATGCGTTGTAAATTAAACCGTGTGACACAGAAATGTGAGAGAATGAAATTTAAAAAAATAAAATAAAATTACTATGAACATTTCTCAGATGAATACGCAAAGAACTATGTGTTACTATCGATTAAGTTAAATTAAATACAAATTTAAATATGTTTGACCAATTAATAAAAACTTTGTTCCTTTGATAAAAAACGCGTGTTTCAGGCTTATTTGTCACTCAAAGCAGAAATGTAAATGTCTAGCAGGAATATCAATCTAAATGAAAATTAATCGGTCTTTGAAACGCGTTTACCATTCGTAAATAGTGCTTCGAGATGGACAATTATTCGCATAAACTTTTTTCATCAATTCGTGACATTCGGTGAAAGTTTTACCAAGTTTAAAATGTGAGCTCTGTGTTCAACACTCATTTTTGCACCGATGACAATAACATTTAGTTACATTAGATAATATATTATATCATAGTTAAACTCCACTTCCACTGTTCCAAATGTCAGGAAATTTGGAGGGAATGTCAATGAAAAATGAATGTTTCCAACGCAGGTGCTCAACAAGAGGTGGCGCCACCAGAAAATGCTCTGGAAAAAATGTTCGGGAACTATTTAGATCCACCTTGTCCATATGTTTATGTCAGTTGAAAATTTGATTGCAATACAATTTGTATTAAAACAAAGAAAAATCAATTTTTCTTTCATGCTGCTAATTCTAAACTAGTAACAAGTAAGAAAACTGTAGTCGAGTATAACCGACTAGGTGAAACCTTTAACCCAAGTAGACTAAACTTTCGCTTATACTCGTGTTGAACTGTACACACACACACACACACAACTTTTGATAGTTAATTGCAAATAATAGCACAAAAACTCAATATCTTATTAAATCAGACTGAAAATAAAGCTTAATCTGTCTAACTGGCATACAAATGGGACGTTAAGCCAAATATATATTACAAAATATTCTCGTAACTGTTTTTGAATCATATTCTTTGTCCCTAAAGGGAGTAAATTTTCTTCTTGTTGTGTAATTCACTTAAAACCGTTTGAAAGTTATATTGAACTTGGAGTTTTTCGAGTATTTCAATGGCATCAAATCGATTACAACATCATTTTCATCCACATCCTATGTAAAACACAACACACTATTGGGTTCGTCATTAGAGAGATTTGCAGCTATGTATTCATATACCCTTCCAAGTTACAGTTTAATCAATGACGATCTTACTCTCGCAATGTTTAATGTGCTTCAAAATTCAATTTTTTTTTGCAGTAGTCAAGATATAAGATATTGAAATTATATATACCATGATATAATATAATATTATATATTAAAAAACATATGAAAAAGAATTAATAAAAAATTTGAAAAGAAAAGTGAAAAGATTAAGCAAGGGTGTATTTCCTTACATCCCACAATGATTCAATTAAATCGATCTAACATTTGAGACAAGGACTGGGGAAACCCCAGAAAATTTAATCAGAACAATATTTAAGAATATTAGTTAGTTCTAGTAGGTATCACTGAAGGTGATACTAAGACTTAAGTCCAGTTAAGGCAATGAAAAGGCATGAAAATTAAAATTATATTATATTATATTATGTCAGAATTGTATAGAGTTGGAAGTAGGATAACAAGGAACAGATAAATTAAGACGACTTAAAAGAGAAGAAGAATGTATGACGCCAGCTTTCAATTTTGAATAAGTAAAACAGCTAAATTTTTTTTTTATAACTAACTAAAGACGAATTAATTAATAGTAAGAGTCTATTGGAATAAAATAAAGGTATTAGAAAAAAACATTTATTTGGAAGTGAATAACAGAAAATCGACTTTTATTTTATTATTTTTGAACTGTAAGAAACTACAATATAAATACCCCTTCAATCAATGTTTTCTGCCAGACTTATTAAGAAAAAATAAATATAGATATGAATCGAGCATTTGACAGCGCCACTTTCCACTGACTACATAATCACTTAAGGAAGTTGCTGGTGACGAATAATTGCTTTAAATAGGGTCTCTCCCATCAATTCAGACGGATCTGACAACTTTAAAGACTTGATAGGCTTATCTATGATGACAACATTTTATATTTATGAGCTTGAGCAGCACTTCGTTAATGTGCAAGTATGTTTGGGTTTTTTTCCATACTTCAAAATAAAATATAAAAAATGCCAATCCCGATTATTGTTTTGACATTCGAGATTGGAGCTTAACGGAGTTGTTGCTGTTAGACATTGACAACGACAACTGCAACTGGAACTGTAATTGGTATTGGAATTAAATCCGCACCAGATGCGATCTGGGAATGTTGCCACATGGCAAATGCATAATAAATGTCCTATGATTGTCACAGCGCTGTCAAATGCCAACGAAATGTCAGTTACATGGCCAAATGGCATCGATTGCGCTTCTAACAGATCAAAGATCGTTGCTCATTGATCATTGATCGATGATCGATGATCGATGAACGCTAGAAACAAAAACGACACTAGACTGGGCTTAAGCGATTGATCTTATAAATGACCTTGACTTTCAAGCGACAGTCAGTGAAATGTCAGGCCCGACAACCCACAAAGAGCCACTGAGATAAGTGAGAAGTGTAGATTTCAAGATAAAAAGAGACAGTTGATTGGCATGAAAACACAGAGTACTACTCTGTATTGTATATACGGGTACATAGATAAGTACATTCATAAAGCAGGGAATTAAGTAAAGAAAACAAAAGTCAAAAGTACAATTAATGACCAAAACAAAGAAGCCAGCAGTGAGAGAGATAGCTGAAGTCAAGTCAAGTCAAGTCGAAGTCAACCACTTGGACATGGCGTACAAATTGTGTGTATATTTTAAACGGACTTATCCGGTTCGACAGGGACACGAACAGATGCAGACTTTTATTGTCTGAGAACTACCATATGCCATGTGGGGGTATAATTAATAGCACGCAGTACCAACAACAATCGATGATTTCAAGGCTAGGGCCTGGT
This sequence comes from Hirtodrosophila trivittata, assembly GCA_035045065.1. Lineage (NCBI taxonomy): Eukaryota > Metazoa > Arthropoda > Insecta > Diptera > Drosophilidae > Hirtodrosophila > Hirtodrosophila trivittata. The sequence goes on from JAWNNK010001024.1 coordinate 2,650,722, forward strand.
AGTTGCCGGTGTTAGCCGGTGGTCGGTGGCCCCCGCAACGGTGATTCTAATGCCAAAAGAACCTAAAACAAATACGACGCTTTATTGATATGAAAAATTAATGGCCAAAACGAACAGGCAGCCAAGCAAATTACCAACAATTGCCATTAAACTATGTTTTCATTAACGATTTATTCAGTCAAAGACAGTACCAAGAGTCTATAGGCGAGAATCAAGCAGTGTGCCCCGGTCAGTGGCCAGTATCCCAAAATGGGGGCTAATGAAATTTTTTGCTCATTCCATAAGCCAATGGCCAATGGCCAATGGCCAATGATTGTCAGCGTCGTCTAGTGTGATTGATTGATGTACGATAAGCGGCAGGGCGACCAACAACAACTGAGATTCAGATTGAGATTGTGGAGCACAGTTCATTGGAGTGTATGTCCCACTCAACACACGCACACACAAACACATACACTAGTCGAGTAACTGCCCACCCTATTGTTAACTATGGCGCACCCAAATTTGGCGATTCTAAGCAGCAGCACCACCACCACCACCACCACCAGCAACAGTAACAGCAGCAACAGCTGAGACGACAACGGCCACTTAAGCGCCCGCCGCGGAGATCAATTTGAGGCGATAAGATTAGAGGGCGGCCAAGCGAATTGTGTATGGAGCCAATTGAACGCCCACAGCGTCGCCACAGCAATCCCAAAACTTGCTACATAGAAGCATCAGACATTTCTCAATATAGATATGCACAGTGGTTTCAATACACCTTAAGAACATACCAGTTGATAGTTCAACGAGATAATTACGTCTGTTTCTGATAATATTTCTCTAACACAGAGAGCGCGGCCCTCAAAGGACGCAAAGACCCCAAATTTACGAAAACTAAGCAAGTATAACCTGGGATTACCCAGAGAGTAAGTTAAGCAATATATAGAATATAGAATAGTTGACAATATATATAATATATATATATATATATATATAGTAGATCTTCTCTATAAGTAACTTCTATACTTCTCTTTCTCTCCCTATCCTTCTCTCTCTCTGGTGTTTTCGTATGTTTTGAAGACCTTATATCGAATGTCTTTAATTTTTTTTCGATAATGCTATCATCATTTATCATTATTATTTATTTTATTTATTTTATTTATTTTATTTATTTTATTTATTTTATTTATTTTATTTATTTTATTTATTTTATTTATTTTATTTATTTTATTTATTTTATTTATTTTATTTATTTTATTTATTTTATTTATTTTATTTATTTTATTTATTTTATTTATTTTATTTGTTTTATTTATTTTATTTATTTTATTTATTTTATTTATTTTATTTATTTTATTTATTTTATTTATTTTATTTATTTTATTTATTTTATTTATTTTATTTATTTTATTTATTTTATTTATTTTATTTATTTTATTTATTTTATTTATTTTATTTATTTTATTTATTTTATTTATTTTATTTATTTTATTTATTTTATTTATTTTATTTATTTTATTTATTTTATTTATTTTATTTATTTTATTTATTTTATTTATTTTATTTATTTTATTTATTTTATTTATTTTATTTATTTTATTTATTTTATTTATTTTATTTATTTTATTTATTTTATTTATTTTATTTATTTTATTTATTTTATTTATTTTATTTATTTTATTTATTTTATTTATTTTATTTATTTTATTTATTTTATTTATTTTATTTATTTTATTTATTTTATTTATTTTATTTATTTTATTTATTTTATTTATTTTATTTATTTTAGTTATTTTATTTATTTTATTTATTTTATTTATTTTATTTATTTTATTTATTATTTATTTTATTGATACATGAAAAAAAGTTGGTTCCATTTTTCTATTTAACGTATTTTTTTTACTTTATGACAAAATAATTCATCTGAATAACCAAGAAACACTTAAGCAGGAAGACATCGTTTCATTCAATTTCATCCCATTGAAGACACTGTACGGCTCTGCGAATAAGTAGTTTAGCATAAGTACTTCTCTGTACTCATACCATTAGATACTTGTGTCTGCTTGGTTGGTTGGCCGCTGAAACAAATGCTTTGTACTCGACTGCTGGGACTTGTAGACAATGTGCGAGTACACACGAGTACATACCTATAAATAAGGAAGCAATTTGCTATGGCTTTGGGCTGAGTTGAGTAGGAAACGAAACCCAAGCCAAAGCTGCGAACAAATTATGCGCGATGCCAACGCCAACGCTGCGTACAGAAACGCCAAATGGGAACGCAACAATAAACGAAAGACTTTGGCAACAAACTCACTCCTAAGAATAATTTGTAGGTTTTATTTTTTTAAGCAATCATTTTTTATCCACCCAGCCTCATAGCAAGCCAAGACAACTCCGCCTGACATGACTTCGAGTAGCTCGCATGTTTCGTCTGAATTCTCCTGGTGAACTTATAGACGCCGCATTTCAAGGACATAGACGCAATCGCTGATGGGCTGGCGTGGGCTAGCATAGGCAAAGGTGAAGCACAGGCTAGTTGTTGCGTTCATTTGCATAACAAGCGCTCTGGTAACGGTCAAAATGCCTGAGCAAACAATTGCAAATCACTGAGATTAAGATTTAGATTGAGCATTGTCAAGAGGCAACGGAGGAGGCCACGAGGGCAGACAACGAGGTGCGGCTCGCTGGGTCAGTCAGTAAGTCAGTAAGTCAGTCAGGCAGTCAGGCAGTTAGTCTGTATGTCAATGCAATACTCGTTGCACCAGCTGCATGTTGCATGCCACAGCGCTGCTCTTCATATTTATGTATCAACTGCAGCTTTGCTTTGTGTTTAACTGTGGGTCGCGTTTATCGCGATTTGTTGCTGCTGCTGCTGACCGACTTTGTTGTTGGATTTCAAATTCCAAACTCCAAACTACTTTAAGTTTTGCGTAAATATTTGCCATGTTTATCGATGTACTCGTACCATTGTTTAGCCACTCGTAAATGTTGAATTGTTACCTTAAAAGAATGGAGCCAAATGCTAAGATTACTACCAATATTGGCAACAGCCTCAGCTTCAGGGCTCAGCCTGCCATTAAATGAATGTTTTGTGAGTTACATCACAAAGTCGCATCGCATCATGAGCCAAAGACACAGAGACAAAGCCTAATGAACTTCCGTTTTGCCAATGATTTTCTGTGTCAATTGCCAATTAAAGTTTGTGACCGAGAAGTTGGCAAAAAAAAGAAATCCGAAAAATAAAACGCATAAAGCCAAAAACAATGCAACCAAAGACAGGCCCAGAGGCCCAACAAGCAATTAAAAGTTACGTGAGTTCAGCTAGAAGACGACTGATGCACAGATAGACAGAGTTTTACTTTGGGAAAATTAGGGCAATTCAGTCACAAAATAGAAAATGATGAAATACCCAGCTTCAGAGCTAACGAGCTTTATAAACATAATGTAAAATGTCAGTTAAGAAACAGCCTCTGCAAGATATTTAACTTTTTTATATCAATTATGAAATTGATATAGTAAAAATAATATTTGTATGACAAAAAAAGCAAAATACATAAGCTTTTCAGTTGAGGTTTCTAAATTTCAGATTAGTTTTGAAATCTAGTTAGTCCATTAAGTTTAGATATAAGTTATATCTCTTTAAATTTAAGCTTGATTATATACTATATGTTATAACTATATGTTGTGTACTTTTCAGCTAATTCACAGTTACAGTTCTTCAATTTATAAATTTAGTATTGAACTTCTCTACTATAAGAGTTCAAACACAAAAATCGATAGATAGAATAAGAACTAAGAATCTAACAGCCGAACAGCTTTCAGGTCTTCTGAATCTTTTATTGTTCCCACGAGGAGCGTATAGAAGATTCATCAGACAGAGAATAGTTCAAAGACCCATGATAGGAAGTAGAGGGCATAGTTCTAAGCTGCTGAATCGGTAAAGCCGAAGATTAACTCAGACGACAAACTTTCTAAGAAAGCGGATGCAAATTATTTATACATTATTTATTTAGGTATTATTGAAAAAAATGTTTATTCATAATTGATATTCAACTCCTCATCTTAGGCTACAATTGAGCTTTTAAATCAGAGACGGTAGAATCAGAATTTCCATAAAGTTCACAGCGAAAATAGTTCCGCGTTAAAGTCAATTAGACTTTGGCTTTTTAACCTTGTACAAACTGTGTAATGAGCCTTCTACTGTGACTGTGCAGAGTAGTTAACAATCTTCTATTTTTTCCCACAGCTGCATTCAAGACGACAAACAAAACAAATCAAAATACTCTGCTCGACTATGGAATACCTCGCAACCACGTATGAAGTAATTTCGATTGGTTGACCTAAGAATTAAACTTCATCGGGTTACATATGACTCGGAGTTAGACGTGAGCATAAAGAAAGATATAGATAGAAGACTTCGACTGATGATTAAGAATACATATCATTTGGAATATGGAGTTAAGTTGTTCTGCGTCTTTGCTCAACTTAAAGTATATCCCCTTCATGGGAGTTCTCTTTTGGTAACAGGGTAACATATATATGAAGTGACTTCATAATCAATTCGTTTTGTGTGCATATCACATTTAAATCAAGTGCCAACTACTGAAAATCCATGTATAATTCTGCAAGTGCGAGTCGAGTCGACGAAATTAGAATTAGAATTTGAATTTAATGCAACATTTGCATACATTACGCGATCCAATGATGGCCATAAATATTAACTGGTCCCGCATTCAGGCGAACTGGCAACTTAATTATGCAAGTTACCAGCCAGTAGTCAATAGCATCACAGACCCAGACAACGAGTACAGAGTATAGAGTAGTATACTTGTAAGTATGAGATTGGAGGCTGAAGACTCCTACGCAGTTTCAGAAGAATCGAAGAACCGCATTTGGATTGCGTTGGAGGATTGGTACCGATTGAATTGGATAGGATCAGTTTGTGGTTGGCTTACGTTTTGAGATGCGCCTGCTTGGAACCGTGGCTCCAAATCCAAATCGAAATCCAAATCAAAATCAAAATCAAGTTCCTCTCAATTACATAGACGTCTTGGCTTTTGGTATTCGGTGCTCAAGTGCAGCACTTGACAACGCGATTAACTGGCTCAAGTGTTGGCTCTTACTGCGACTTTGGCTATGATTGTGGCTTTGGTTGTGGCTGCCACTGTGGCAATATGCCCTCCTGACAGTCAGCCCCGTCCATGTTGCAGTGATTGTTGTTTTAATTAACGAGCTTGGTTGAAAAATCAATTGGTTCGTTCACTCGCCGCAGTCACAGTCGCAGTCGTAGTCGCAGTCGCAGTCAAGATCTTTGGGCCATGTTTCTACTGTGCCACTTGAGCTTGGATTTCATCTGTGTGTCTTGTGGCTTGTAGTTGAAGACATTGAGACATGGAGGCATTGAATATTGTTGCTCTGCTCCAAATGTTTAATACACTTGCAATATTTGCTTTATGACTGCCGTTTCTTTCTTGGCTTCTTTATTAGCACAAATGAGCTCACATTTGCTTTTCGTGTAACACTTGTACCTGTTGTAGTCACTTATTAAAGCCTAACATTCTCATAAACAGAAACAACACATACTCCAACACCTACCCCTGGCCCATTAGAAGAGGTAGCAAGGTTACCAGACTGTGTACATACTTATTTGATTGAATGTAAACAGATCAAAAGATATGCCTACAACTAACTTGTACTTCGAGCTTAGGATCTCTACAAGTTCAATGCAAAGCCAAAATTAAATTAATAAATATGTATGCTATGTATATAGCGTATGTGATTCCATTAATTACAACCTTAGACTTGGTTAATAAACTAATTACAATTGGTTTAGCTTTGGGTTCTGTATCAATTCGAATTAATAAGACCAGCTGCAGAGTTCTTCTGGAACTCCAGAGAACCAAGTGAAGATTCATGACAAAAGTCTCTAACCTTTAACCAAGAATTGTATTACCCACAAATGAGAGAAGCCTGCGTTTCCAGCCAAAGGACCTTCTACATATTCCCTTCCCTTCAAAACTGCTTTGGAATTTTAATTAATTTGAATTATTTAATTTAGCATTAGAATAGCGCATTAATTTGTGGAAATCTGTGCAGTAACCAATATGTCGGATACATGGTTTACCAGTTATTGTATCTAACTCGAGGTACACTCTACCCTAGGAGAAGCGCATACACTTGGCCTTTTGAGTGTATGTGACGGCACCATATTCCTCCACTATCTGGTCGATGGCGATTTTGTTGAGGTTCTCCAGGTAAAGTCGCGTCTTGCGTGATTGTATTATATAGCTGATGACGTCATGCATGTTACTGAAGAATAGGAAACCAGCTGTGCCGCAGCTTAGGTCTAGATAACGGAAGCGGTTCACATCGCAGGTGCAACCATCGTACAGGAAGTAAATGAAGTCGTTGTTATTGTGGAAGCGAAAGACCACATAATTGCCCCAGGGAGCCATCACAAAGACGCGCTCCGCACAGCGAAATCCGGCGCGAAGCAGCTTACAAATGCTATCGTAGCATCCATTCTCGGAGCCAACAACAGCCATCGTTTCCGGAATGCGCAGCAGAGCCGGGTAATGATTGGGCTGTGCACGTAGCACATCATGGGGCCCGGTGGACTCTGGACATGGGTCTAATGGCTGTATTAGTTTTGGTGGCTCGGGACATTGCGGACACTCCTGCTGGGGAGCCGCGGTAGGGGCAACGATCGTCGCCTTCTTCTTTCCCTTCGCTGGTTTTCCCCCCTTCTTGCCCATCCTGCTAGGTTAGCAAAAAATCGTATCTACAATGTAGTCTGCAACGATATCCTTCTCATATTGTCCAACAGCAGCCTCCTTCAAAATAATCACAAATATCAAAAGCAGTTTTAATTAAAATATATATATAAATGTGGTATGCTTCATGTGGCATGTGGCTTTCGCTTTTTTTTTTTGCACACTCACTTTAAACTGGTTGAACGCCCTTCAAATCCAATGTGCTATTCGAAATTTTATTGAAAACTGGAATCCAGAACTAAATTACCTCAAAAATTTTTTTCCAAAATTTTTCCGAGATTTTGGTTTTAGTGTGTACACATGTACAACCAGTTCTGATTCTGAATTTAACTGTGTGCCTGTAAGAGAACTAGCCCGAAAAAATCGACAGCTCTCTGAACGGTTGCTTTGACCCGGCCAAAAGTATTTTATTTCTATACTGTATATATCTGTTAGCACACGAACTTACTTTTCAACACTACGAACACCTTTGCCTAAGATAATTATTGCACATAGGGTGGAAATGAGCGAAGGACTAAATATTTAGTCCTCATCCCGCTCATCCCGAACATGTTTTTCCCTTCCCAATCCCGCCTATCCCGACTATTTTACATTTCGTTTGTCCCGAAATCTTTAATTCAATGGTTAACAATTATTTATTTTTTTTAATATTTTTACACGAAAAACATTTCGTTTTTAATGAATAATATATAATATATTGTAAACATAAAAGAAGTTTTTTTAAATTAGAAAGCTAAATATATTTTCAAAATGAATACAGATTTTTATATATTTATATGTGAAATAAAGCTTAAAAGAGAAAACGCTAATTAAATAAATAAATTTGAGGCCAATAAATACATTTATGTTATATTTTCCCCGAAGTCACATTTCGTGCACTTTATGCCACAAAATCCTTGCATTGTTCTCAAGCATTAATATATATTTATATATAAAAACTCTTTTAAACCTTTTTTTGTATTTTTTCTATTTATTTCTTAGATTCACAATTTTAAAAGAAACTCGCCAATTGTGAGTTTTGTTCTTGTTCATCAAGCAAAAGAAAACACCAATATTTTCAAAGATATAATGCCATAGTGTATAATGCCATAAGTTACAAGTATTTCAAGTAGAATATATAGAAATATTTACCAGTTTAATGAAGCGTTACCAGTAGTGAAAAAACTACTTCTACTCACTTTTTGTAACGACTTATTAAAACCGTAATTCTGGAAGCCATGGGACTTTCGCGAATCAACGTTTGCCTCGATCCCACCAGCAATTTTTGCAGTACTTCCCCATCCCGCCCATCCGGTGATTTTGTTGATTGAAGCGCAGGACATGCGCATATGTATGTAATACATATAAATATAAATAAAGAGTTCAACCTAGGATCTCACGTCGAACTCCTGCACTGCTCTACTCGGGCATTTAGTCAACTCGTCTGTATTATGATATAAACACTTCAGTGCATTGTAAAACAAAATATAGTAAAATAATTTCAATATCCTATAAATATCCTATCATATAGAATGCATTTGTCCACTTGGGAAACCTTTGAGTCAAATTATAATATCTTTTTTATAGGTACATATATACTAAAGGCATATTTTTTTCACTTTGATTATAAATTGATCACTTTGTTTGAGATTAATGTCATCATAGAAAATCCTGTTCAAAAAGTATTTATATTTTTGCAACTATTCTAAAACATAAAAAAAAAAAAAAAATGTATCCTAATAAAGCAGCTTTTTTCATTTGTCGATTCATTATGGGAAATCTAAAGAATATGATGAGGATCGATCACAAGATTGTCTACACCTGCGTGTCTTTTATGCAAAATAAATTGATGATGCTAAAGTTTGCCAAAAGAACGTAACAAGCTATTGGAATTATCTGTCGATAAAGGATATATATGAAGAAAGGATATGTATATATGTATTCTAAATCAACATCAAGAGCTGAGTCGACGTGGTCATGCTCAATGGATCTCACGGATAATAAGAAATAGTAGACTCCAAATTTGTCTTCTTGTTTTTTTGTAGATGAGATTTGTGTGCGTGATTCGATAAAATCGCTTTATGACCCTGTATATAAAGTTGTAGCTTTACGGATTACAACCCAATAGTTATAGTTTTATAGTTATAGTTATAGTTTTTATTGATATAGCTTGCATATCGTCTTAGCTGTATACGATTTGGACTTTAAGCATAAAAAGCATTTGCTTTAATTAGTGACATAAAGAGTTCGACTGAATGCAAAGATACTATCTCATAATCGAGTTATCACGACTGGTTGTATTTATGTATAATGACCATATATTATGTAATATTTTTGAAATCCTGGTTAATTTGCCGTTTTCTAAGCACTAGCATACAGTAATTGCTTGTAATTTATTGTATTTAGTAGTTTTCTGCTTTTAATGCTGCCATTAAATTCAACAAGAGATAAAAAATTATATTTTTTCAACTACGCCAAGTTTCATAATAAGACATATACGAATTCTAATTATTATAGGCATATTTTCAATAATCTCATAAGCGTTAAATTTTAACAGCTGTGCGAGTGTCCAGTTACGGACCCGGAGTTCATTTGTCTGTCAGTCTGTCGTGTCTGTCTGTCTATAAATCAATTGCTAGTAAATTGTTTCTCGGCGCATCTAAATAAATGCTGAAGTGCAATTTAGATGCTTGTCAAACTGATAACTCATACACACACACACACACACACACACACAAAGTCGTAGGAGCAAACATATGTAAATGAAGCAATTGCTAGCTGAAGCTTCCAAATGGCCAAACACGAAACGCCAATTAATTAAGCTGTGTGCTAAGGGAGTTGACTTGGAGTCGAGGAACGGACATTTAGCCGCAGGCAGACACATTCTTGGGCAATCAAACGTGAAACACGATTGCAAAAGGATCCTCAGCAATAACAACAACAGCAACAACAACAACAACATCGAGTAGAGTAGCAGCAGCAGTACGAGGTCTCATAAAAGAAGTGACATCGGCACTGGACAAAAGCGAAAAAAGTGAATGGCGCTGCCAAAGCAATTAAAAGTTGTGGCGCTTACGAGTAAGACCCTTGCCAGAGAGTGCAAGACTCCGCAGAGTTTCAAATAAATAAAGCTCACATGCTGATAAAAAATTATTAGCAAAGAACAATTTCAAGCTCTAACTTGCCGAAGTTTGAATACTCTACGAGACTTGTTTCTACTACCTAGAATCGTACTTGTGGTTGTATATCTATATAAAACAGTATATTTGATATATTTATCTGATATCCTTACATTGAAAACTGATTTAGTAAAAGGCAGCATTTAAATATATCAAAAGATAATTTAATTTAAAGATTGCTCTGGCAAGTATATGTCATATAAGTCTGATCCTATTAGTCCCGATATATAATATCTAGTGCCTGCATAAAAGTATCTCTAACAGGATCAATCCCAACTTAAATCTGACAATGAAGACAGACCTATGAATATTCATATAGTATATATATTTATGTATGGATATTGTATGAAGTCAGATACGTTACAGATATCGTGACAAAATTGTATTATCCTCGGTTAGTGTACACAGATAAATTAAGAACCTGTTAACTGGGCTGAGGCACTTGTACAATGTAAAATATTGAACATGCAAATTATTTATTCAATTACCGAATTGCAATTACCAAACAGCAGCTGAAGCCGCACTGTGGCACCAATCTATTGGAAAAGCTATCAAATTAAACATATTGAATATCTTTACTCGGTACTCAGTTTCAGCTTGTAGATACATCAGGACATCGATCAAAGTTACAGAATGAAAGCTTTAATATCATCTTAATATAATATTATTAGATACACTCGATTTTTGGACAAATTCTAAATCATTTCATATCGATTCAATCTAAATTTAACCAAAATTGAACAAAAAAAGAGTTTTTAAAGAGAAAATTATTTAGCCTTACTTTGCTTTTCATAAATTCCCATCAGTTGTAATATAATATGTAATTATCATTTGAATGTTGCTACAACGTATTAACGTTGCCTTGGTTCTAGTTACAATGTTTGGTTGCTTTGCCCCACTGTGCAATTTCCTGATTGCAATTAACGGCGACTATTTGCTTGCATGTGGATCTCATCGTCCAGTTTAAATTCCCAACTTCGATCCCCGTTCCCATGCCCACCCCCAACCCAATCGCAATCCCGATCGCAATCCCAATTCGAATCCCAATCGCTGACTAAGCCAAAGAGTGTGTCTCCAACTGTGTCTGCAGCTTGTCTAGACGAGTCGGCGTTACTTGAGGCGCTTTGAGCCGCCAGCTTCAAAATTTCTATGAGTGTCCGTTTCTGTTGCGGTTATTTCTTATGCACAATTTGCATCATTAATTTGTTTGGCTCAGCGCCTTAATATTTAAAACGTTGCCGGGAGCCAGTTGCGAGTGGTATGTGGTGTGTGGCATGTGACACGCGGTATGTGGCATGTGGCGAGTAGCGAGTGGCGACTAGCCGACGAAGTTTAACATACAAGAGATTTATGGCTTGGCATGAAACGGCGCATCATGTTTGCCCCCATGTAAGTAAGTAAAAGCAACTAGCTCCTTAGTTTTCCTTTACATCTCATGCCTCACGTCTCACACCTCACACCTCACGCCTCAGAGCTCTCAGCTCGCACCTTGCAACATTATCGCAAACGACTCAGATTGCGGCACCAGGCCAGGCACGTCATGAGCTTGCAACTTGACAAGCATGTGCAAATATTGTCTAAACAACAAGCTGCCAACACCGGAGTCGTGTACTTACAAGTCGCCACACGGCTTTTCACCGGCTCCGATTCAAGATGCGGCATCTTCGTCTGCATCTGACACTCTGCACATGCCGAAAGACGAGACCCAAAAGCCGCAGCAGCTGCAATGTTAATACTGTGAGTGCTTCCGCAAGGGCTTTAGAGGCTCAGACTCAGCCTCAGGCTCAGACCTAGTCTTGGTCTTAGTCTCGGGCTCGAGTCACTTGAGGTCTTCTCTAGCGCTAAAGTCTTCATATCCATACCCATCCCCATCCCCATCCCCATTCCCCATTCCCCACTCCCCATTGCTTTCAGCGTCTTTGGGTTGAGCTTGTTGAACTGCGGTTTTATTGCTTCATCTTCAACTTGGCGCTGCCAGCTCCACAAAGTTTGGCTAATAGACGGCTTAAGCTGCCTGCTTTGCGACATGAATATATGTATCTCTATATTGCGGTATCTATGTTTATTTTTGTTCACCTCAAGCGCCACTTGCATAAAGGTTAGACCCCAAGATCCATATATGAGTAGAAGTATCTGCGGGCTAGCCTCATTATGCAACCACACACTGTTGCACTCGCACCTACAGCTATCACAGCATTTCAATTCAGGTGAATTTAGTGTAGGAGTCAAAGAAAATACATTTTCCTCTTCTGCGTATTGCTGAGACCAAAGATTTAAAGCAATCGAATTGTTCAGAGTCAATGACTGAACAACGTTCCCGATTATCATTCTTTGAATTCAATTGATACCTATTCATTTATTGAGTCAAATACAAATCTCGTTAAGTCGTGCATTGTACAATATAACAGAAAGATAACACCTCAAAGTGGAACCACTTCATTACATGGAAGTCTCAAGTGTCTTGGTAAGTTTTTTTCCGAAGAAACTATTCAAAAATTTCGAGTATTAAAACGTAAAAGCGATAAAAGTTTAAATACAACATTAAATGATTGAAAGCAATTGAACTATAAGTTGACTCTTAATAATGATTAATGGAACGAAAACTGAGCTACTGAATAAGTATATAAATCATAAATATCTTGGCGTGACTCTGGATAAGGATTTCACTTTAAGTAAACATATTAATCGGATCCTAGGTACTATCATCAATAGGAAAAGAATTTGCAGTAGCTGATTGGGATTCCTCGTGTTTTTCTTCAGGAAAACTCTTATACATATGTACAACCATGATCATAGCCATTTGGACGTATTGAAATTCTGTTTGGGATCAACCCTGTGGATGTAAGGCAGAAGAATACCAGCACAGTTTATATTCGATTGTCGTATGAGACGAATATGATGATAAAGACGATCCTGGTTACCCTATGTGAGCTAGTCGGGGTAGAACGGAGAAGTGTTAGATAAACCTCGCCCCTTACAAATGGGGAATGTATGTCCAAAGAACCTAATAATGAATAGTTTTATCCGAGGGGCATTAGTTGGCGCATTGTAACATCCCATTGCATATATGCAATTTTGCATATAAGCGCCAAGTGATCTTGATCCCTAATTGTGGAACATGTAACGTTTGATATGCAGAAGAAATTTATTATGTGTATGGGCTGTTTGGGGTATACGAGTAGGTGTTAGCTCTCACCTTGAGAAGTTTGAGTGGAAGAACTCGCAAGCTCATAACGCGCAACATTTTGCGTTTTCCTCCCGTATTTAGAAACTTTTTATTAAGAAGAGACTTGAATATTCCCTTGGTCATAAAACCAGTTGTAGCGCACACTAATATATTGGCTAATCAACTTGTCCAATCAGGGGAATTATCGAATTGAGGAAATTCAAGAAAGAATTTTCCTTTCGCATCCTGGCTATAAAACGCATCTTCGTAGAAGCCTCGACTGAAAGTCAGACTAAGTCAATGTAAAGAATTTTAAAATCTATTTATCCACTTGAATTTTTTAGACCATGCTGGGCTACCACAAAAGGGAAGGCAACAACTTAGAATTAATTTTTAGAAAACTATCAGTGAATTAAACTAAATATTAAAAGCCTACTAAATTTTCAATATTATTCAAATAATATCATACATTCTATTAAATTGTTTCAGTATAATAATATTAAATGTCCACTTGATCAGTTCTATGACTTACATAACATATGTAAAAAGTAATATGGAAAAAAACTCAAGTCAAACAATGTCAGTGCAGTATTCATAGCCCAATTAATCGAAAGAAAGTGCGACTCTTGTTAAAAATTTGGAGTTCATATTAAAATATCATTCATAAGCAAATCGATCTATAGCGTATATAGAGAATATCAAAAGAGATTTCTTTCTGAGTACGAAAAGAAGTGTTTCTTCCTCTAAGCTTACGTTTTAGCAAGAACATCTGAAGTTTTCTTTTAAGTTTTAATTGTGCGCTTTTAAGAGCTTCAACCAGAATAATTGTCTTCGCTTAACCCAAGACAGGAACCCAATAAGCTTGAAGGGTTGATGAAAACAATGAGAAGCTTTTGCTGTAGCATAAAGTGGTGCTGAATAAGTTTATGTTGAGCTTTTTGAAGGGGAAATTGCAGTGCCATTATGTCTGAATTGATATATAGCTTTGTGAATTGTTTATCACCTCAACATACCGACATACCTCTGGACTTTCTATCGCTTTCCGCCCACAAATTTACCGCTATAAAGCCATTCGCATTCCTTGAACTGAAGAAAAAACTTACTTGAAATGGCGAGCGAAAATAAAGAAAATAAATATTTAAAAAAATACAGCATTGAAGGAGGCACTTTACAAGTTACTCATCCTTAGCATCCTGGCAAAAAAAATAAGGCTAGCGATAAAGTGGAGCAGCCAGCGCCATGGAGTCTGTGCGATGCCAAAAATACATAAAAACGGAGTCATTGGGTCAGGCCAAAGCGAATGCGAACGCGGCGAAGGACGCGACCCATCCGCAGTTGAAGCACTTGTAGTTTGGCTACAGTGCGTTTGTGCAACCGACCCCGCAATAAATGTGGCAAGCTATGGCGCCAACATTTATATTGCAACTATTGACATGAGGACAATGGAAGAGGAAATGGGAGGATAGCTGCCGGCTGGGACCGTTGAATGCTGCAGGTAAAAAAATATACGAAATGCAAAACGCGTTTCCACGCAAATCAAACATCCAATGCTGGTGGGTTCTTTTGGTTCTGTGGGTTTGGTGGCTGCGTTGGCTTTTCGAGCAGTCAAATGGGCTGCCATATTAAAAAACTTTCAAGTGGTTTCCAGCGAAGAGTTGAAGGTAGCGAAGCCCCTTGGTTCGCCGTATACGCACGACTGTTGCCCTAAGTATGCTTAATCCTAATCGTAATCCCAATCCCAATTCCGAGCGCAGCCAGCACAAAATTGTATCTTTAAGTTCGCATCGTATAGCATCACGATTGTATTTGTATCTGTGTATGTGTGTGTGCGTGTGCGTGTGTGTGTGAGTGTTGCTGTTGTGCGTTTTTGGGTTCGCCGTTTTACGAGTTTCCTGTTCAATGAAGTTGCACGTGGGCGGCCAAAGAATTGTTTGTTATCGTTACGCAGCATCAGCTCTACATACATAATGTAAGTCCTGCATTCGCCCTTGCCCTGGCCCAATACGAGCACGCATCGACCTGATCCCAACAACAAGAGCAAACCGCTTCAGTCTGTCTATATACCATACAAATATATATAGCGTACATAAGTCTATATTGAAAAGGGCATTCACCAAGCATAAGTATTGCCTCAGCCATAGGTCTTGGGTTCAATCTCAAAGCTCTAAGTGTGGTACATTAAAGCCAAAGTCTTGGCCAGGTCAGCAGAATTTAACAATACTGGCCCTCGCCCTCATCTACTCATAGAAGCCTCTTCGAACTTAGACCTTTCAATTTCAACCACATAACTATGCCAATAATTTGTGCGGATGAGGGAGGAAACTGTGCAAAATTTTAAGCATTTTTTTATGAACTGGGTAAAAGTATAAATCTATTGTATGTATACATGTATGAGATATATACAAAAATATATATATAATCGTACATATAATAAATTTCATAATTGAAGTGCTTAAAGTCATTGAGATTGGCATATTATTTTTAAGCTTTATGTCCTGGGACATAGCTGGACTTGTTCAGCTTTTTTTACATTTTTTTTTACAATTTTTATACAATTTGTGGCTGCGGGCTGTAAATTGGATTCATGTTTCATTCAAGGTGAAATCATAAAAAGAAACGACTATTGTAAATGTGAATGATGCAGAGTCTTGCATACCTGGACCAGCTGTCTCACAGTTGCAGCCAATCAAGAGCCTTGTGTTTGAGCTCAGAGAACAATCATGTGGTTGACGCTCGAGGAAATGGTTTAGATTGAAGGGCTTCATTTTGTGCCAGAGCCATAGTACAAGGAACGTGTCTGTCACTGCCAATTTAATAGACTTAAATCTTACGAGTAGATGTCAAGCAGTTCTTCAATGCCTCGAATTGAAATTGTATTCAAGCCACAGACAAATTGCTTTGTACTCAATTGTATGGCATCAACTTGAATTCGCTTCCTTTTAGCAAATTTAGCGAATCGCTCGAATTGATGCGACAGCCGCAACAGCCGCATCAAGCAATAAACTACTCAAAGGCTTTCCCTGAAAGCAACAAGCTAAATAAATATAGCTCTCCAAAATTGAAAATGGAAGAAAACACACACTGAGAACGTGCTATATAAGACTGATCGACCATAAGATACCCTGTATGCAGTTTGGTTGATAAAAAATTCTTTAGTTTACAGAAATTGTATGTTTCAGTCAAGATTTGCTAGTTCTCTGAATGAATGAATGAATATGTTTCAAAGGAATTACTTTATATACACAAAGTTTATCTAAATAATTATCATTATCATCACCTTTACTGCATATTCTATACACCTCTATAGATCTATTGTATCTACCCCTTTCGAAAGAAAATACGGTATACAAATGAAGGAAATAAATGCGCAGGAGCGACGCAAAAAGAAATTTCTACAATCATGCAAATACATGTGATACGAGTATAAGATTGCCTTAAGAGCGATAGGAAATCATCGCCCAAAAACATATTTAAATACCAGACCCTAACGAGCACGACTACAAGTTACCCTATTGAGAAATGTTCACATAAGGTATACTAAATTTTCAGTTCTCTTTGGCACATTAGTTAAAATATATTCCAATTTTTCAATTATAAAAACAATATGTAAATGTGTTTTTAACTATTATCATCTGATTGAGTGCATACCCAAACTGTAGATTGGGTACAGGGTGTCAAAGCAGGAGATGATTGGAAAACTGGCTTCACTTTGCATGTTCCTTGCATGCAATTTACCAGTAAGTAATGTACTCGTCTGTGTACTCGTTTGTACGCTCACACACTCGAGCAAGTATGTGGTGTTATTTTAGGCTCAAATCCATTGGTGCGTAGAAATGCGCATAAGGAATATGCAAACAATTTACACACTCAAGCACACACGCACACACACGGGAACAAACAAACAAACCCAGGACGCGGAATTCAATCCCCAAGCTGTGCACAAATCGCGAGGCAAATATGGAAAAGAGGAAACCAAGGACATTGCTGGCGACTGTAAACATATCAATGAAAATGTCGCTAAGGAGCTCATATCACTGGGCTATCAGCATAGTAAAAGAAGGCAGCTCTCTGGACACTTCGCTGTCCAGCTGTCCACTCTCCAACGTCCACTGTCCGTGCCCGGCGAGGACTGTCAGGTGCCTTACAGGTGTTGATGATAAAGCGATTTGCAATGGGCCAAAAAACGGCGAAGTTCGCAAACTGCGTGCCTCAGCGTAAAGTAAGCGATCCAAATAACCAGAAATCCTCACGTGCAGTGCGTCGGCACTTTCGTGGACATTGGACATTGGACATTGAACATTGAACATTGGACACTGGACAGTGAACAGTGAACAGTAGACAAAGGACAATGGGCAGTGGACAGTGGACAGTGGACAGTTCGGCGTGTTGGGTAGGCGTGCGCCTACAGTGTGCCTTTGAGTGGGCTTAAAGAAAATACAGGAGCAACAACAAAAATAAGCACAACAAGAATGTACAGAGGTAAGCAAAAAAATGTTTGAACACGACTCGAGGCAGTTCAGGACGACGAGATGCAGAGACAGACAGGGACAGGGGTGCAGGTGGAGCAGGTGAGGCACAACTGTAGCTGGAGGCTGTAAACGCACCGAATGACATGGCCTTGCTCCAAACGAAGCAGTCGTCATTCCATGTAGGTTGTAGGTTGTTTGCGTGTGTCTGTGTATCTATGTGTGTGTGTGAGTATGTGTACTCATACAAACAAGGCAACTCCTTCTATTGGACAGGGCTTGCGGTAACTTTTATTTTAGCAAAATTTAGACAGAGCAACTGAAACTGAGACTTAAGCTGAAGCTCAGGCAGACAATAGAAATGGGTGCGCACAGTGGTTAAAAGTGGAAGAGAGAGACAGGAAAGAGTTTATACATAGATAATCCCACTGAGATTTTGTTTTGCCAATGAAAAATGAAACGTGGATGAAAAAAAATTACATCCCAACAAAAGCTCTAAGCCTTTAATCTTCAGTTAACGACTTGCTTGAAGTGGTGCTACCCAAACCTGCACCACTGTGCCTTGACCATCCATTTCTAACGATGTGACATTGGTAGCAAGTTCAATGTCATTTAACATGGCAAACGTATTCAGCTAATATGTAATTAGGCTAACACACCCACATCCACATCCACGGAGTCACACATCTACTTCAGCTGGCCGTAATGATATCCTGTACCGCTTCCTGACGCCGAACAATGGATGATGTACAGAGTTATCCCCCTTTGTCAGGGATGCTAACAATTTGGCAAAATGATTTGGAAATCGGTAAATTGTATGGCCATTTCGATACGCACCCACACACTAGCACACGCACGCGCACACACACACGCACAAGGCACCCACATATTTGGTCCATCAATCGTTCAATTATTTATAGCCCGGTATTATTATCACGCATACGCCGAATGGGTCAGTGTCAGTTTTAGATTCAGATTCAGATTTCTCACTGCTGCCTTGCTAAACGTCCTGATTGATGTTGACCATTTGGCACTGTCGCCACCCTCCAATAGCTCCTTTGCCTTTTGGCACGCACCGTGACACCAAAGTGGCAAGACGCCTTGCTGCCATGCACTGCGCATTAATCATACGCCGCGTGTGTCGCCAGACACTTGATAAATGAAATGCAACTTAGCCGTCGCAAATGCAACTTTCAGCTGCAGCAACTAACAGTAGACAAGCCAAGACACGCCACGCTGTTTCAGATGGCGGCCATCAAGTCCAGAGCCATTTCTAGAAAACAATTTGGCAGAGTACCGCGCATACCCAGACACAGACACAGACACAGACCGGAACTAGAACTAGGACAGAGATAAACTTATATTGCAAATACGAGATAGCCAAGAGCAAAGTGAAACCTAAGCCTTGTAGCTTACTTCTTAGATATATAACAAAAGAAGTTCATTTATTTCACGCCAATTGAGTTTTTTATTATACTTTGTTAGCATATTAAAGTTTTTAAGTAACTTTTTTAACATTCTCATTTTTGAATTACGCTAATTAGTTTCATTGCAGAACGTTTTCGCAGAATGCAAAAAGTTAAACGTTGATCTCAGAACGATTTAAATATTTTATATATACGCTAGAAACGCATACAGCTGCTGCTTTGTTTGAGCACAAGGCAACAAATTACAAAAATGAGCATTTCCCCGGTATGAAAATTTCTATTTCAATAGAACATTTAATATACTCTTAATTAGCGCTTAAACGTTCGCTTTATTGCTTTAGCCAAAGCAGATCAGGTTTTATTAGTTTATTGTGCAGTTCCCAGAAGGTAAATTTAATCAATATTTAAGTGAAAATATTACCTTGACGTGTTGCATTTAACTTTTAAGCTCTGCTCAGCTATCTTGTTGTTGCTATTAACTCTGATGGTTACCAAGGGTTACACAACGTAGTCAAAGTGAGGAGAAATTTACTTACCTTTGCCAATAAGTTGAAAGCTGGTTGTACACTGATACGATTATGTTTACCCACAGCTGAGGCCGTTGCAACCTTCGGCTCTGTCAGTGCATTGCATCTCAGCGACAGCAGATTGAAGCTCACATTGGAATGGGATTTTCATCAGGTTACCTGAAAGCAACAACAGGAGCATCTGCAACATCTGCAGTAATTACAGACACAGGATTGGGGCATAGTTGCAGTGGCTGAAAGACGCTTTGAATACTCTCTAATTTGCTAAATATTCTTTTTTTTAACTTCACTTAATTTACATACGGAATTATTTATTTATATTCAATTGTGGATGTGGAAAATTATTTATTTACATTTTTATTACTTTTTATTGTTTATTATTAATAATTATTTATTTATCTATAATTATTTACTTATTTATTAATTTTAGTTATATTTTTATATTTATATATTAATAGCTATTTATTTATCTACAATTATTAACTTATTTATTATTATTTATTAATTCATTATTATTTAAATATTTTGTGCATAAAGTTTCAGCTCCAACAAAATTCTCTTTTTTGTAGAGATAAATGCTTCTATAGAAATATATTAATAGAGTGTAAATATGTGCAAGAACAAGTCAAAACAACTTTGTAAGATGCATGCTGATACCTACTCATTCATCTACTAAATTCTCAGAAGTGGATGCAACTCGTCAAAGGAGCCCTTCAAAGGAGATTATCAAAGAAAGGTTTCCTAAGTAGTTGCGGATATCAAGATATTGCGTCAGCAGCTTGTGGAAGCGAGCTCTTTCCACCTAATGGGCTTAAGGACGAAAAGGAGTGTACCACAGTACCCAATAACCAACTGGGGCTTTCAAACCGCTTCCAGATGAGGCAACTAGCATAAGGCTGCACCCTCCTATCCCACACTGACCATTTCTTTTAAAAAACAAAATGTTTCCTTGCTTCGCAAAGTTCTTCTTTGTTTCAAATAATGAAATAATGAGTAGCTTTTAATACAGAAGATAAACTCTTACAAACAAGAATAACTAATAAAAAAAAAAGCAATGTATACCAAAAAATGATTTAATTCAAAGGCAATTAATCTCCGATTTTGAGAGCTAAGTTTGCATCAAGGTGCTACGCAGCTGGTCTCTTGTTGCGCCACAAGGGAAAATCATAAAAAATAATGTTGCAACACCACTAAATTTTCAAATGAAGCTCATGTTAAATGGGATTAAGAAATAATTTAATTCACGTTGACTTTGAGGTTTTTGCTTGCCTTAAGCTAATATAGAATGTGAACGCGGATTTGGATGTTATATCCCAATGAATGAGATTAGCATTTAATTTCCTGTAAATGTCAGCATTATTAATAAACATGCAGATAAGTTTCCTTTGAAAGTAGAGAGTCTTCACGACTGAGTAAAATATTGAGAGTTCAAATAAATATCAAGCAATATATCCCAATCAAATTTGCCACAAAAGAGCAAGAAAATACTTGATTTCAAATTTCGGAATATGAATTGAAATTCGAAATCCTGGGTATACACTCTTCTTCAATGATAAGTATTTCCCTCGCATAATATAAATACAAATTTTGATTATAGTTATTTGTATGTTAAATTGAAATGTATCTAAAATTCTCAGATTTTAAAAGTATTCTTAATATTTGCAAATATTTCTCTAATAATGATTCTATAATTTATATCAAATAAGTTTATTTATTTTTTTTTCGATTGTCATTATCTGTTGTACCATATTTCTACGAAAAAAGTTGTCTCAAGCCTTTCAATATGTGGTATATGTATATATATAAGTCCTCAATTGACAAATTTCAAGGATTTCAGGATATCTCAAGCCTGCATCGATTTAATGCAAATGATGTCAGGTAACTAATGAACAAAATACATTGATCCATAGAATTTAAATAATTAACATTAATTTTAATGATCATTTTTTTATTAGCTCATTATGTAAATTAGGGTAATTAAACGGGCCTGAAACAAACAGTTTGAGATGGAGTAGAAGAAGGCGATGGCAGAGTAAGTCAACGGATGCCACTTGAGAAAAGCAAGAGCCAAAGTCATAAAGTGCGTGTGTGTGTGTGCATGTGTGCATATGTGGTACGCCCCCATTCCAGCCATTTGACATGCACACGTGTCTAACTACATGATGATATTAGCGTTAATTGTGCCTAAGTGGATTAGGTAGATTTTATGAATTGAAGCCGCGCTCACTCGGCGAGCAATCAAGCCAAAGCTAGACCCAAAGCCAAAGCCAATGGCAACGGCAACGGCAACGGCAATAGAAATGGGGGAGTGGGAACGAGACAACATTGTTTCCTCGCTGCCCACCTGGCAGACGCTCGGCTGCTTATGACAGAACCCAGCACCAATACGACAGTCGCTTTCTGACGTCGCCACTTTGACAGCAGCTTCAAGCGACACGCGACGAACGACGAGCGGCATCATTTCATCGTCTATGGCTCACCAGGTGTTGCTCTGAGGATGGCTGAGGATGAGAAATCCGAGGCGCCAACATGCCATCTATTTACCTTGTTGTTATTGTTGCTGCTGTTGCTGTTGTTGTTGGTGTTGTTGTTGCTGTTGTTGATGTGGTACTTTCCGCATGTTGTTGCCACTGTTTAGCTTGTGACATTGACGACATGTCTACGATTTCCATGACGCATCCGTTTCCGCAGGCTTCGCTCGAACACACCCACACCCACACACACACACTCAGTCACAGATACACGCACACGCAAGAGCATCAGGGACACGTGCTCATTTTGAACTACCTCCCCACGTGCCACCCCCCGCGCTGCTCGTTTCGGAAGCTGCTGCACGATTTGTTTAATGAAATTATTCGCATGCATTATAAATAGCTTTTGATTTCTTGCGTTTAATTTGACAATAATTAATTGAATGTTGCCTTACAGTCACGAAATCGGCCAAAACGTCTTTGGCCCTTCCATTTGCTTCCTCTTTTTTCCCCCCCCCAAATTGTATCCGAAACAATTTTTGGAAACATTTTGCTTCAAATGGCACACAGCTGTCTACCATTACTTGTGTCTCCGTGTGTGTGAGTATGTATGTGTGTGTGTATGTTTGTATGTGTGTGTATGTAGCTGTGTTGATGTGTGTATGCGTGTGTTTAGCTGCGTCTGTTCTTATACCCAGCATTAGATAGGAAAGGATGACATCGATACCAGATGTCTCAAATTCAAGAGACATCAAATCGAATATGTGAACCATGGAGCAAAGTCAATAATGGCTTCATCTGAATGTATTTAAAGATGTATATAAGTTTGCATATAGTATATAAGTATACATATATGATTTCTGGTATATAAATATTTAAAAGAACTGTTGAACACATTATTATATATAATTAAATTATTCGAATAGAAATACTTACTGCATAAATGCAAATGATAATTAAATCAAGCATTACCTAACATAAAATAAATATGTCTGATCTAATTCTTAATAAAGTCAACCAGTTATAGGGCATTTCCCAGTCGAGCATTCTCGAGCAAAATATTGATTCTGGTTTTTTCTATTGTCGGTTGGTTGTGCGTGCTGCCATTAGATGCCGCTGTGATTCTCAATTTTTTCAAGCTGCGCTGATTACACGCCTCGAGAGCAATTGCTCTCGATTTGGATTCCGATTTGGATTTAGATTTCGTTGTTGAATTTTCTATGTGTTGCCCTTCAGTTTTGAACGGGTATATGCTGTAGGTAAATGTCATTTATATACTAAATACATATAATATTTATATATGCTTTCGACAACGGCATAACACAAGACAAATTGATAGCCAGAATTCCCATTAGATGTACCTTATATATTCTCTATATAAGTTTTGACTAAAAGATTAATTCAATATACCTTGACATAATAATGTACATCTGTAAAAATAGATTTAATCAGTAGTCCATCTGGCAGCGGTGCAATGCAACGCACATTTATTTGTATATATTTTTTTTAAACTTTATATTACTCAATTTTGCTGAAATTGGCAATCTCTTGCTAAGCTTAGCCACCCGATCGGCGAGTATACAAGTCCGGCGGACCCGGCATCGTGCGTCCACCGTGATTCCATTGATAATAAACTCGAGGAATTACTCGCTGACCGTTCTGATCGAAGTGAATCGGCCGACCCGGTGCATCTAGCCCCGATAGACGATCGCGCACAGCTCGTAGTACACCAGAAATGAGGATATTCATGCATTGTCTACTCGGGCGTGGAGCATTCCCTAACTGGTGCATCCTGATACGATAGATTCTGGGAGTTGCATAAACAAAACGGCGGGTTCGAGGAGACACCGATACTGATCGTTGCACATTTTCCGGTGGTGGCTCGTTGAACTCGAAGGGATCAACTCTGGATGATCCCATGGACATGGTCACTTCTGTATTTTGGCTCTAAGTAAAAGTAAATTAAAGAAATATACTAAAGCTATTTTTGGAGTTTAAAAAAAAAAATAACTTACAATATGTTGTGATTGTTGTGTTTCTGCTTTGTGTTTGGGAATATAATGAAAAGTATTTATATTAAAATTTTATACAGCATTTCCAAGGATTCTAAGCTTACTTTGTTTTTAGATGAATTTAATACAAACAAACATTGAATTCAGAGCTTTTCTACACTCAGAAAAATTGGAATTATAACTATTACCGAGGGTATTCTTTGATATGACCGCCGATGGCGAGCCCGTCGGTAGGATAATTTCGGAGCTGCGCTCTGATGCTGTGCCCAAGACAGTTGAGAACTTCCGTGCCCTGTGCACCGGGGAAAGGGGCTTTGGCTACAAGGGATCTAGCTTCCATCTGGTCATTCCAAACTTCATATGCCAGGGAGGAGACTTCACCAGCCATAACGGCACTGGAGGCAAATCTATCTACGGCACCAAGTACCCCTGTAGCACACCAGCTCCGGAATTCTGTCGATAGCCAATGCTGGTCCCAACACCAACGGATCGCCAGCTCTTAAAGTTCGCTTGGCTGGATAACAAGCACGTTGTGTTTGGTGAACTAGTTGTGGGACTGGATGTTGGGGAGACGATTGAATCATACGCCTCACAGACCACAAAGAAGATTGTAGTCGCTGAAGACGAAATCCGTTCGCATATCTCCAATTTTTGTTTACCAATAACTGTAATAATATGAAGTACAATAATACATTAATAAATACTATTTTTATCTTAAGAGTATACCACTACTTGTATTAGTGCAAAATATCATAAAAGAAATAAACAAATCAATTGAATCAAATCAAAACTAAAAGTCTTGGTAAATTTATCATTTTGAGTCTGGTTTGAATTCGATTAAGTGGATTCTTATGACAAACCAGTCGATAGGTAAATATTTACTCTTACTGCGGATCTGGCCTTGTGCTCAAAATGTTGCTGCCACATTTTGGAAGGTTGTAGTTGGTTTTTGGGCCGTTGAGACTGCCGCATTTGAGCCGCAATATTTTGGATCTGGGCCAAATATGCGAAATGAAAACAAGTGCCAAAATAGTGGCCCGGATCGATTGGCTGCGAAATGAGCACAGTGCTTGTGCCTTGGCGCCTGCTCGAGTCTGTACAACGTGCAATATGATGTATACGCAATGGGGGCCGCACTATGCCAACCTTTTCAAAATTGCAAATGCAGTCCCAATACTTGACTCTGCTGTACATGTGTGTGTGTGTGTGTGTGTGAGTTCATTTGCTGACTGGTCGATGATTTCTAATATGTTATATTTTCCATTTCACCAAGTCATGCTTGGCTAGTAGGGGCTGGCGCCCGATGCGTCGTTCCGATGACGTTCCTGCTGCCAGATGACTGCTGGCTGCTAGCTTATTATTAGCCATTAGCTTTTGTTGCTTGCAACATTGATAAACAACTCTTGATTGAAAACTAACAAAGCACATGGCTCGCTACATTTTCTGAATGCACCCAGGGGACTCGTGCACCCAGTACGAACCACCTTTAATACCGCCCATCGATGTCCTTCATGAGCGAGTGGAGCACAAAACAGAAAACAATGGAGGCGTCTAAATATTTTACAATGTGGCACAAGTACAGAAGCAAACAGACCGCATTCAGCTTACCACAATGCACCCCGGTTAGCTACTCGCCACAACATACTCGCTAAACCCGGAGATCGGCAAAGTTTCCCCAGTCCACGATAACAATCCTTTTGGCCAATCCCCTAGGCAACTAATCGGCTTTGCCGGCTAACCATGCCCTCCCACTCTGTGCGTCCTATTGACAAATGTGCCAGCTTCTGTCTTCTGACCAGCTGCACCAACAGCCAACCAATCTTTGAATGCCTTCAAGTACGAGGACGAGTACGTGTACGAGTACACAACTGTCACGGTGCTCTGTATCAGAGAAAGCATTTGGAGCTAACTGACAGTTTCTGTACAGGTGTCCTGTCTGATGTCTGCTTACTCGTATGCTTCAATCCCTTGGTATCCACATCTTCTGGATGTAAACGCAATAAGCAGATAAATCTTAATTTAAATACAATATTGTGTCTTTCAACGAATCGTGCTTAGTCAGTTGTAATAAGTTATTGATTTGTTCTTCTGACATCTTATTTACATTTACATTATGTGAATATGCTTGACCTCAACATTATATCAAAAGTTTAAGGTTTCCCGATTCACCTTTAACCTTACTGTTAATAATAACAAGAAGGGTGTATCTAAATTTTTGACATAACTCTCTTTTATTAGCGCATCTACAACTCTTCCACCAGAAAGATGCTTGTTTCATGCGAATTCTAATGCTGGTTGCAAATAAATACACAAGACGGTTGAACATTTATTTTAAGGATATATTAAATAAAGACAATAAAAACTTGAGAGAGATTACCAACATTTGCTATAAACTTTACTTATTCCAAAATGTCAAAGCAGAGTATCATCAGGTTCAAGTAAATTTATAAAATAGAAAGAATATATGATATTATTTCATTTTCTTTAATTTAGAGTCGACTCAAACAGTCAACTCAAAGATAAAAGTTTATTATATGATACATAATTCGTATAATATAAAATTTTAAAGGTAATCTGGAGATTAAAAAGAACAAAAGTAAAAAGTATGAGGTGTTATGAACTGCCTTCGTTTCTTTAGGTTTTACAATCCATAAGAAAATAAAATGTCAAACATACTTATTTATTATCAATTTTTATTATTATTAAATTTACTATTAATTGAAATAATTCTTAAAGAGTCATAACCTATATATTAAAATTAATTTTGTTTTAAAAATTGTAAAATTTTTTCTTATTGTTTGAAATATTCTCGAAAAGAATGAAAACATTGCTGAAATCGAAGTGGCTGTTGCACCTTTTTTTTCAAAGTTTCTTGAATGAATATTTTTGTTATTTGAGCATTTTCGGTGCTTGTTATGAATACTTTCACCTCAACTACTCAAAATGCCAGAAACATTGCAATTAATTTGAAAGCTATTTCCATAAATAGAACAAATCTACTTTTAACTCTCAATCACTGTCGAACAACTCTGCAGCAGTTCCATTTTTTTGGCAGGATATTCACAATTTGTAGCTCCACGGACTGTTTATATTGCAATAGCTGAAAATAGTTCAGCAACTCAAAGAAATCGTTTCAAAGTTGTCAATTTCAGTTATTGAACAAGTTTCATTAAGCCCAAATGAGGCTTTTCATACATGAGTACATACGAGTATATATTATATATACCTTCATATAGTATATATGAACACGTTCCGTAAACTTTTTCTGTTGCTGATGTTGTTGCTGTTGTCGTGCAGTTGCTGCTGCTTCTGGTTGCAGCTGTTGATATACAGTTAAAGATGCCGTCAAATATTTTCATAGTAACAACAGACTGAAATGAAAGCAGAAGTTAAAATTGAAATGTAGACTGCGTATGCATATACTATATATACATACATATATATGCATATACATATATATGAGTGTGTGTGTAAGCTCTCTTGTATTGGGTGTGTCCTCTGAAATCCCTTGGCGAGTGCAAAAGCTTAAGATTATGCAAATCGAAGAACAGTATGCAAAATGCAACAAAAGGCAAACAAGCAAACTGACATCTGCGATGAGAATGAGTATGAACACTTGGATGCGGATAAGGATAAGGATGAGACTGAGACTAAGACTGAGGATGAGTATGACCATGGAGGCAGTTGAACTGGTAGCGTGTGCAAACAGTTGGTGTTGACTGACACCACCAATATTGAGGCTGTCATAGCCGCAACAGACCAGCAGGCCCCAACACTTTGCCCCCGAACCGTCCAAACGCACAACGGAGGCTTAGAGACTGGGCCTTTAATGATGTCAGGGATTTAGACGAAAAGACGATCCGATGACAGTAATCAAAATGCAAAATATGCAACCGTTAAGATTGCTGAGGGGAGGGGGAGGGTGTCACAGCAACCGCTTTGTAGTCATTGATGACTAATTTTGAAATGAGTGATATGTGCGAGGTTAGGAGGGAGGAGGGAGGAGCCAGGAGGCAGGACGCTGGGAAGGGCTGCCTCGCTGGATTAAAGTAAATCTGCTTAATTTTCGATTCTGTTTGTCATGATGGACATGGTGTGGCGGCTCATTAATCATAAGATTGGCATATTTATTGAATTTAAAGCAAAGGAACGAACCCGATTTGTGCGGCCTATGCCCAAAAGATGTCAAAATGCCAAAATGTGGCGACGGTCAAGATGCCAAGCAATGCCAACACCAACACTAATACCAGAAACAACAGCAACAGCAACGGCAACGGCTACGGCAACAGCAACAAGCCTCATTAATGTTGCCCCAAAATGTCAAATAAGTGAAGGATATTGCTTTATTTTATGCGATTTTATTTCTACGCATACTCCCATCACACATACATACACAGACTTTTTGTTGGCAACATGCGTCAAGCGCTGCCGCCGTTGCTGCCGTCAACAATCAGCAACAACAACAACAACAACAACAACAACAGCAAGAACAACGACAACTCGAAAAGGGACAAGCTTTGCGCGTAAATTGGGGCAAAGGCAACGCAACAAGGAAAGGAATGGACTGAGATACATAGAAGAAAAGAGGATGAGAAGACACAGAAGGACACAGCGGAAGAGAGTGAGAGTGAGAGAGAGCGAGAGAGAGAGAGGGTGAGGAATGAAAGCAAGAAAAATACAAATAATAATAAAAGAAGTTAATGAGATTGGAATACAATAAAACTTAAGCGCATTTTTAAGGTTGAGTTTTACTTGACTTAAGCCGAGAAAATCGATTGTTGCTTCACTTGGCCATGACATGGCCTTAACAGGGCCTTACATAGTTCAATATACAGGACACTGCCAACTGGACATAGGACACAGGACAGAGGACACAGGACACACACATCGGACACATCTAACACTTAAGGAACTTAACACGCATTCCGCCTTTTGCTTGGCACTTGTTGAGGAAATTAAATTAATTACTTGAAATTTGTTATGGTTTTTACGTCGAGTGGTTAAACGATTTAACAGTTTAATTGGATAAAATTACTTGTGTTTCCACCTGGCTGGGAAAATTAACATTTCTATGGTTATTTTATGAGTTCACAACTATTAGGGATACAATTATCCTGCAAGTTACGCCATTTAATCAGTGTCTGTGTTGCTCAAACAATGATTGAGCAGATTTCGCACAAATATTTCATAAGGTGTTGTTTAAGTTTATGCTTTAAGCGATTGCTAAAGTTTTTCTAGTTATAAGGCAAAATGTGTAGGGCCAACAGTTGCTTGGGTTCTCATAGCACACCCATAAATGTGAAGGATTTCAATTCCTTCGTCCTGCCTGCACCTCCTTCCAAGTCCGAGTCCAACCAAACCAAGAACAACAACAAAAACGACAGCGACAGGAAAATGATGAATCATTGCGTTGAAATTTATTGGCAACTTTGCTGACTTGAGCTTGAGCATAGGCTACACACAGGCACTGCTCCGGACTAAGAAGAGCATTCCGGTCTTCTCTGGTCTCTGGTCTCCGGACTCCGGACTCCGGACTGGCACTTACCTCATTACAGAATTCAAATCACATCGATTGTACTAAGTACAAGTACCCGAGGAGTCCAACGCTCTAACGGTATAATGCGCTTCTGTGGTCTACAGCCGAGCAGCTGTCAATCTTAAACAATTTGCTTACTCAGTCAAGTATGCCAAACAATAACAAGCGCAAATGAGAAAAAAATCAAAAACAACAAACAAGAAATATAAGATATATATTTGCGAGTATATTCGAATAAGCGGATGTATTCATTAAGCCGAACATTGAATACTCTAGATATACAATAGAAAACTAGATTACAGCAGCTTAAGAAAAGCTTTCAATTTCTTTCAATATCAGAAAGATTGTTCCTTTAACAGGAAATTCTCTACTTTATGGATAGATCGAATGATTATATCAAACTATCTGATATACAGTGAGATTGTAACGAACCTTTGGAATGCCTTGAAAATGCTAGGGTAGAGAAAGGCAGAGTGGAAATGCCCAAAGAATGCGTGCTAAATTGTAGGCGTGGCAAAGAGCAAAACAAATTCATTGCAGATGTCGAAACGACAGCTCTAGAGTTGCTGATATACAAGCTAGAGTTGGAATGTATTTGGTTGTGTTTGTGGTTCTTCAGTTGAATGACTGACTGAAAGTTGCTCCTGCTCCAGCTCCTGCTGCTGTTGGTATTGGTATTTGGTATTGGTATTGGTATTGGTATTTGTGTAACTGTTGGTGTTGCTGTTAGTGTTGGTGTTGCTGTTGTTGCCTGAGGCTGGGGTAGTGTAGCAAGTGAAATGAAATGTCAAAGTATTGTAAGGAATTTCAGCAGCTTCCTTCCTGATTTGCGTCCGTCAGTATTTCCGTCTGGCTACCGTTTCGATGACATGTTCAGCTAACAGACAACCAACCGGGTCGTCTCCCATTTATATATATATATTCTCTATATATACTATACCTATATATATGTACAACCAGGCTATGTGGACACTTGACAGACGCTTGGCATGCGTTGATTGCCCCTTGGCATTTAATCTCAGCTGCAAAGCGGAATAGCTGGCATAGCTGAGAAGAAGAACTTTGGCATCTCAAGGGACCGTTTTCAGGTTGAGCCGTGTCCAAGTAGCTCAATCCAAACAGGAGCGAGCCTCAAGCCAGCATTGAATGTAATGTACACCAAAAATTACACTTTCACACCAGCAAATAAAGCAATTTAAGAGTACAATTACGTATACGCCGTGATCAACTGGTCAGATGATAACACGCAATTCAAATAAATTGCATTCGCAATGGCAATCAAAATTTATTCATATTTCATGCAATCTCCCCTCAAGAAGGATACTCGTATTTGCATTTCGATTGGCCTCAAAAATACTATTACAAATAGGTGTACGAGTGCGCGTACGAGAATGTCATGCATAATTTATGTATCCAATGTCAAACCGTAAACAACAAGTGAAATTAATGTACGAAGGATTGACTATGGATGCACCCAATGTTTGAATACTGCGTACATCAGAAGAGATCCTTAAACGAATTAAAAATCTCATGTTGACCAGATACAAACAGATTATTCATAAGTTGATTATTCAAAACAAAAGGCGAACATGGTTCAAAGTTTCCTAAGAATTTAAATAAGTTGTTTTGAATCTTATAGTAGTATATACCCTTTAACCTTTGCCGCTACTGGACAATGTGAAATATTTCAGCAATCTTGCATATATTGCGGTTAGCCTTACAAATTGAATCAACATACGACAGCAACAAATATGTTTGTGTGCTGGCGCCCGAGCATGGACATATTTATATGAAAGTTTTTAAAACTTGTGCGGTCAGCAGGCGTTCGTTTGAAGATACAGCACTCACACCTTCTGTAAAGTAACTGCAATGCCAACTATGCAGACAGATCTCAAAGTCAGACAATGTACGAGTACGAGTACGAGTACGAGTACGAGAGTCCAAGTGTCCGAGATTGTTGAACGTAGATGAAAGTAGCAAAAGTTGCTGCCAGGAGCACGCCCTGAAAGTTGCCCAACAGATTTGCATTGCCCACATGCCAGAATGTTCTGTGGCAACAAAGCAACAAAGTTCTTAATTTCCAGTCGTAACTGTGAAACAGACCATGAAAATTACAATTGAATTTAACCACAGTAAAATCCCACAGAAAATTCAATTCTCTCGGCATCCTTTTGCACCACCAGCCAAACTTGCCAAACCTGAAAGTTCGAGCTATTCGTATTTGAGTATGCCAAGCAGAAGCAGAAGCAGAAACTCCAGTAGCTACTAATTACTCCATGACTTGGCAGGCAAAGAGCCAATGGATGACAATGCAAGGAAGTCCTTAAAGTTTGATTTCTATTCTGAGGAAGTCCCTAAAAGATATTGCAAAATTATTTGCTGACTGAAAGTAATCCAGTTACCAACTGAAGCACTATCAAATGTGTATTTGATTAAATATTATATTACTCTCTATCTCTATCTGTTATATATTGGAATTTACTCGTGTGTGAGTTATAGATAGATGCCAGCTCTCAGACTTAATTGAAATTAAATTGCACATTTTGGAGCTCTTCTTTAGTGTTGCACTTATTCGCAGTTCACTAAAGGCTGCTGGGATAGTATTAAAGCGAAAAATTGATCTGAAAAATAAGGAAAATTGCTTGTGGCAGCTTGCAGGAACTTGCAACAGGGCACCTGAACGAGCTCCTAGTTGTTGTTAATGGTTGATCTGGTGCAATGGCTTTTAAAATACTTAAGCTGAATCTAATTTTCAATAATCTTGTCACACACTTCGACTCAAGCCACACAGCACAAATGTTGTTAAGCTCGTGTGTGCATGTGTGTGCATGTGTGTGTGTGTGTGTTTGAGTAGTGTGAAAATAATGTGAACGAGATAAAATGAAATGCGAGAGAGTGGAAAAAAAGAAAAGAAGAAAAATAGAAAAACTAAACCGGACTGAAAAGGACTTTGCAGTACAAGTATCTGTGACTGGGTCTGTCAGTGTGCCAGTCTCTGGCAGAAAACAGTAGAATAGGAGAACAGGCACCTTCAATGCTGTCAAACTCCGACAAGCGAGACCCAAGTCCCGGTTAACCCCTCACCCACAGAGGCAACACAACAATCGCATCTGTTAACATGCAAATCAATGTAGGCGGCAACAGACCCAGAGAGCAACGTGTATGGGTATGAGTAGGTGTGTGTGAGTGTGTAAGCAATGTCTATGTGTGTGCATGACATGCAACATTATTTCCGCTTCAACACCCAAAAGTTAAATGTAATTCAACCACCTCAAATAGACATATCCTATAAGGAATGGGCGAACGCTGCTGTTTGCCAGACGGATTTGAGTTAAGCTCCTGCAATTGTTATTAATCGTGGAGAATTGAAATGTATTTCACCGTTTGTACGTTGAAATAAGTCTGCCCCTAGATGGCATGTAATGTATTACAATTTTAGCATCGTCTCGTATGTTACTCTTAAATGTAACTGTGCGAAAAGGATTTACATTCAGTTGTCGCCTGTCTGGCGTTTTGTTCTCTCTCTCTCACTCTGTCTCTCACTCTGAATACGAGAGGACATCTTGCATAAACGCAGTATATGGCCTCCTTGTGAATTCGTCCATTTACTTCTCTCCATAAGTGTAGTGCAGCATTGGGGTGCAGCATGTAAATGAAGACTGCCTGAGGCGGCCTGCTGTCTATCTATCTATCTATCTATCCATCTATCCATCTATCCATCTATCCATCTATCCATCCATCTATGCATCAACAGACACATAAGTACATGCGTATCCGACTGTCTTCTGTCTGCTTTGCTCCGCTGTCACTCTATATGGGGATTATATTCATGCTGTGCGGGTGCCATATGCCAAACGGAAACAGTTCAATCATAATAAACTCTAAGTAAATTTTTAATGATGCCAAAGGAAAACAAAAGGAAAATTCACTGCTTGTTACTGTGCGTGTGTCTGTCTGTGTGTATGCATGTGTGTGTGTGTGTGTGTGTGTGTCTGTGTGTGCGATAATAAGATATAAGCTGTGTTTCAAGTGTAAAATTGTTTCTGACTGCGGTTAAGGCAGTGCATGATTAATTTTGATGTGATATAAATGCTTTGCTTGAGCATTGAATTATTTAAGGTAAGCCTTAGAGCAGAATTTCTTCTCTGCCCCCAATCCCCGATCCACAATCCTCACTCCCCCAATCACCCCTCACACACCCTACTGTTGCCCTGTTTTACAATAATTTTATGTGGCACGCATAAAAATTTCATTGGAGCTCGTTAAACATCACGTATACGTACCGTATGCATGCTAAAAGCCAGACAACACATACCTATATGTATATATATACACTTATACATGTATATTTATATAAACACAATACATATAGCCTTATGTACACACACACAAACACATATACATATACCTATAAAACTGAACGCTCAATTGATTTCGATTTCATTTTTTAATGAATTTTGCGGGCTCAGCGCAATTTGTTGCCACGCCCTCAAAACGATGTGGCAAGTTTATTATACTTACAATATATATACAATCTGTCAATGAGCATAATATATTCCACATGAACTTTGTGGCATTGTAAAAGACAATAAGACGGCTCTTAACATGTACTTTTCGCTCATTAAATAAAAAATAAGGCCTTCAATTGGATATTTATTATGATTTTTCTTAATTCTGTTTCGAATTGTTTGCCACAAAAAAGAACATGAATATTTCATATATATCAGGTGTATATATAATCAGGTGTATATATAATCAGGTGTTATACTTTATTTATTGTAAATATTTAATTGATGGTTTGGCTACTAGAAATTGTGCTACCCTTTTTCTATGTTTAGCTTTGTTATTCGAGTTATTTTATGTAACTTTTAAAAGTTGTCATCCTAAAATTAAGAAATGATCCCACTATCTGCATCTTCTTTACACAATACACACACACACACACACACACACAGACACTTTGTGTGACAACCTTAATCATTTTACTAACCGCATTGATGCTGGTATTAAGTAGAATTGAAGCAAACTTTTCTTTGTGATATTATATGAAGGCAAGATTGCTGTCATGTTGTCACATCATAACATTTGAAACAGAATTAAATGTATATAAGCGCATATTTCTTTATAATTGTGTCTATATATAGATAGATACTTGTATGTCAGCAAGAGTTAATCTACAGTAGGGTATATTGAGTTCCGCTAGCCAGAAGCGCACTTTAATTTCTTGTTTATTTATGCCATTACCAGTGCACAAACATTCAATTAAAATTTCAATTATTAGCTAGTCAAATAGAGTGAGGTTGAGTTTGATTTGTCTGCTGGTTGATTGGATACAGAGGAGGAGGAGGAGACACAAATAGAGACAGATACAATTGCCCCCAAAATGTATATTACGCCTGGTTGAGCCACGGAACGCTGATGGCTTCGAGTTTCAGCGCAAATGTGACTGTGTGTGTATGTGTGGGTGTGTGTGTGTGTGCTTGTGTTTGTGTTTGTGTTGGGGTGTGTGTGGGCCTCAGAGGTTACCCGAAAATTTAAAGTCAAGAGGCAAAAGCAGTTGGTCCAAGCAAAAAACAACCAAATTAAATTGTGATTTCGAAGGGAAGTCGAAAAAAAGAAACAAAATATCAAAAACCCAAACAGACAAACAGTATAAGAAAATGAGAGAGCTAGTTGCTGGTGAAACCGAGAAAATACTGCGGTTAAAATAAATTGAAAATCCTTCCAATAATTAAGAGCTTAAAGTTTTCCCCGTGCCTGAAACAAGAAGCGCCAGCAACATTAGTTTGTTAGCCCCAAACAACGGCCAGAGCCAAATAATAAGGTACCCGAAGCGGGCCGAGACTTTAATTACCATGTAATTGGATAGCTCTTAAAATCAGTTTTATTCACGTATTTTCACCCTGAAATTTTCATAATTTAAACCGAAAATGCTAGATTTTCCATTCTAAAATAGAGTTCAGCTGGTTGCAGGGTGGCAATTAAAGTGGATTTAAATTGTATCAAAATTTACCGCTTCTTAGCAAAAAAGTTAATTAGAGCTTTAAAGTATGTAAACACTTTAGATGGTGTTTTAATCTTTGCTCGTTTTTATAATTTATCAGAAAAATTCCTGCGGTGCGTTCTAAGAATTTCACATGAGGACAATGCTGTTTCCATTGAAATGGAGGAAATAATCCCAAAGAGCTCAACAATACATAGCACAATTATATATACAAACAAAAGTATGTGTACGTTGGTTAGTTGGAATGTTAGTTTTAGTTGGAATTTCTTTATTAAAGTGGTCACACGGTATGGAAAATTGTTATCGCAGTTTACCGAACTCTTGCATTTCACAGATTCTATCAACAAATTAATATTAAATTGGCGGTGAGAAAGCAAAGGATATGCGAGTTCTTCATACTCGGGATACTCTTTAAATGATAAATGATATACTAAATGGCAGCAAGGATTAGTTTGAAGTCTTAAAGTCCCATCTTGGAGAGTGGGAAAATATTGTATAATGATGGCGATAAATATTTACTCCCAAAGAGTTGACAGCAGACTCGGATAAGGATGCGAAGTGCATCCGTTTGTCCAGTGTTGCATGCTGCGTATGAAAGCAAGCGACAGAGAGAGAAGGAGAGAAAGCAAAGCTCATGCATAGATGTATGTCCTGCACTCAGTCACGCAATCAGTTAGTCAGTCATTCACTCAGTTTGGATGCATTGTAATCGTCTTTCTGTCCATGGCAAATGACCGAGGCGTGGCGCCACGAATAGAAACGCTAGAAGCAGCTGCAGAGCGATAAATGCATTGCAAAATACAAAGGGGAAATGGCAAAAAGAAACTAGCAACTTGCAATTTAAAACTACCAACTGGCAACAGGCAACTGGCAACTTGCAAGAGCAACTCTGGACGCCAAAGAGTATTCAACAGTTGTGCTCCAGCTCCACTGACTGCTGGAGGTGGTAAGAAGGAAGAAGGCAAATAATAGACAAGACATGACTTGCAACAGGAGATACGCATATCAACTTGTTAGACATTGTGGAATAATAAGGAAGGGAGATAAAAAAAAATAACTTCAAGTTTTAAAACTTTAACTTTGAATTCACATCAAAGTGCGGTATTCTGGGTACATTGGGTTTTGTATTGGGTATGAAATTCCAGAAAAAGGGGCCAAGAGAGCCATTGATTCATTGCCCTATTCACTTTTATCATCTGATTTTATCGATTGCCTTAATGTTTCAATCTTTGAAATGAGCATGGAAAATATTTAACTCGGAAGTCGTAACATCAAAGCAAAAACTTATGGAATTCATTTGTTGTAGCTTTTGTTTACCTCCGCGCAATTTGCGAAGAAGCATTGAAAAATGTTATGTATTTATATATGAGGTTAAGCTGAAGGGCATTCCATTGAAAACGAATATAAACCTATTTAAATATTTAATCCGCATTCACATTAAATTGCAGCAGTGCAACAGCGTCGACATCTCTTTGCCTTATAATTGCAACTTAATTTGCAACAAATCCAATTACCTTGCACAAATTTCGTTTGAAGCGTGGAGTGTTGTTTATTCAATTGCTGCACGTTCGCTCTCACCCTTGGTAACCAACTCTCTCCCATCTCTTTCTCTCTATCTCCCTCTCTCTCTGTATCACTATCTCTATCACTCTGCATGTGTCCTCCTCAGTGCATCTGAATTTCTTTCTTTGGTTTTCTTTTTTCCCAGTGTGTTCATTTCGTTTGATGAGAGTTTTTCAGCAGCAATTAAATATTACAAATGGATGCAGCTTTTCAGGCAAATAAAAATGCAATTTCAAAAGAATAAGCTCTTTAAAGATATTACCAAAAAATACTCGCACAACAAAGAATTCAATGAAAAATAATACATATTACTGACCAAACGCAACAAATGGGGCAACAAATTACTCTAAGACTACGTGAAATATTTTGATAAGCTTCCTTCTCCAATTACCATAAAATGGGTCGGAAAGGTATATTAAAGCTAACACAGGCAGGACAAAGTATCTTCAAGCCTTTATATAGGAAAAACAATCATATATAGTTCTGCTTATGTTTTATGTTCAAAATTGTATAGCACTCGGACAATAAACAAAGGTAAATCCACAAAAACAGGGAAAGCAGATGCAACTCTGCCACAGAGTGTTGCCACAAAAGGATGCAAGTATATGTATATGTGTGCCACATAAGTTTAGGTATGCATAGTGTGTGTATTAAGTGCAGTTAGAGTATGTGTATTTTAGGGATTTTAGGAGGCTGATTTTAGGAGCCATATTTCTATATTGTCCTTAAGAGAAATAATGATATTGCTCCTGATTTCAGGTTCGAAATCCACTTATTTATGATCAGAAAGTGTGGTTGTTATTTTTTGATAGTTATTTATTAAATATATCTCGACTTCATACGCAATTGTCTTATGACTAAGGACGTTGCCTGTCAGCGTCTCATAGATATCATAGATATACCTCGGCCTGATGTTCGATATAACCATCGGGCTTTATAACTATCGGCCCGGTAGTTTATATCCTTACAAGTAAATTTGAACATCAAACAAGAATAACATTTAAGATCTAATAATCAAATAATACTTGATTGAAAGAGTTGCATTCACATCTTGTCGTTTCGTTTCTTGTCTTGTTATAGAGAAACACTTTCAAGGCATTTTTTAATTGGACGTTTCAAATGTCAGCGAATCAGTGAAGTTTTTGTAATTGAATTCAAAACTGGTCAATTAACTGGTCTTGCGTATGTCAATCAACATCAGAATAATTGCTGTATCTTAAGGCCAACTGCCAAACAACTGAATGGACGCTCGCAACAGTCGCAAAAAGGTCGAACGTGTAATTATCGAGCTGGGGGCTTTAAATTGACGTTGGCCATTTCAATTTGGGCCAAAACTGTTCTGCAAATTAAATATTCATAGAGCAGCTCAGGTGGACGAGTTCTCAGAACGAAAACACAGACTGCCCCGCCCTACAGATTCCTCGGAGCAACCCATATTAAAACAAACAAAACTGATACCACGTGTCATCCATTAAATGTTTTAATCAAACTCTGTTTTATTTATATGAAGTTTTTGTATCCTTTTCCAAAATACATTTTAATTAACCTGTATTTGCATTAGTGTTTATCAATTTTTAGTAGTTCCTGTAGGCAAATGCCAAACAATTTAATCGCTGACAATCGCAGAATATCAAACGTGCTATTATCGAGCTATTTAGCTACAAATTGATGTTGGCCTTTACGTTTTGAACCGAAACTAACGAGTTTAGAAATTGTATTTTATTTATTATAGGGGAAAAGTAACACGCAATTGCGAACTGGCTGTAGTCCTTGTGTAGAGAGACGTCAGCAACTGCTGTCCAATTACATTTCAATTAAAACGGACATTTGATTTATATTCCTATTTGGGCTGGAACAGCTTGTATTCTGAATTTGTTTCGAGTACTAAGTGGAAATGCACCACACAGCACCCCAGCCAGAGGGTCTACGGCATATGGCCAGGCCAACAGAATTGAATACAAACCACATAAATAACAACAAACAAGCGAATACCAACATAAATATATATATATATATATATATATATATATATATATTTGTTGATATATGTATTGTATGACACATTGACATCAGCTAAGCTATTGTCCAGTAGACTTTCAAATGTTTTAAGAGGCTTTATTCAACCTCATGGAAAAAAGTATACGCGCATAGATTTATTTACTTTCCATTTATATTTGTATAGAACACTTTATTATGATGTTTAAATATTTCACAAGTGTGGGTGACTTTATATTATAAAATAAGAGTACTGGCCAATTTGGTCTTTTCTACTTAGACGTAAATATAATATGAACATAATATGGCGGGGAAAAATATGTATAAAAACCCCATAAATATAGGCTCACAGACTAATACTTAAATACTAAACTAATTGCTAGGGTGGATAGTTTTAATAAATATTTTTTAAATGTGTGTAACTTGCATATTTAGACCTGTTTATAAAGTTTGTAAGGAGCTTAGCTATTCTCGCTGAGGCTAGCTCCACTTGGGCTATATTATATATATATATATATATATAATGCCAAGGTCGGTTGAAAATCATTTTCAAGATTTTATTTTGAATTACTTGTAATTTATAAATATGTGCATATCACATCGCAATATCAGCCTTAATAGATACATTTTATTTTCTAGGCTGAGACGAGCATTCCTATTTATAATGCGATATAAAGCTCGGAAATAAGTATATGCGCCTAATATTTCTAAGAAATGTAAAAGTGATTTCAATACAAAGAATTAAACTTTATATTTTACTTATTTTACTGATGAATAGAAATAAAAATATAACATAAGACTAAAAGTTAAAGTACTCAAGTGAAGCTTAGCTATTTTATTTCTAATTGAATGAAAACAATGTTCATTCGTGAGCAACTCGAAGTATACTAATTTTATTCTTACAATCCTAGTTCTTATATAGCTAACACGGATCGTACTTACTCTATTCTTACCGCTACCTTAACCCGACCAACGGGGTGCAACTCGCTGATAGGGTCCGGTCATATTTCGTGTACGTACTTGGGTCACACCGTGATATTGAAACACATACATAAATTATCTATTTTATTACGGTGCGTTCTGTTTACATGATGCCACATGTACTTCCACTTAAAGATCTATATTTTAATTATGAATTTAAATGTTTGCATGTTTAACGTAAGTTTAAACACTAATCTAAAGTAAAATTTAGAAAGATCTATAATTATTAATAGTTAATATGCTTTCTAGAGTCTAGAGGTCTGCATGACTACTCATTTCTTGCTCTACAGATCTCAATATTAAATTGTATATATACACCAACTCTCTTTTTTCACGGTTTCTTTTTACACGGATTTGAAGTTACACGGTTGAGAAATATGTTTTTTGTAAAAATTGTTTTATCTAGTACGGTTTCAAAATCACTGTTTTGTAATTATGTTTGTTTTTACAACACTTGGCACCATTGCTGAAATGAACATACATAGTCCGACAGTTCAAAACTCTATTACCGGACGAAACTCACCATTGGATAATTTGATGGATATCTCCAGTGATGATACCGACTTTAGTCCAGATCGTCGCAAACAATTGCTCTTGTTATCAAGTAGCTACGAATAATTATGTAGCTATGTAAATATTTTTTCTTTATTTCCATTCTAATTTTTCTGTTCTTAATTCTGGGTTAACAGATTTCTTTTGTTTTTTGCTTGCTCTACCAATTTTTCACCAGTATGAATTATGTATTTTAAGTTTTAATGCTCAATAAAATGCCATATGAACATACAATTTGTATGCATATCTGAAATTTTATAGTTTTCAACATTTTTTACACGGTTTTTCGAAGTAAATATAGTTCCTTATTTCATCTTACACGATTTTCAAATCACATGGAACGTATCCCCCATTTTACTATAGGAAACTCCTCTTTTTTACACGGTTTCTTTTTACACGGATTTCTGAGGAACGTATCTACCTTGTAAAAAGAGAGTTGGGTGTATTATATATTTAATAAGCCATAAGAAGATAGCACAACATTTTTACTCTTCTCACCCAGACTGAGAACAGTAAGAGATTGCACTTTGTACCAAGCGTAATTATGAGAACAGTTTGCGTGTGTTGTTATACAACTGTTCAGATGAGCTAATTTGCCCTTATGGATGCATTCATGCAGACGTCTATTAGAGTCTGCCAATTCCTCCAAAGTTAAATAGCTGATTGGCTCCCACTCTTCAAGCAACACGCATTTGAGATGAATGATAAACCTAGGTAAGATGCTGAGTTAAAGTTCTTCTAGAATTTGTTAATTTGAATCTTTAAATGCAAATTTTCCTTAGGAAAATCGCACGCCAAAGCACATGGATTTTAGTTCAAATAAAAGTTCATTCACATTTATGTTTGCCCAAAGGCTGGTGTTTATTTTGAGTCTTAAGTTCAAAATTACGAAAAGTCTATTGTTTGAAATCATTGGGCGCACTGCTAAATAATTACAATGAAGACGAAGCGTATTCAAGAAGAAGAAGAATTGATCTTGTTAATCAGGTATCAGGTAGCAGCATCAGAAAATCAGAAAATCATGAAATGAATTTGTTGTGCTGAATGTGGCCATTGTCTGCCGTTTCTGCGACTTCTCCTGGGCTGCTGCTGTTTAGTTATTATTGGAGGGTAATGAAAATTTTATGATGGCGACGCAAACGAAGATGGTAAATGTAACGGAGACCCAGACAGAGGCACCAAAGGAAGGACACGATGGAAGGGAGCCAAGATGTAGTCGTTTTACGTTTTCTGAACAGAGCTGGAGCCATCTTGCCGGAGCACTGGCATAATAATGATAATGAGACAATGACGATGATTGATTGATGAGTTCTTTTGGTGTTTATTGTTGCTGTTTTGGTAATTGTTGTTGTTCTGGTGGTTGTTGTTGTTGTTGTTGTTGTTGTTGTTGTTGTTGTTATCGTTGTGGCTAGCTAAGAACAACAACAGTTAATTACTGATTGTGCCTTGTCTTGGCTCCTGCATATTCCATTTTCAAAACTTTCATATGAAGCATATACTGTATCGAAATGAGACGCTGTTGTTTTGGTTGTTCTTAAGATATTTATGAGCACGTAATAACTCCTTTAACTCTTAATATGCCCACGCTCAGGCACATGCATGTTTAATTCCAGATACACAACCACACACACACACACGCACGCACACATTTATAGATACTTCCAGATGAAACTGGCTTTTATGGGCTGCCTGTGGCTTTTGCTGTTTGTTTTCAAGAGGCAAGGGTTATTGCGTCCCAAGGGTCGGAGGCTGTTGGGTTGACAGACTGTTACTTACATGCTCTTCAGCCTACCCTCACACACACACACACACACACACACACACACACACACATACGAGCACACACTTATTTGATAGATACTCCGACTGTGAAATGAACATTTAAGCAACGTGACCTTTGATCGTCACCTTCTCGTTGACCGCTACATAACCCAAATCAAAATTTTCGGCAACGGCGTTGAGCAATTTATTTTATTGTTGCTTAAATTAACTTAAACAACAACATTTACAATGTTTGCTTGACCTTTTCAGTTTTTTTTTTATTTTGTTCTTTTTTTTGCTTTCGTTTTTTGTGTGGTTCACAATATCCGGCCCGTCTGCAAGGACGAGCTTCTTTAAATCTTTGCCTCGACTGCTCCCTTCCAGGATATCCCAAATTAGAGATGGCCAAAAGATAATGTTTTTTCTTCACACTCTGTCGTAAATCTCACGACTCCCCTAACACAGCTTGTTGCACACATTTTCGGAAACTCATCAAAAGACTTTTTAAGTTAAATTAAGTTTGGAAAGTGAAAGTTTTTTAGGAACGGCGATGATTCAGCGTCTTCACAACATTAAAGTATAAGAACTCAAGGATTATAGTTCTCGTTTATTTAGTCTACCCTGATTATGGCTTAGTTGCTTGAAATTAATTCCCTGCTACATTTGTTGCCCAATCATATTTAAGTTCATTAATTGGATGTTTTGTCATTGAACTGAAATAAGTTGGAAAATTCTCAGAGTTGATTTGTCTGCTGGGAAATCACGATCGGAACATCACGCACCCATCTTTTATGTGAAACGCACAAAAACAAAAACTTTTTCAAATGTCAACAGCTTAAAGTGTATGAAGTTGTTTTTTTGTTGATGTTGTTGTTGTTGTGGTTTCTGTTATTGTTGTCGCTTTCGTTGTTCCTGTTGCTCTTTATGTTGCTCTTGACTTTAGCATTTTCAGCTCTTTCATATGCATCGTACATTGTAGTACATAAGTATTAATTGAAATTTTAGTGGAAGTCCAAGGCAAACAAACTCCCACGCACACTCAAACACACTCGCACACCCACACCCACACACACACACACACATACACCTGTCGCCCCTACTTTGGTAGCA
The DNA here is from genome assembly GCA_035045065.1 of Hirtodrosophila trivittata. Lineage (NCBI taxonomy): Eukaryota > Metazoa > Arthropoda > Insecta > Diptera > Drosophilidae > Hirtodrosophila > Hirtodrosophila trivittata. The sequence goes on from JAWNNK010001024.1 coordinate 2,694,206, forward strand.
ACTTGTTGTACATTTTGTTTAACTGGCGGCTTTTGGCTTGTCTCAATGTCGCATGCGGCGGACACAAGTTGTTCTTATTATACTCCCTCATCCAAAAACAGCATATTGGGTATCTTGTGGATACTATCAGCAACTACTGGAAAGGTTATTTACTCTTCGAGCAACAATATACTTTTAACAAACAAATTAAATAATAGTAACAATGTTAGTGTCATTTGATACCACTCTCAAATGCTGCTTCCATTAGTCTGCAAATGGCTCAGACTAAGTGTTAACTGCAGTACAAATGTAACATTTACATATTTTCTTTTTGATTTCATCTTGTTTTAATACAGTTTTATTGATATTCGAAACTTGTAAACAGAATGAACTACCTAACGATATAACGATTTCTGGCTTCAGACTTCAAGGTTCACAATTAAACAAGATCCGTATATTGCAAGCTAAAAGCCTACGAAAGGTCTCCGGGGTCCCTTGGTACATGAGAACCAAGGATATCGAAAGAGATCTTAACGTTTCTCTGATTGCTGACTGAATTCAATGTATTGCACAAAAATACACGGAAAGACATCTCATTCAAACCGAAATGAAACCGATTGCGCAATTTTTGACTAAGGGTAAAGACAAGTCCCAAACGACATCACCTTCAAGACCTTCCACAACGGTTCTTGACTTAATACACAAATCCTTTCAGCCCTATAACATCACTAGACTTTAAAGTTAAGTTAAGCTAACTAGAAAAATTCTCTGCGCTGTAAATAATGTAGATATTACCCTAGTTTATTTAGTTATAGTTCATTCTTAGTATTATCTCACATTAGCTTAAGCTGCCTGAGCAAGGTAATAGTATGTGTTCTAACCTGTAATAAAACTTCATTTATTTTTTGGAAAAAAATACTTACTATATTTAACAACTTTCCTTTTAATGAACCAAGTCGTTCTTTACAAATAGCCGAAAACTTATTGCTTTTGATTTTTCTCCATTTTTTTCTCTATTTTTGCCAAAAGTTAAATAGGTTTATATATAGTGTAGTAATAAAAGATAGTTTAGACTTTAACTGACTACAGGGTATACTACAGTCGATCAGAATTTTCGCTGTTGTAGTGTCTGTTGGTTCTGCTGGCGCTGCTGTGGTTATTATTGTTGTGAAAATTGTTGTCCTTAACTGTCCGCGCCTAAAATCGATACTTCATTTACCTGTTTATTCGAGCCCCGTTCGGTGGCGCGTGCCTGGACGCAAATTTGTGGCGCCTCTGCCTGTTCCAGATGTCAGTTGCAGTTGCAATGGGATGTTGACACTTATTCATGGCTACATTTATCACCGTTGCAGGCAACAACGCCCATTTTTTCTTACATTTTTCTTCTTTTTGCATTCTTCTTCTACGCTGTTTACCTCGCCCCTCGTCTCAAATCTGTTAAATATACCCATGCGAATTGAATTAATAGTATTATATTATATGTATTGCTTGTTTAAGAATCTTTTTATAACATTTTTAACAAGAAATTCAGACCTAAACTCGACTTGATTGAGTGTGTTTGGCTGTTAGAGACTGTTGGACCTAAAAAAGTAGCTGACATCTTAGTTAATTGTATAAAAGAAGGTAACGGCAGCTGTTGGTAACGGCAGAGGCAGAGGTTGGTTTCCTCGTCTGCAGAATGCTTTAAAAATATATGAAGAATAAAGTCCACGTCACTTCATTAGGAATGCATTGTTCATGGCGTATCTGGCTGTTGTAATACTTTGCGTATCGCGCATACGCCAAGTGGACGTGTTAACTACATTATGTACATTATTTGTTATGGGCATAATAGTAAAATATAATACAGCTGCAGATGCTATTGTTACAAAAGTGTTGTTGTTACTGTTGCCACATGTTGTTGGTAGAATGCACTCAGTGCAACATTGCTATTATGATGGCCTAGTAATTATCGAGACAGCCCGTAAATGCTGTCTATGCACTTTATATGCCACTTTATGAACGTTACATTGCGTTAAGCGCATTATGTCATCCCAGTCCCAGTCGCAGTCGCAGTCCCAGTCGCAGTCCCAGCCTCAGTCCTCAGTATATATAAGTACACAAGTGTAGGACAAGGTGTCGCCACTAAGCACTATATTTTACTGGAATCCGCAACGCCACGTCGCTAGGGGTAACAGAATATGGCGAACGCCGTACAATCGCGTATACGACCTGTTTATCAGTTAATTAAAATGATTTATGAAACTGCAATTATAAACTATGGTTGTGCGATGGTAACTATCGCAACTGCCACACACACCCATGCCACAACCTCACCTTAATAGTTCCTTTACAAAAGTAGATTGCATTACATCTAATTACGGGGCCTTTATTATAAGTTTTCATGTTGAAAGTCTGCACCAATGAAATTGTTTCACAGAATCTCAGTAATTTGCTCCGATTCGGTTTTAAGTTACATACACAAAGTAAACCATTCCCTTGCAAATAGTACGTGCTCTACATGCACAAAGGAGTAAAACTCACACTCCGAAAAGTATTTATAAAACTTTAAATCCTTTTCCTTTCACTATTTAAGCTCAAGATGATTCAGAATGAATTTTCAAGGAAACAACAGCACACTGCTGACGCTTCTATGTATAACTTCAACTACAATCGTTTCCATTTCACCGTAAAAATATACAATACTTTTTGGTATATAAACTTTAATTCCGAGAACTTTTTTAAATTGATTATAAAAACATTTTAATTCATCAGCAAACTAACATCGTATTTTTAAGCATACAGCACACAAACGAAAATATTTCTACAGACAAACGTTTCCAATTGGCGCATATATTGCCTGAGGTACAAGTGTGTGCACACAGTAGCGCATAAAAATATTCGGACGGTTAAAAAGTAAAAAATATTGTACATAGTTGTATAAATAAATATATACTTGTATATACATGAGATACAGGTGTATAAATATTGTCAAAATTGATTGGAAAATCAAAAAATTTTAACTGTCTTTCAACTGTTTCAATTTAAGATATTGCAATTATAACCTAACATTATATGAACAATCGTCTTTAATTGAAAACTAATTAGAAATTTTCTTAATGGGAAAAAATATTCTTTAAATGTTTTTAACATTTTGATTTGACATTTATAAATATAAGTAAATAAAAAGTAATTGAGTGTATATCATATATATATATGGGAAATACTCAAATAAATATTAGTAAAGTACGCCAAGAGAGTAAGGTACAAGTATATTTATGTCTGGAGCGTTTTTAGTGTGATTTTATAATGGTTATAAAGTGAGCCAAAAAAGAAAAGAGCGACAAGATTTATACAAAAGATAAAGCAAAAGAATCTAAAGAAAGAGAATATAGCTTGAAATTAAGCATTTGCTGCCAAAACTCTTGACATACCTGAGCTTGAATCAATTAAAAAGCAAAAAAAACATTAAGGTATTATATTTAAATAAAAATATTTTAGGATATTATTAAAAAAATGATTTATTTTAATTCTTTTGAATTATTATTTTAAAATTTTCAAAAGTAAAATCATATTTTTCCTGTGTGCAAATTATTTTTCATACTACTGTGTGGCACGTACACTGCGTATACACACATATCCTTACATAGCAATACATATGAGATATATGTGTATGTATGTGAGTATGTAGAGGCTGTTGCATCTGCACGTACGAGGAGAGCTTTGAAAGAGCTTTTATACCGCCCGCTGAGTGGTTATTCAGCGTCGTTCTCGACTTCGGCGACTTCGGCTGTGGCAAATCAGAAAGCTCCCCCTTTGGCATTTCCCCAGCCTGGACACCAGCTGACAACTGCCAGCTGCCATTTGAATTTGGATTTTCGCTGGTCGGCATGCACTTGTGGCGTTTTCAACACACCACCCCACCAGCCCCCTTGCTGCCAGATTCCCATAGCACACCCTGTGCGCACCTTGGCACACTGCTCGTGCTTGAAGCGCCGCGATTCGGGTGTTCCTCGTGTGTCGGCGTCTACGAGTGTCGTACGGCGTTGGCGATGGCGATGGCGTTGGCGATGGCTTTGGCTTTGGAACTGGTACTGGCACTGCTTGTACTCGTACTGGCGCGGGTAGAACGCATGCATCAAGTGTAACAACAGTTTAGTTTTTCCCGGGAACTTGAAGCAGCGTGTTGTTTGGTGCTGCTGCCAGTGCCACATACAGCGTACTACAGCGTACAACGTACAACGTACCACGTACAACAGGCGACAGGCCAAAGCCAAGAGCCAACATCCAACAACCAAGAACCCAAAGCTGAAAGCCAAGAGTCAAAAACTCAAGCCGAAACTCAAATTCTGTCGTCGCATTTGTGCGATTAACGCAATTTCCGTGCATCTTGTGTTTCATTGTTCGTTTATCAAAATTCAAATTTAAATTCGAAATCGCTGCGTGAATTGGTTTTTGTTTTTTAAGTGTGTGACTATAAATTAGTCTTGAAATTGAAGGAACATCAAAATAAACAAACTTTATTCTATGCGATTAAAAAGTTTCAATTGATTGATTCATCAACAAACAGGTATAAATAAATTCATTAAATTACATACAAATATATTAATTAATTTTGCTTAAAATACATTTTTTCAAAGCTAATTTAATACATATATTTACAATTTAAAAACACTCAAAATTTAAATTATTCAGATAACAGTCAACTAGTTTTTTGACTGTCATCCGCTCATGTTCTGTTTTCAGCTTTTAAATTTAAATTGATATTTAAATTAATTCTTTGAAATGTTTAAAATAAATTTGTTATCTCGCTTGAAGCGTTGTTTAAGTGACCGAATCGTTTAACCAACTAATTGGTAAGGTGTAAATGTTGTGATGCTAAATATAATAGAGGTAAGCGTTTTATACCATTTTAGTTAGTAATATTTATGACGCAGAGCAAATCTTTTCCAAGGCATCCTGTCAGTTTTATGTTTTTCCGCTTAACTTGGGTTGCCCCAAAAAGTATGCTTTAAAAATCAGTGAAGTGTTAATAAAATAGAATTGGGAGAATTGGGAATATGCTCAGTGGAAATTTGGTTGTCATGGGAAAAGCTTCTCGCTTCGATTTCAAATTTAACATTATAATTAAGGAAATGGTTGTACATAATTAATATGCACATGCAAATATGTATCTGTGTATTTTGGGGGCTTTCTTATTTGAGCGTTATCATACTAGAATATTTTTGGCCGGAACTGCTAGATAAGAAGGTACTGGCTACCGCATCATCGGACTAATCACCTGGCCCAAAACGATAATGTATTTGTAATCTACATTGATCGTAAATAAACTCATCGCTTGTCATAATTAATTCAATGAATTTTTGTTACTTTTTTTCTTCTTTGTGAATATGTGAGAATTGTGTAATAAATAATAATCGCATCGATGGATCGTTTGTAGTTAGCTCGTGCCTCGATGCCAGGGCGGGTCCCACTCCCAGTCGCAGTTCGAATCTCATTCACAATGTGCGACTCATTTGATGTGAAAACTTCTGTTTAGTTTTTGGCGCCTTGCTAATCCACCTGTACATGTGTGTGTGTGCGGTTGTGTGTGTGTGTGTATTTTGTTGATGATTTATTATTACGCCGTTATTGCTTTTCTTTATATCGCATTTCGAATGACCAACCTCATTCACTGTGATCCGGGCTGAACCCTTCATGTTTGCCCCTACCAGTCTCTCAATCATGAATCCTTCTGGATAACAATAAAGAAGCAAGCTGCGATTATAGATTGGAGATAGTATTACCGTGATTACAACAATGATCGAAATGGGTCTTAGGCGTCTCGCTGCGTATTTCTTAACGTTTTCTTTAAATCTAAATCATCCGATTTACTATAGGTACTATCGATCCCTTACCAGACAAATTCTGAGCTCACCTTTGAGAAATAATTACTCTACACATATATTTATTGTTTTAAGAGAAAACTGCCCTCAGAGAGGGTATTAAAAGTGCGATGCGATCTTCTATTGCTTTACAATCGGTTTTATGATGCATTGCTCATCTCTTACTTTTAATTTATTTACTGATACGCCAAACAGTAATCGCAATCGATAATGTGATAAAATACTTATACAATTTTTATTTTGTTTTGCTTTCCTTTCACACCTTGCACTTCAACCCCCGCTCCAGGGGTCGTAACCATTTCGACGATAAGGATAAGCGACGTCGATGTATCAAAGAGCATTACCAGGGCCATTGTCATTGCCATTGGCATTCCCATTGCCAGTGCTGCTTGTGCTATTACTCATCAAAATAATCATCAACAGCCCATTGTCATTGTCATTCTCATCCTCATTCTCATTCTCATTCTCACTCTCATCCTCATTCGCATTCTCATTATTATTATTATTATTATCATTATCATTGGCATTGGTGCATAAAAAATGGCCAAAATAAAAGTGTTCCTTCGAAGGCTTCGCCTGAGTTCAAGAAGTCTAAATACTGAAATATGTTGATAAGTCGTTAAATCTTTATGTGAATACAAATTTAAACTTAGTCTAGACATGGCGCAGCATTGAGTTAAAAGTGCTGGTCTGTTACTGACCTTTTCACATTATGATCTCTCATTCTTCTCTGTGCAACAGCCACCTCGAAGGGAGTTTAATAGACAAATATTCGCCGTAATCTTTAGCTCTGCCCCACTGCCTCACACTATGCTCCTTTTTGGTATCTAATGCATTTATTGCTCTGCTGAGTCATGTTATTTTGGAGCCTATTTAATGTGTTCTCCTTGTGTACCCAGGCACCCAGGCACGCCCACTGCTTTGTAGCTTTCGATGGCCATTAGCCAGCCAAGTTTTTATCTCCCTCACTCTGCGGCTCTCTCTGTCTATCTCATGAGTAATCGCACAGTCAATGGAGCATACTTGTAATTATCTGCTATGCTATGCAGATTAACACCCAGTCTTTCTATTTTGCCAGCACTTGCGATTAGCAATCAGCTCTTTCACAAGTTGTTTGAGTGCTTTGACTCTGAATTATACAGTTTGAAATTTCAGGAGCATCAGCTTTAAGTGCGTGTCTAAGTGTCTGAGTGCCTGAGTGTGTGCGTGTGTGTGTGTGTGTGTGTGTGTGTGTGTGCATACTTGATGAAAATATTGCATCTACTCTGTGGCTCAAATGCCACTTTACATTTCATCTTAGTTTCAGTTAACGTTCACAAGCACTTGGCTTTAAGTTCAGTTCTTGGGTCCATTTCCTAGGCTTGCATTTTTCCAAGAAGTCTTCAAAAAAATGCTGCAATAACTGGAAAAACGGCCATAGTCCAAAGATTGCAAAATTTCCTTCGACAACTAACATCAGCCCGCATCTTTCTCCCTTCTCATCCTTTTCTAGCCTTGCTCTAGGGGAGCTTTAAAAAACTTCAGATAAGGGCTAGAGGGTGCGGATGAAGGGAGTCGGAGATGGTTTGGCTGCAATGTTTTTAAACGATGTTAAAGTGGTTATAGGAGCCTTAGGACTGGCTTTAGCCCAGTTCCATTGCCTGGCAACACTTTTGGGGTAAATCAGATGCAAAATGTACAGTACACTAACCCATATTTGCTTAGTTAAGCATACAGAAAAAGGACATCCTAAAAAAGGACATAAAAAGCAGCCTGAGCACTTAACGAGTGTCAGCATAGTAGAAGCATGGAACTGAACTTCAAATATTCATATAAATATTCATTGTTAAAGAGGCAAAAACTCACACTCACACACAAACACACACAGTCGAAGGCAGGCAAACTCATTCGCTTGTGTTGTGGGCGTGACTGCTGGCTGTTGTGGGTGTTGTAGTTTGCCAAACACTAATTGAAACGCTTACAACAACCGCACACACACACTCACATGCAGACACATGCACATACACATACACATACACATACAGCCATCGACATTGCAAAAACAATAAAGGCGCGCGCTTATGTGACAGGCGAAGCAGACTTCAAGACTTATAGCCAAAGGCATGAGGTCTGCTCTCGGTTTTGCTGGGTGGCCACAAAGCAACAAGTCAGGGCGACAGTTCATTAGGGATCAAATTTAAGTCAACACACGCACACGAAACTAGTGAAAATTGTCTCATTAGTACAAGTACGCACACCAACACACAAAATAATTCACACTCACACACACTGAGAGAAAACAGGCCATAATTCTAAGAAAGTTACTTGCCAATAGCAAGTAGTTACCCATGTTGTCATAGGCTTAAAGACCAACTTTCTGTCCTTCTCTCTACTCTAGAGGAAACATTCAGTTGCCAGCAATCCAAAAGTCTGCCAGCAATACAAAACTACAGAAAACTACAGCAAAAGCTAAAAAAAAAAAAAAAGAATATGCCAAAAAAAATACAGCAGCATATAACTTTGCATTGGCACAGTGGTGCAAAAGGCTCAAAATTCGTACGGATTTGTCAATGATATATGCAATATATGTTTCTGATATTATAGAAAACTTACTTAAGTCTGTATCTATTTGAAAGCTTTACGCTCTCATTAATGGGTTAGGACTAGAATTTATTTGAGATTTTTTTTTTTTATAACTTTTTCTTAATTCGCATTTTTTGTCCTTAAAATCTAAATTTAAATTTGTATTAATTGAAAACTCATGGATATTTTTTTTAGGCAACGGCTTCAACTTATCTGCAAATAATTTTATATAATTTTTTTAATATAATATTTAAAGTATATTATAATATATGGAAAAATATAAAATACATTTATTTATTTCTTCCAAATACCCTTTGAAGCCCATTGAAATTGCGTTCGCACCAAATCACCAAACTCAAATCTGACATAACCTATAAATCCTTTCATACATATTCGACTGTTGCAGTTGGGGGCAGTTGTATGAAATACGAGTGCACCATAGTTACAAAGGCTTACAAACAATTGAAGCTATGTTCTTTGAGCTCGTTAATTAAATCGTTTTTGGCACACTGTGCGTTGTCGTTGCCTGAAAAAGCGTAGCAACAGTCCATAAGTGATAACGGACTGCGGGTGCGTATATGTCATTCTGTGTGTGTGCATGTATACAATACATATATTTATATGTATGTATATATATAGTATATATATATATGTATAGACATGTATGCTGGCCTGTCATTTGGTTGTTCGGGTCGTTGGCTCCTCTTTCTGCTGCTCGACTGCTTTTTTTGTAGCCCTCTCTGTTGGGTTGACTGGGCTCGGCTTGCCTGGCTGATTGTTGTAGCCACTGATAAGCACTGCCAACTGTTGTTTTTGTCTTTGTTGTTCTATTGCTGCTGCTGCTGCTGCTGCTTGTTGACAGTGCGTGGCATAGTTGGTGGGTGGTCGGTGGGCTGTGTACTGTTCCCTGTGCAAGCCTAAACTCGTATGTGTGAAATCGTTGTAATGCTTAAGGTGGCGGCAGCGCAGGGCAATGTCGACGACGACGACGGCGGCTCTAATGCGAAACGTCAATGTTTGTGGAACAGCACTCACATGCCTAAGTGTTAACGTATGTGTATGCATGTATATATATTTATATATAAATACACATATGTATGTATGTATGTGTAATTTAAATTGCCTTTTTCGTGTTATTCACGGGGCAGACACAAATTTGTGCCAACATGAATGATAAATATGCATGTACCCATGTCTCCAATGTCTTCGACCTCAGCTCTCAAACATACACCCAAAGCTCCCACACACACACACACACACACACACATACACACACAACATCACTCATTACTACTAGTATGTGTGCTTGTATGAGTGTATGAATATTTTTGTTTGTTTTCTGTGTCATTTGAATTGTTTTGCCATCGTGCTGGTTGTGCTTATCGCTTATCCATGCCAAAAAAACAACAACAGCAGCAACAACAACAATGACAATGACAACAACAGCAACAACAACAACAACAACAACAAATGGCATGCATAATTACTTGAGCCCCCGGTTTTGGTATATGCGGCTCGAGATTAAGCCCCAAAAAGCTTGGATATAGCGGTATACCGCCATGATGGCCCTTAAGCAGTCACATTAATTGCTTCCACAAATATGTCATACTACACAAACACACACACACACACAAACATACGCAGAGAGACACAAACATACACACATACAGAGGCACACACACTTTGGGCATTTGGCCTTTTGGAACTGCACTTTTCTGGTTGCACGCATTTTTTGCAATTTACGCCAATAACGGGGCAATCGACCAAAGGGTATATATAGCTAATACACGGGTATACACGGCTATTTCATATCCTGTAATTTTTTTTAATCTTTATTCAAATCGAACTCAAATTAGGAAATACTAAATCTTATACATCTTTAAATAACGTAGATCTGATTGGATTTTTTTTCTGGGTTTTCCCCAAACCTTGCAACAAATGATAGATCGATTTGAATTAAATAAATTTTTCTTATATTTTTATTCCCAGACTTAAATGAAAATTTTTTATTTATTTATTTTTAGTTTTTTAATTTAATTATTTAATTTTTATTAATTATTTTTTTTATTTTTTTTTATTTTCAACATTTTCTTTTGTTTTAAATTTAATTTGTCAGCAGTCAGCTGCAACATCTTATTTGACATTAAATAAATAAATAAATTGTTCGATACAGTAAATATAAAGTATACAGGGTGCCTTAAATAGATGCTTATGTCTATTAACTTGTTGGAGACCTGTCCTATCTATCTTAAACTTGTACCTACTTAGGTACTTGAGTGCAGGGTATAGCCATACTGCATAGGAGTATTAAGTTGGTAACAAGGCTCTTAGTTCAACACCCTGTATCCAGGTGGAAATGTCCTTAGTCCACATATATTGTATACAAATTCATATAGCAATAATACAAACATACACACAGATTGCTGTATTATTGATGTTATTAAACACTTTTGATGAATGACAGACAAAATTACTTATACGACGTGTTGACCCTTCTTGGAAATTTTAAGTGTCTTCAACGTTTTATTTATTTCTGGTATTCATTTCTTTTTCTATTCGGATTGATTGTTTTTACCATTTATTTATGTATTTATCGCAGCAACCTGATACTGAACAATAAACCCAGCCTAATCCAAAGAGCCATTATACCAATAGGCTCCAATAGGCTCCAATAGACATTCAAATACGGCTTTCCACTGAACGCCTCGTGGAACCATTTTTTGAACCTTTTATGCGAGTGTATATATGATTGTGCTTGTGCTTGTGTGTGGGTGTGGTTGTGTGTGCCTGTGTGTGCGTGTTGCTTCCATTTCCATTTTTATTCAGTTCGCTTTGGTTTAGTATTTGTGTTCTGATTGTTTGTTTGCTTTTCATCAGATTCCTTTGCTCTCGCTGTGATTCATTAGCATTTTTGTCGCATTAAAAAATGTTTGTCTATGGGCCAGAGGCCCAAAGGCGTTTTGTTTATCTTTGTAAGTTGTTGTCGCTCTTCTTCTTCTTGTACTTTTTTATTGTTGTTGTTGTTATTTTTATTGTTATTGCTTTTGCTTTGCTGGCCGCCAGCCTGTTGCTATTATAATTATTATCATTGTTGTTGTCTGTGTGTTGTTATTTCTGTCAATATTTTTAAGGCCATGTTTAGTGGTCTTTTGTTCGTCTCAGATTTTTTCATTTGGCAAATTTCTCAGTTTCTTCATTATTTTCCTTTTCATTTTCATTTTTGTTTTTCTTACTCTGTTTTTTTTTTTGCCTCTTTCATCATCTTCAGAAGTGTCCAAGGTCGTTCTTCCTTTGTGGTCGATCTGAAGCGTGAGCTGAGCTACCAGCTGCTATAATTGCACGTAGATAAACCTAAGGAAGAAGCTAGATATCGCGAATATGAAAAGAACAGAACACTTTTCCGTCCAGCGCACATACAATATGTTCTCATCTCGCATTTGCTTTAGCTCCTGTGTGTCTGTGTGTGTGTGTGTGTGTGTGTGTGTGTGGACGCTTATTATGATTTCTAAGTATATTCAGCTTTCAGCAGCACTTCAATAGCAAGTCCTGACCTCCATATTCCCATTTTGAAAAGGCCAAATGCATGCGATCCCTTAACGCCAAAGCCCAAGACCAGACCCAGACCCTAACCCAAACCCAGACCCAAAACCCAGACCCAAGCCCATGCCCTAGACCCCAGTCCTAAATCCTCAGTGCCCATCTCCATCTCCAGCTCCAGGTCCAGCCCCGTCCTCGTCCCAGTCCCCTTCCCCGTCGCAGGCCAATTCCAGTTCAGCGCGGGTGCTATGGCGCTTTTTAAGAGCCCCATTAAATTTTTATATATATACGTATTCTTACAAATATATATATATATATGTATACATATATATATATATATAAAATATTTATGTATTGGTGCATATATTTTTGTATATCGCGCAACTTCTACACACATACATATTTATGCCTTTCAATTTGTATGCTACACCTGACTGGCATTTTGGACCGCCTTTCGCGAACGCTATGAAAACAGATGTGCCAATGCATTTAGCGCATGCCCCACGTCTAACAAGCAAACAAACATACACACAGACTCATTCACAGGCACACACAAACGCCCATTCACACACATACACACACACACACACAAACTAAAAGCATATGTCGCTAATCTGGTATTTATAAAAAAGAGACACACACATAACTAAAATGTGCAATTGCCCAAAAGTGCTCGACTACAATATACCAAGCTTTGTTTTCCTTAAAATATATTTATTTTACTTTGTTTTTACATTCAGGAACATAGAACATATAACTGTATATTCTAGTGAGTTGTAGGTATATCCTCTTTTGCTTTTATATAGAATTTGATTTAGGTTTAATTTTAGGATTTATTCTGATTGACTACAAGATACCCTGAGCGCCATATGTTGCACTATAACAGATTTTTTTCTTATATTCGAAAACTTTCCTTGTACATTTTCCAAATAATATCAAAATTTTAGCAAAGATAAAACTTATATTATATATTATATTATACGTCTGCAAATCAACCAATTTAGAGCAGTTTATTATCCACCAAAAAAGCAAAGCTTTAGAAATTTTCATCACGTTGCTGACAATTATACCCAATGAAAGAAAGAATTTTCTAGGGTATTTCTCGTTAGATTTTCTTTTACAACTACACAGGTTTATATTTATTCATCTGTATTTGTGTGTTGTACGTGAACGTTAGTCACTGATTAAAGCCAGCGATCAGGGAACTTGGCTTAGCTTCAAAGAACGGTAATCAACTAGTGGGTAAACCTAATACCATTCCCCATACACCTAGTACAATAAAACCCATTGTTTAAGACTAGGAAGATACATCTTTATATAAACCGATAATAACGCATTTAATATGTATACCTGGAACTTGTTTCCGTCTGAAACATAAAGTATTAAGAGGGTTTCAGAGTATCTCTTAGTCACGCACTTTTAACTATATTTATGTACACATATTTTTATATATCTTGTATATCTTTTATTCGAGTCCCTTAACGAATGACTACCCGCTTGTTTGGCAAATGTGCGGACTTATTATGCTTATTATTTATTATTACCGGCAGTTTCATGGCGCGTGGTTATTTATCTGAAAATTGCATTGAATGAACCAGTCAAGGTAATAAATAAGCCGTAAATTATCCAGCAAAAACTTTTGCTTTGGTACTAACAAATGGCTACAGCAGCACTTCGGCTGACTGTATTACCTCGGAGGCGGACATCAGAAATATATATGCGAATTGTAATTCAATTGAAAGAACTTCCCTTTCTTATTCCAAATTTGATAATAGAATTACTTTAAAACTACTTTTTAGGAAAATATATTACTTTTATTATGAAACTATGTGACGAGCTGAGACATTTGGCCATAAGTAATATATATAACACCGGATATTGTAGAATTATCTTCATACTACACTATCTACTATATTCTGCATTCGACTGGTGTCAAAATCCATAAAAGCTATAGTGCCATATGATCATTATACGGTAAAACCCATAAAGAAGCCTTTGCCTTAACGCTGAAAGTGATATGACTTTAGATCTAAGTAGAATCAGTGTTATTTCTGTTGAGAGCAGATTCCGCATGAATAAGTTTGGAAAAAACCAAAAAAAAGTATTGATATATAATTATTGTAATAATAGTTTTTTTTTTTTAACAGTTTATATAACAAGAAGAGCTTAAGTCCCTACATAAATAGGCGTGGGATAATCAAGTCTGAAATCTCACTTAAATGACTGAACCAGTTCACTGGTTCAATTTAACTTTGCAGTTTCCAGTTCAACTCACTTAAAAGATCTAGTTCAGTTTACTTACTTTAGTATTCAGTTTCTATTGATCCAAATTATCTATTTTTGAGTCGATTCTGCCACAGCATTTCCCAAATAGTCACGCTTTACCCCCACCAAAGTTATAATCAAATTGGAAAGTTAACTTGAATATAATTTAATAAAAATATATAACGTGTGACATAGAAATCTGTAAAATTTTCTAACCAATATTTAAACGAGACAAATTGAATTAGTTGACGTCAATCGGGAATGAAGCTAATTCATTTATTTACCAGATTAAATTAAACCTAGTCTAAATATTATATAATTTTAATAAAGTTTATACGATTTTTGAAAGAGCTTGCATTAAATTATAATAGTTTTTTATCCGTATCAAAAAGTGAAGTACATAAGAGCCTTATATAGGGTAAGTTCAAGCGGACTCCTCTTTTTTGCTTCATGTTTAATTGGGCCATCACTTAAAAAGATTGCTCTGAATTTTAACCATGTTTACACATGTATATTAATATTAAATTGTGTCGGACATAATGCGGAAAATGTGCCATGATAATGGCATTGCCAATTTATAGTCTTACAAGAGATTAATTGTGACACACCACATTGAAATCCGGTTTAACACAGTAAATCAATACGCAATTTAATGCCAACTTAATAAAGTGCTTAATCATGCAGACTCCTTTTTTTTGTATTAATTTCCATTTAATTAAAATGATTAATAATTAGTATTTCTTAAATCCGCTCAAGTGGGAATTTATTTTTTTTTTTATAATATGTTTTCTTATGGAAATGTAACTCAGCTTTTGGCTACTCCAAGCTGGACCTCACATTTAATGTGATAAAAAACTTCTTAACTTACTTACGATAAGAACCACAAAAATTTCTTGGCTCAGTCCACGTGTCATCCGAGAGGGCATCCTTCAGTCATTTGCTCGTAATCTCGATCTATCTTTGTCAGATGTTTGAAGCAACCGCGAGCAATTCTCATTGCAACAACAGACACTCAGTAGTAGGGTCCACTAACTGTAATCCATTTACTCAGCTGCCTGCAGTCAATATTCCTCAACTCGTTTAACTTTAGCAAATTTTTGCGTCTAAGCCGCAACGAAACTTATCAAGGACGAGCTTCCACAACGGGGCCAGAGCCACAGCGGCGGAGACGAAAGCATCTTAAGACCAACGCAAATATCTCCCCTCGCAAGTCTCCCCCCGACCCTTCTCATCAACCTACTCGAATGCCAAAACTTTAGCATACCTAAGCGCATTTGCTCAAGAGCAGCCATACCAGCCCAGAGTCAAGCCTCAAAATGCCTCCCCGGCGACAAGGCCACAAGGAGCCAAAAACACCAAAAAAAAAAAAAAAAAAAAAAGTATACAAAAATACAAAAAGAAACCAGCATCAAAAAGTCTCAATATCCTTGCGGAGCAATTCAAGAAACTGTTCCCATTGGTATGATCTTAACATACAATACAATTAGGAGGAAACATGCAGGCAAGTAAATTGCCCCAGATACGATAATACTCGTGAGTTCAAATAAATAAATAAAATTCCCAAGCATTCAATATTTCAAAGAAGTCTACCATAAATAAAAAAAAACTTCGCTTGCAAATCATGTTAAAAAAAAAACTGGTTTTTATAAAAATTATTTTCTCTTATTATTGTATAAAAGGAAACAATACTTTATTTTATTGCCATTCATAATAAATTAATATAATTAATAATTACTAAATTTGATAAAGCGATTTTTATTTTTCACCAATTAGTTTCTTTTTTGAAAAACATATTTTTGTTCGGCAATATTCATAAAATTATAGTTTTAATTAAAGCAGATGCCTGCACCATTTGCGGCTTAAACCACATTCACATTGACGTAGACAAAATGAATTTTACTTCTTTATTATTCGCTCTAAAGGCCTATGACATCACAGCATCCACACCCTAGCTGGGAATCGAACCCAGGACCCCTCGAGTATCACAAATCGTTTGGCAATTTAATCTCCTCGTCCACCTGGTCGGCTAATCTTTCAGATGGAGTACTTATTACTCGCCCCAATAAGTATGCTATAAATAAATGTCATTTGGAATGCAAATCCCAGACAATTGCAGATAATCACTTTTAATAATTTATTTCGTAAACTTTTTCATAAAACGAGACCTTTTTGTGAGATCTTTAATAATATTCTTGTTATTTATATCACGCACATTTAAATATTTACAAACCTTATAACAAATTATAACAAATTTTCAACTTGAGGTTGAAGTATTTGAGCATACAAACTTGTTGGCCACAAATATGCATAATACCATAAAATTTAATCACTTTCAAGTATGTCTTGTCTGGAGTGTTTTATGGTGTCTCAATGAGGACGAAGCTGCCCAGACGGCACAAACATTCGTACAAATTCCATTTGAAGGCCTTTAAATATTTTGGTATTTAGTTTTGGTCGAAAACAAGTCAAAGCGACTCTCCGCATTCAGAGACATCAGAGGCGTATTTCAAATGAATTTGATTTCTGTTTTTGTTGCTGCTCTTTGCCAAAGGAACAAAGCAGTACCGAGCACAAGTTAGAATACTCAACTTGAGTGTGTCCTTGGCTGCCAGACATCCTGTAATGCACAGGACAAAAATTAAGCCTAAGCCGCTTCCTCTGTTCATTTAATTATGGTCAATTGTCGTCTGACTTCTATACCTTACCTTTGTGTAAGCAGCATACTTAATAGTATATTTCATTAATGATATATTAAGTACTGCAAAGGTCACAGAGAATTCAGAGATTTTATATACCCATTTTAGCTAATTCCAATATTGACAGGGTATAGGACTGCGTAACAGAACATAACAAAACAGAAATCTGTTCATTCGGGCGACAGTTTAGTACATGCGACTAGATAAAAATTTGCACATTTTCCTCGAATTCCATGGAAATTCTTGTATTTAAATGCATCTCATGTGTCTGCTCCTGATGGCTCCATGCGGTGTACGGCAGCTGTCAAATGGTCGTACCGTGGTTATGGCTATGACGGCTTTTGTATTACTCCTCTTGCCGCGGGCTCTAGAAGCTTTTAATGAGTTCAATGGATACTGTGGTTGCCCACACACACACTCACACACGCCCACAAATGCGCAATTGTATATATATCAGATATATAAAATTTGCTATTTTAATTGTTGCTGAAAGTTATTCCCTTGAAAATGAGAATTGCTACTGTTTCATGGGTGCTGATTATTTTTTTTAAATACTCTATAAACAAAGACTTGTTGCCTGGTAGCGAGCTTGCAAGGACATCCAGGTCCTTGATGATATGTTTTATCTGTCTTTCATTATCCCTTAAAGGATACTTTGATCCTTATCTTTCTGAACTGTTGAAGTTTTTTATTCTTAGCTACCCACCTTTCACCTGAGATTATCGCTTTTCCAGATTCCTCCGGAATGGTTTACTTTTAGACAGATCCTTCTGAAATGGTTTCCATTAAAACTGTCTTTTTTTATACCTTAAAGGACATTTTGAGAATCTCTCTTTTAACTGTTCAAGTTTCCTATTTTTAACTACTCTCGTGTCTTCTAAGTTTATCACTTGCCATGTCCCTCAGGAATGGTTTTCTTGAAAACTGATCCTACAGCTTTCATTATACTTTATGAATTGTTTAAGTTTCCTATTTTAACTACCCTTTTACCGCCTTTGCAGTAAATACTCCTTTTCTAAAAGTATAGTTTATTATCAACAAAATATATATCTTTAATTTTAACTTATTTGTTACTTTTAGAATTAAACAATCTGTTGAAGATTTTCAAGTCTTCCTTGAGCTTTCATGGATTCTTAAATAATTTCACATTAATTCATCCATTAGATAAATATTTGTTAAAAACACAATGTAAGTGTCCATTAGTGCAGTGGGTTTTGTAATGCTCCTTATTAAGAATTTTTATTAAGAGAAGTCGTAGTTCAGGAGCTAAAGGACTAAAGTCGTCGCACAGTTGCTTGACTTTTCACCATGAACAAACTTTACATTTAAGTTGGTTTAATCGCTATACTCTATACACGGCAGGACTCTAAGGGTATATAAGGCTAATCAAAATGCATTCCATTGTCGCACTTAAAGAGCTGATAGCTGAGTCACAGCTGGCATACTCCATTGAAAGCATCTCAGATTGCCAGAGTCGTGTCCTTGTAGCTTGTAGCCTGCGGGATGAGTTCATCTAAAGAACTGGGTGCAGGCGTTTCATAGTCGTGTCTGTCTTGATTTCATTGTAGGAAAAAAATAATTAAGATAGCTGCAAAGCAGACAACCAAACTCTTCTAGCCTCTCTCTCTCTCTCTGTTAGTCTCTCTATCTATCTGTCTGTCTCTGAGCTGTGGGCTCCTGGGTCTCTCGGCTTACAGCTACTTTTGCTCAGCTTGGCGGCAAACATAAACAAAATTAAGGAGCAGCTTTCACTTGCACACGCCTCACATAAATTTGTTTAATTACTTTGCGCGCAACTTCAGTGCAGATGCCAACTGTTAAACTTTTGGCAAATGGTTGCGTTTTAAGTTTAATTATTTGAGTTGAGGCAGCAGCAACAATGCTAGTTAAGTTTACCTAATCTACAAAGAGTATCTGCGCTTTACCAACTTATTTGTAACGC
The DNA here is from genome assembly GCA_035045065.1 of Hirtodrosophila trivittata. NCBI lineage: Eukaryota > Metazoa > Arthropoda > Insecta > Diptera > Drosophilidae > Hirtodrosophila > Hirtodrosophila trivittata. Next base: position 2,713,051 of record JAWNNK010001024.1, read on the forward strand.
ACCAATGGAGACGTTTCTTTTAGCGAAGTTTATATTAGATAGGATAACTATCGGTATAATTAGATTTGGAACAATTACAAGCTACTTCTTGGGGAATAATTAAAAATTAAAAAATATTTAGCAATTTATTTAAAAGAAACTAGGAGATTCCGCAGGTTTGCAGCACTTACTTACTTACATTCACTTACTATTAAGATTTACCTCTAAGCTAATTAAAGGACTTCGACTGACTTGATATAGTTAATAATAATCGGGTAAAGATATATTTTAAACAATTTTATATTATGTTTGATGGATTTTCCAGTTACTGAAACACTGTAAAATTCTTTATCAAAAGAGAGAAATAAGTCAATTAATCCGTGTCCATTCACATGTTTATAGAAAAGTTTTCTAGCCCGTTCAGATAATATTTCGATTTTTACATCACGTGCATTAAATATGTTTAGGCTCATTCATAAATAGTTTTATAAGATAGAAAATTCATAAAAGTCTAACTTAAATGTCCGTAATAACTCAAATATCATCATTCGAACAAAAAACCAAAGATTATTATCCATTATTCTAAATATGTTTTTAGTTGTTATAAGATAAGTATTATATTATAATTTAGTCCTCATCTATGCAAGAGTATTTGATGTTCGGTATCTGAAAGTTAGCTGCTTCTAGCTGTTAGGAGCCAAAAAAAAAAAGAAGAAATATCAAGTAGCCTGGCCAGATGCCGTAGACAAGCAGTTAAATGAATATTAAGCACATGTCTCTGTGTTTTCACCTGTATCTGTTTAACTCTATCTCTACTCGCCGTACCATTATAACTACCACCATTTCCATTTCTATGTATATCAGTGTTCTTGTCTCTGTCTGAGTTGACGGGCTGAACACTTAAAAGAGTTGCTAATTTATGGCCATTTTTGTGTCGCACTCAACTTACGGAAATTTTCAATTTTTCAGGTACATTTACAAACATTTTGCGGACCCGGTTGGGCACGTAATTAAAACGAAACGAGAGAACGCTACAAATATTTGCATAAAACGCCATCGGGCTAATAAGTAATGAACTAAGCCAACTACAAAGCAGAGAACATAACGCTAATTGGAGATACTTACCGTTCTTACAGATACGGATACAGACAGTAAAAAACAGTTGTGGCCACCGACTCCTGAAGGAACGATATACACATAGGAGAGTGCAGCGGGCTCTGGTGATTCTATAAAATTTATGCAACACTGGCACTAAAGCCACAAAGTAAAAGGACGTCAACACACGCACATACACACGTGCTCACGTACACACGTACACATAAGACCCATATTACAGACGCAAAGCATACGGGTGCGAGAGCCAACACCACGAAACAGGACTTTTCGTCTGATTTACGGTTGCTGTGGCTATAGTCACCAACGTACATCAATCCTTTGCTAAGCAACAGCAACACCTTTTTTGAGCAACAACACCAACACCACCACCAACCACACCAACAACTGAGAATACAAAGAACTTTTGCAAAATGCGTGGCCGTCACTTGCGTCGCCGGTTCAGCCTGCAGCCCTCGTTCATGAAGGATGACAGCGCCGAGGATAAGCCCAAGCGTGACAAGTAAGTTATAGCCCATATACCTACATACATACATATATATATAGATGTTGACATATACATAGACATATAAGCAGAAAGCCAGACAGACTCATACCAGCCTATGCTATGCATTGGCGGCTAGTTTCATATCCCGATCGAAAATATACATAAATCTATCAGAAGGTATCCATGTCTCAAGCGATTTGGGAATTATTAACACTCAACCTGAGATTCGGGTGACACCTGCATATGGAAAGAGTATCTGTAGATCTGCATAGGAATAAAGTTTTGAGTTAAAGTTAAAGTTAAGTTGCTAGAAGTTAAGTTATCATCGCAATAACGAAATGCACAAATTGCGTGCAATTGTAGCAACGTCACTTTGATAAGTTGGCAGCACCTCATCAACAAGTTGGCAGCGCAGCTTGTAAAATTGTTAAAGTTCAGCTCGAAGATGTTGATGATGGCTTTGGAAAAAGTTTTATCCTGCAACACACAGAGGAGGAAACAGCCCAATAATTGTTTTGTTATTTAGCTAAGGTAATCACTAAAAGAAAAAGTTGGACCATAATGTTGGCCAGGTAGATTTCAGCTCCTCCTCCCACTAAGTGGAGGCTGTGGCTATACGGGTCCTGGCCGACGGCATTTGCAAGATTAATTTTTTCACAACAATTGCTTATTTGTGAGGTTTCAAGTTTTTCCTTTTTGCTTGTTATTTACTCATCAAGGCAAACTCACGCCCAGAAAAAAAATGATAAGACATTGTACGACTGATTTGCTGTCCGTACCCGGAGCTGGTACCGGACCTGGAGCCGGACCCTAGCCCGGATTCGCACGGTGACACCCGCACCATCATACAAAAGGATCCATCGTTTGCATACTTTTCATTGTTTTGCCTGCCAAGACAAGAAATTCATGTTTTCTGGCTTTCGTGTTCTCTTGTTTTTATTTTCCTGTGTCCTTCTCCTTTCTCTTCTCTTTTCTCGCATATTTGCGCTGATTAGTTGCAGTTGTTTTTTTTTCTTTTCTTTTTTTTTCCTTTTTTACTTCCACGAATATTGCATCAGGTCTTAGAGAAAGGAAATTACAAGTTGAATTCTCGTTAGACGGTTAGGTGGCAAGCTGTCCGCTCCAGTGCGATTGAGATTCTATTGTTAATGAGACGCTCGATGTCCTGGCGAACTTTTCAAATTGTTTCCCTGCTTTATTGTAATGGAGATGGGTTAAATAATTGAAAGAAAACTTCCAGCCGCTCACCAGGTCAATCGCTGTCTTTCACTGAAAAGGTGACAAAGTTCTTATCTCTCTTATCCTTAAAGAAACTTATTCGACTTAAAGCTTAGCTTAAACTGGGAAGATAAATCAAAGGATTTCTCTTATATTTTTTTGAGCATAGGTGATTAATTGAAAGCGGCTGAACAAAGAAAGACCACAAATCGGTAGCTCAAAAAAAAAAGATCTGACTGCTAAAAAACCTTAAAGAAACCACGACTAAATAATTTTATAATCCATTCATACACGAAATGAATGCTGGTACGGTTACCGTTGGTATTTCTCCCGAAAGTTGTATTTTTCACGTCGGTTTGCCTTTTATCCTTGTTCTCTTTGGGCGCCACATCTTTGTCCTGCTGGCAAAATGATTAATTTTAAATGTAGCGCACAGTTTTAATGAGTCGCAGAGGAGATTGAAGGAGCGTTACGCAATGGCTTTTACCCCTTTGTTCGTTAAATTGAGGTACGGGTATAGAGGCTTTCAGATATTTATGCATACTCGTATATATACGTGAGTACTTACGATTAAATTATTATACATGAAAAAGGGAAATAATTCAATTTAAGTTAATTCAACTTTATCCTTTTAACACAAAGTGCTATGAGCTCTCCCTCTCGCACTTATTTCTGTTTTTTTTTTTTTATTATACATTTTTCCCTGATTTTTTTCACAGAGTTGGCCGCAATAATGCAGTGGACGATGCCATCGGACCGGCAAATGCACGTCATAAGATTGTGGTGATGGGAGCGGCCAAAGTGGGCAAAACTTCGATAATCACACAATTTTTATATAACTCATTTACCACCAAATATAAAAGGACCATCGAGGAAATGCATCAGGGGAACTTTTCAATCGCTGGCGTTAGCCTTACGCTAGATATACTCGACACGGCCGGCTCCTATGAGGTAAGTCCCTACAATTCGCTTCATTTATAATGTTCATTAAGTGAATCAATTTGGGAGCAGCTCAGCTTGCGTGTTACAGATGTAAGTGGAAGTGTTGTGTAGCTTCTTCTACCTGCCACCACGTCCAAGTCCGTGCCGTGGCTTCCTTTATAATTTATTTTCTACAGGGGCAGAATCCATTAAAGGCGAGAAGTGTGAAACTCTCAGCTACTAAAACGATTTGCACTGTCCGTTTCCCTCGGAACGGAACAGAACATCAAGATAAGTGCGTTTCAAGCAGTGCTGTACAATTATAGCATTATAATCATCAAAAAGTAAATCATCATAGTATTTGCGTCCAATGCAGTGCGTCATAAGCAGTGGGTTAAGATCAGTGCGACTCAATCAAACTATTATCGTATATTGATCACAAACAAAATGAAAGCTCATTAAAAGAAGTGCATCATAGGCAGTGCATCATAAGCAGTGCATCACAGGCAGTGCGCTACAGGCTGTGGCACAAAGTACTTCAAAAATTGACTGTACTCCGACAGCTGCAGCGCAACTACCTTCGTTCACTATAAGAACAATGTATGTGTGTGTGTGTGTGCAATTGTGTTCGATAGTATATACGTGTGTGTCTGTGTGTGTGTGTGTGTGTGTGTATTTTACGGGCTTCTACTCGTACTTATATTAATTTTTAAATACCTGTTTCTAATGGCTTTCAACACACAGCGGCACTATCAGTTGGTTAATGTTTTAGTAGTTTGGAGCGACGCTGCGGCGCCATCTCATTGTGTGTAGCATATAGTCGGTGTGTAGTGTAGATGCTTCTCCTACCATAAGTCCTCTGCTCCTCATTCTGTGCTGCTTTTGTGTGCAGCGGAAATTACAGCCTGCGATTCAATTTCGCTGCCACTTCCGCTAAACGCGAATTGAAATGCTTGTTCATAAAACAGAATGGCAAGCAACAAACGGCAACAGCAGGTGGCAAATGAAAAGAAATATGAATGGGCACACGCACACACACACACACTTACACATTTATATATATAGATATATATATAAAGAACATATATATGTAGACGAACACAGGCATCCATCGAATGCAAGCCAAGTCAACTGTAACTGCGCCAAAAAGGATGCTCAGCAGCGTGTCCTTGGGTTGGCCCTGGATACAGCAGCTGCTGTAACAAGTTTTCATCAACACTTGAAGTTACTTTCAAAGCATTCACTGATCTCCTAGTACCTTGTACTCTAGTATCCACAAAGGTTATGAGATACATTTTACAAAATTGCAATTGCCTTTTAATCCACCAACTACAGATACATCATGTATAAGCATAGCTAGTCTAAATTAAACTGAGTTCTCTTCAGCTTCTAACTCATTGAATTTATAATGTTAATAGAAATTGTACTTAAAGTTTAATTATGTCAACTTTATTGTGAGCCACTTTTGGGACTGTGAGGATTTTATTATGATGACCACCTGGAGACTGTGTCTATCTCAACATACTTAAAATAAATTATTAAAGAATTCTATAGAACGAATACATTTGCTTTCAGTTCAATCTGTCTACTTCATCTGCATTTAAAAACATAAAAATTTATTAGTTCTTCATTCGCATAAAAAGAAAATCGATTCGAGGAACAGGTGACAATGCTTGAACCAAGTGTACTCGACTACTGAATACCCTAAGAATAGCTTAGAAATCCACTAATATTCCATATGACAAATTTATATAGGGAAACAGGGGTAAGTCAGCAAATCTGTAGAAATATTTCCTAAGCTATCAACATTTCTTTTCTGAAACAGAATCGTAAGAATATTTATTTTTGGAACGGATTAAGACATAAATCCTGTCTTCAACTCTCAAATCAAATCAATCAAATTATTTGTGCCAACAGAGACCCAAAGTGTTATGCTTTGAAATATTTATATCGTGATGCTTTGCACCCCAGGTGTAGGGTATTTCGATGGCGCATTCAGTTGACTGGAAAATTATGTAAATTCTCATAGCAATAAATAAAATATCGAGTTGATATAGATTTTGATGTGGAAGCTTTTGTCGCATGAACACGGTCGTAATTTCCGTGTCCGGACGGGCAAACAGCAGGAGGCGACCAAACGACATAAGAATGTTGCAAGTAGCAAGCAGCAAGCAGCAAGTAGCAAGTTACATATTATATGCATGTATGTACCCTGTTTGGGTTTTGAGTGTTTGACATTGGGTGTTGCCTGTTGCAACATTGCCAGAAACAGACGGAAATATATTTTTCTGTACGCTTCACATGCATGTCAAACCGCAAGGCCCCCAGCACATTGCCTTCTCTTATTGGGAACGACCTCCCAGTGGGGCTGTTTATGATTTGTATGGCGAAATGTAAAGGGAGAAGAAGTATACTATACACGTGTATCTGTAGTTTACAGGTGATTCCATTGGGTAAAATCAAATTTAAATTTAGGCAATCTTCGTATATTTAAATAAAAAAGTACTCGACCGCCCAAGCTCATCAATAATTAAACAAGGAACAAGAAGAAATCATTCTACGATTGAAATCAAAGCGAAAAAAATAAACTTACATCTTAGGCAATAACAGCTCGGCTTATTACACCATGTTACAAGGTTTAACTTTTAACTAGATGTGTGCATTTCATCCAGTTGATAAATATCCAAAATATCCATTGCCACTTCGAGGCCCCCTTTTGTATCGATAAAAGACATTAAAGAAAATAAGCGGCGAGAACTGAAATCGATTCCTGAAAAAGCGTTTGAAAAATATGTTGATGATTGGATTGTTCGTTTGCATAAATGTTTTATATCGGAAGGGGCCTACCTTGAAGGCGATAAAATGAACTTGGATGAAAACTGAATATTTTGTTTATTTCTTTCCAATTCGCGCTACTTTTTTGACTGAATGTAAGCATATATCTTCCTCCAGATGGAAAAATCTGGAAAACTACTCTTTCTTTTTGAAAATTAAAGATGCGAATTTCTAAAAATTTATATTTTCATTTCCCTTTCTTTAAAATATTAAATAATTGTATTAAAAACGAATTGGATTACACGATTTACTCACTCAGCTATTATTATATATGTTGGCAAAGCAAATGCGTATCAAATTTTTGAGTGAAAGCTAATAACCCGTAATATCATCCCCGGATATCTTGTTGTCAATCTTGTATATGACAGAAGCCTCCTTATTTGTTATTTCTTTTGTCTTGCGCTCAACTCGTTCCCCTAACAACAACAACAACAACAAAAAAAGGAACAACCACAGGAAAATTCGCATAAAATTTTAACACATTTCCGCATTGCTCATAAATTTTATGAGGTGTTGAATACACCCCAGGGCGCAGACACTCCACAAAATAGAAGAAGAGCAGCATAAATCATATAGTGGCGACACACCCAGGTGTGTGTGGTGTGTGTGTGTGTGTGTGTGAACCGCTATGCGTGGTTAATAATTTAGTTATCGCCCTGAAAGTGTGTTAGCAAGCGACGCAGCCAAAAGGGTTTCTCCACATGTTTCCCTTTTTTTAAATCAGATGATGACAGATGATGGACTAGGGATACAGCTAAAGCCATTGTCATCAAATACACCGCAAAAGTGCATCAATTTTTTACAGTGTCTAACCATAAAAATTATTATTTTAGTTGATTTTCATAGAAGCCCACAAACATTTTCTGTTCCGGCTGGTGACTAGCTGGAAATTATTATTTTCAGATGAAAATCGAAGTGTTATCAGTCATTTTATGCTAAAGCATTATTTATTTAACATTTAATTTACTCTTTTATTTATTTATTATTTATTCATTGTAATTTAATCTAGCTTATAATTTAATATTTTTATTCGCCAGCTTTTGTCTGAATTTTGTACAAGTTTATTGTGAATTGATGGCAATCAGAAAAGCATATTTTCCGCTTCCGTTAGACAAAGTAAAACATTTCATTTGTATACTATATACTATATACTCTATACAATAGAGCCACGAGCTATCCAATTCCTGTTGAATATGGCAACATGTTGGTTTTATACGCAAATATTTTATATTTGCAGCGAACAATTGATTTGTTTCCAATTTGCTGCCAATGATAAGGTCAAACTACGAAAATATCAGTTCGAAACAGGGGAAAAAAGTATAAACTGGATAATAAATACATAAATATTTATTTTTTATTCTTCAGGCCAAACGTATTTTTCTCATTTCTGCGAGTTTTTGCTACCTTTGTATAACATACGTGCTGATGGCACGTATACGCGCAATCATTTTTAACCGAGTAACCGCAATAAACTGCATTGTGCACTGGCATCTACGAGTATGCAGCAAACAAAGGACACATACACACCCCCACACACCCACACACACGCAAGCCTACACACATCAGAGGGTCCACACACACTTTTCTGTTTCGGCTATCAGTTGCTTTCGTTTGACTGTGCGCTTATCGTAACTATAGCAGCCGTGGATTTCTGTGTGCGTGTGTGTGTGTGTGTGTGTGGTTTGTGTGGTGTGAGTGTGTGTGCAGAGTTGGATAAACGTGGCAATAGTTTCCTCTAGCTAAGCACAAATGCTAGCGTGCATTGTGCAAATAGTTGCACAAACAGCAGTAGCCACAACTCTGGCACACGGTGCGTATGAATTATATTTGCTAGCCGAAGCACAAAGATAAAATTCGTAGCATACTCGCAGCATTTTATGAGTGTCACTTTATAAGCCCGCGCAACAGAAATAATAAACTGAATACGTAACTTTTTATATACCTCGTTATAATTATATATTATATAAAAACATAATGAATTATGCATATGCTTACCCCAAATTTGCCTTTTTAGTTCCTTCTTTACCCCATACAAAATGGAACATTCCTGTATTCCAGAGACGCGGGAAGGAGCATCTTTGGCCCTATATATATAAATATATATAATCAATAGCCAAAGTGATATAGACATTTCTCTATCTGTCTGATGGAATGCGCTAAGCTCAGTGGCAGATCTGAAGAATTGAAACAAAAAGAAGTAAAAATAGGTTATCAAATAAATTGGAATAGAAATTTAATTAAATTGCAACAGAATTAACATAGTTAAACTTGCAAAAACTGAAGAAAGAATTTATTTTTATATATCGTTTTAGCACAGAAATCAAGCGGAATAAAAGTTAGCTAAAAACTGGATTGCAACAAGATACTTAAAAATAAATGGCTGGAAAAGTTAGAAGAAGCCAAGAAACTATCTTACTGAAAATCGCATTTTCAGCCAGAGTTTTTTATGTGATTCCCCGCTTTAGTAGGAGTAAAAAGTAGAGATGTTAGCACTACGAGTATACAGTTAATGGGGAACTACTCGCTAGTCGTTTCCGACAGATCTATAAATTTCACTTTGCTCTGTGTGGACTCTAAGGCCTGCATGGAGTTGTCTCGAAAATAAGATTCCATACGTCAGGAGCAAACACGGGACCATCTGACATAGCCACTGCTCACTGTCCAGACAAAGAAAGCTATTTGGCTCAAGACGCCAATCCGATTTGCAGCAAACTGCCAGTCCGGCGTGAGCCCGAAGTACTTAACAGTGTTGGTCCTCACCTTGGTCTGGCCTTGGTACTTCATTGTTGCTATAGAAAAGTTTTCAATTCGATTTGGCCCTTCATTTGCATTGGACAGGGCACAACAAAATAGAAATTGAAAACCTAATCAAGCTGCCTCCGACTGGAATATATAGATCTATTGGTAAATACCAAAGCTGTCCGCGTTAGCCAATCTGTGGCTTATTTATTTACTTGCCGCGTTTATTCAATGCAATTTTCAGATAAATAACCACGCACCAATAAAGTACAGGAACTAATAAATAAAAAGCAAATAATAAGGCTGCATTCGAGTGTATCCGACTAGGCTGCACCCTTAAAGCAGATCTGACATAATAAATAGAGTAATACTCATGGCAAATGACTTGATTAGAGTTGGGAACATTTTGTGATTAGCATTGAAAGCAGATTTGATTGATCTGATTATCATTATTATAATATTAAAAGAAACTACATTTTAATTTGAAAATCTGATTATGTGTCCTCTGTCTATCTACTTGTTATACGAGTTACACCAAATTTGCTATGAACGATGCTCTATACATTATATTCAGATGAAGTTTACTCAAGACTTTGCGAGTATAAGGACAATTTTGAAGAAATGCCTATGCACAACGCATATTTTTGATACATTTATGCTAAGAATTTCAGATAGAACAATAAATTCAGTAAATATTCAGAAAATAATCTACCATAGTGCAGCAACGGCAGCTTACCGAAGAATCCCTCGTAGCATATATATTATATGCTATATACTCGTGGTTCCTGTACCATATATATTTTCTATAGTATCTGTTAGGGAATTCGTGACCTAGACTCATTTTCGTTGTTGAGCACGCTCCACTACCACATTCCCACAGTTGTTTGTACCGTGAGGTAAGTCTTAGGTATACAACTTGACACTGGCTACCATAACCTTCGGCCTAACATGACAGCATCCATACCCTTGGCAGCAATTCAAGGTCGGAGCTGGTTCAGTAGCATGAATCGGTCACTTCGACAGCTTATTTGCCGAGTCTGAAGTTGTTCAGAAGTAGCAACGCTATTGTCATTTATTGATATATACGGCATAGGGTAGGGTATTCATTTGTGCTGTGAAACAGCGTTGCAAATATTTGTTTTAAATCATCCATTAGCAATCAGACCGATGTAGAGATGTGTTCTATGTACGTGTCCTGCAGCTTCTTTGGTACCTTTGGTACATTTTTTATTATTATTTATTCATTTAGTTTCGATTCGCAACACAGTTGAACATTTTTTTAGTTAAATCAACTATGGTTTTCATATAGATCATAAACGATTGTTTTTTCTCTGTGGGTAGTTAGTTTTTCCTATGGCTGTGGCGAATTTCCCGTATGTTTCTGTTACGTTTTAATTGATATCTGTTCTGTGGTTAACAATCGAACAATCGTACTACAACACGGCACTTTTAATTAAACGAGCTTTTCACTTTATAAAAACCGTAGGAATTTGATTGCTTTTCGATTGAGCGCTTAAAATATTTGTTGAATGACCAATGACCAATTTTAACTGTCATAATTGCCATATTTTATTACACTTATAATTAAATGTTCACGCATTAAAACAATAATTTTAATTGCATTCTCAATGCATACAAATTGCACTGAAGTGGCTCAGTCAAAAGCAATATCCAGTACGTTATGTAAAGATGACACGGGAATTTTATTGTTATTTTCTTATTAAACTTATCTGGTTTAATATTACTGTACGAGGTCTGGTCACAAATAAAGTATTTATTTATTCATCAATATCCATTTGGTGCTCTTTAAAGTAATCCCCCGCAGATATAATGCGCTTATGCCAGCGCTTCTTCCAATCCTTGAAGCACTTCTGTATGGCCATCAGCTTATTCTTCGACTCCGACTTTATCTCATCAATTTCTTTCTTCAGTTTTGAGAATAGGAAATAGCCGCAGGCAGCCAAATCTGATGAATAGGAACCTGTTATGCACCGCCTCATTATGCACCAGGCCATTGTAATCCAAGAAACTGTGATCTAAACCTTCACCTATTCTTTTAAACAGAGCTCGTTATTTGATCATCTTATATCATATATTGATATTCTGTTGTTCAAACACTTCTTTTATTACATTTAATTCCACGTGGGCTAAGATAAATTTAAGGATTATATTTGTGTGGCCATTAACAATGTTATTTGAATTGTTTGACAACAGCTTTTCCTTTGAACAGAGCACGTCTATAAGTAAACTGAGAATGAAACCCAGAACTTGCCAGAAGTGCTCGGCCATTTAGTCAACTGGTCCCAAAAACTATAAAAATTAGACAAAAGAGTAGACAGAGGATGCAAGCTTAACTGCCTTTAATTTATCGAATAGCTTCTTGTGAATTCATTTAATTTTAATTAAGATCTTATCAAACAAACGTCTCTACATTTCTTCAACAGAATAAGTCTTGGCTAAACTGTATATTGAAAATAGGTATTTTATGTCAATCACACTTGGAATTAAAGTTGATTAAGGTACAGTATCTGTGTGCTTGTCAAACAGCAACTAACTTTCCAACTAGTTGTTGATTTCACAGCTTTTCTTTGGCAGTGCTCCTTTTATCAGTAGATTTTAATATCTTCCTCTTTGACATGAAATCCTGGTACCATAAATAAAAAATGTATGTTTAAATCCGCTTATTTATTATCTTAAATAACGTGTAAAGCTGTATATATATTCTAAAAGACACAAAAAAAAGGGAAAACATTTGAATAAACTGACCAATCAGCCGATTTTTCGACCAATCAACTTTATAAAGAAAAAATTGTATCATTAAAATCGAAAAAAAAAACCGTTTGAAAATCTTTTGCTGTTTGTCAAAGTTAGGAATTACAGAGACTTAAATGTACTGTAAATATATATATTAAAAATATGAATATTTTTGACATGAATTCAGTCGCAAAATTTGTTTTTACCTTGTGATTGAGTATTCATCGAGCGCGTAGACCATAAGCAACAAATCCGCTTGTAAAATGCTTCAGCTCTGATAAATTTATGATAAATTTCGCAGCTTTCTGCTCAAAAAAAAAACATTTTGTCATCTATGCTAGAAAAAACAAAAAAGAAAATGGAAAAAAAACTATTTGCTGTTAATGGAATGGCAATATAAAAACATATGAGTACACACACACACACACACACACCTACGTGCACAGACAGGTGGCAGCTGCTGCGGTGTTGGTGTAAATGAAATTAGAAAATTCCACAGTGGCTTTTGTAACAAATTTAAAGTTCTTGAGTTTTGTCTTCCAGTTAACCCAAATCAACACACACACACACACACACATTGCACACAGACACACTTAGTCTAGCTATAGTAGGGTGTAGGTATGTTTGTGTTTGTGCAATTTTGATTAAATTTGAAGCTGCTTTCATTCAATTTCAAAAGGAAAAGCTCAAGTTTTGAGAGCCAATAAACGAGTTATAAGCCAATGACCAACTTTGCGCCAATCAAATTTAGCGACACCGCAGCCAAAAATTCATAGCAACACGTCTTCTACTTGTTGTTGTTGTTGTTGTTTTTGTCACTATTTTGAGGTTGTTTCTTTTTTTTTGTCCTAGTTGTTGCTCATAACTCAATTGAGTAGCTGCCACCAAAAAGAAAAGGGGAAAAACGCAATGCCAGAAAAAAGCTGCGACAGAGACGCACCCACACAATCAGCACGACAAGTGGCAACAATTTGGAATCCATTGAGAAATCAAGCGCCAACATATGCACAACGACCAAACAGAGCGAATGGAGCAGCAACAGGACTCGGGAAACTCAGGCATCCTTGCGGTCTTTTGTTGGCTTCGCAAGCTACACTGCTTATGTGACTGTATGTGTGTGTGTGTGAGTCTGTTCCAATGTGTAACGAGCGGAAACCGCAGTTCCACATGCAAAGAGACCAGCGTTGAAAGCAGGATGTAACCATGGACAGCTTTGGCATACTAGTTCTATGTAAGCCTGCCATCCACTCGTCCTCGTGTTGAGTATGCATGAAAATGGGTCATTTATAGACAGGTTGCCAAGCGCGTGCTAAGCCGCCACATGAGCTGTTGCTTCCGCAGGCTGCTCCTGCTGCTCCTGCTGCTCCTGCTGCTCTTTCACCAAATGATGATGCTCCTGCTCCTCCCTATACTGCTCTTGCTGCAGTTGCTGTTCGTCAGCTAGTCTTCATCGAGTTATTTACAATAATATGTAATAATAACAATGCCAGTCGCAACACCACCAAAACCCACACCAAAACACCAGCAGCGGCAGCCACGAAAACAGCAAGGACATGTATCATAAGAGGGCTCTAGTCGAGAGTGCTCGACGGGGCGGTACTCTGTTGTCATGTCGAAAGTGAGTACTAAGTAACTCACATGTATTCATTTCGAGTACCCTCCTATGAGTATATGTATGTATGTATGAGTATATGTATCATATATGTATACGTATATGCGCAACAGACAATTTCGAGTGCTTTTTATCTTTATCGTTAAAACAGAAATGTTGCATTGTCTCAGGGAAAGTGTGCTTCAGATCGTTGGGGGATTTACAAGTAACCCTTTGAGCGGAAAGCGCAGCATTTGTAGTCTAAGCCAAGTCAAGTTCGTAATAATTATCTTCTGTTTCCCTGATAAGTTACAAAAGTGGCAATTTCCAGGCTGGAGAAGTAGAAAGCAGCAATCTATGGAACTCATTCTTCATTCTTCCATTTAAATAAAATATGTTTTGGATTTTAGACTTAACTTTGTTCTAGAGTTTTTCAAACACAAACTATATTCTTTAAAACTTTAAAACAAATTTAAACAAAATATGTTTCAATACAGTTAAGTGGTTTTCCCTTTTGGCCATCTAAATTCACATTATAATTTAAAAAAAGAAAAATTTAAAATACGAATATCCAAAAATTTGCAGAAATCATATCTTTAACCCTTTTTGTACTTATTAACTCTGTTATACCCGCTTCATACTAAAGGATACAGGGCATAACAAAGCAGCTACATTTTTAAGCTGTTGCTTCTTGTCGATGATACATGTACACACACCCACACACACACACACACACACACACACATTGGCACACCCAAGCCCACACGTACAACGCCACGCGAAATTTCTCTGTTCAGAATTATGACATGCTGCTACTCCAGGACATTTGAGCTCTGTTTATTTGTGGTCTTCCACAGAAATTCAGTTCAAATGTAAATATTGACTTCATTCCCTATATGATTTTAGTAGAATTCCTGATGAATTTCTGCTTGTACTTCTACTTGTATAACATTTAGGTCAGCTGTTATCGTATTGAGTCTCTCTGTTGGCATAAGCATTCATTTCAGAAAGTAGTTGAAACCTGGTGAAGATTTTCATCAGTATTAGGCTAAATTAAAAAGTATATGTATATAGCTCGTAAGGTTTCCAATTCATTAAAAGGATTTCATTCGTAGCTTATTTTCAAGGATCAATAGATTATATTTTGTGATTCAGATGTGCACGAAATGTACCTGGTCAGGTCCAAGGTGAGCGTGGGCTGCCGTGTTGCATCTTGCATTGTGTGGCGTATGCCACATGTGAACCTGCATCACACACACACACACACACACACACACATGGCACACACAGGCAGGACACAGAGCTCACCTGTGTCTGCCTTTAGGCAGATGTGAGCGCTCCTGTTGTGTGGCATTGTTTGGTCTTTGTATTCGGCCAGCACTTTTAGTCCTTTCATTTGGGTATTTCATTTTTTGTGGCTTTTACATTTCGATGGCTGCCTTTTTATTAACTAGCCGTGCTACTCGTAGCAACAGAACGGAATTAAACTGCAACCAGACATAAACGGTATCCTATGTTAATGTACTGCCTGAGTTGGGTCGCTGCACTGAAGAAAAGACTGGGAGTTCAACTATGTCTGGGTCTGAGACTGGGACTAGAGCTCGAACTATGCATATGACTGCTTCTGTGGCTGTCTCTGTACGCATTCGCTTAAAGCCAACTACAGAGCACACGATGTTGAAAGCCATTAATGTTAGATGTAAGCAAACAGCAACAGACGCCAGATCCTTGCCAAAATGTTGCGGTTGTGGCTACCAGACGGGCAAACGAGTTCCTGTCACATGGGAAACTCGAGAAGAGCCAACCAGCCGGAGCTATCAGACAGACCCACATCCTATTGTTACAGCCTCAGCACATCCTCTGCCTCTGCACCGCATACCTCAGCCTCTGTATCTCTAATTCGTTTCATTTCCCATTGTGTCTTCTCTATTGAAGCTCTTTTAGAAGGGTATTATAGTTTTGTCACCTATCTTATGAATGGAACCAGCCATTTGTCTGAACTATTTGTGCTAAGCTCCAATTTCTTATGAGTAGCTTTAAACATATCGAACTAGTGCATAAAGTTTCGTGTTTATATGAAGGACTACTCAGAAAGACTTCTCGTCCTATTTCCTCAGATGAAGGATCAATTAAGTTCTTAACTCAATACGCTTGTTAGGGTATTAAAGCTTCGGCACTTTGAAGAAATTGCAGCACTTCATATAGTTTTTTTATTGCTGAAATTTGCTTAATTGAGTTCTGTATACGAAATGCGTTTCATATCCCAGCTGACACATTGCCCTGCATTGTTCTGGGTTAATTCTCTCCGTGTGCCTCTGTCAGTGTTTGCGCTAAAAGATTTAAGCCATAATTCACAATTTTTGCTGCCTCTGTGCCACTCCAGCTTATGGTGCTCAGTAACAGGCCATGTGCCACAAATCTGGGCCACATAATGACAGCCATGTTTGTCCCCTTTCAGGCACCACTTTCCAGCCGGCCTATGGGCAAACTTTACGAGAGCTATTAACGACATTTAATTAAACAAACCAAAAGCGGCCATAAAGCTCTCCATAAAAGTTGAAACAATACAAAAAAAAAGAAAAAATATTTAAGTTTAAAAAACTTAATTGAATAATAATTCAAACCCAAAAGTGGAGAATGCAATTTACGGACTGAACTGATTAAACAATAAACTTAAACTGTGTTTTACAGGATTTTAAACTTATTCAAGTTTTTGAAACGTTTTCGAATAGATCTTAATTTAATTAAATAATAATTCAAAGGCAAAAACTGAGAATGCAATCTAAGGCTGGCAGTTTGGTATCATTTTTGAACTGCTTTAAAATTAATTTTGTGCAGAATTTTAACGGAATTGAAACTTATTTAAGTTTTTGAAAGGTTTTCGAATAGATCTTAATATATATACGAATCTTTTACCAATTTTTTTAATTTTATGCCCTATATCTAATTGTGGTCTGCATCAAATGGAGAGTTAATCTAATTGAATTATTTGAAGTTCATTTTAAAGCTGAGTTTTTCTGTTGCCAGTACACAATATGAAAATGCTTTTATTAGACACACACACACTTACCCACATATACACACTAAAAGACAGTCAACACAATAAAAATTCAAACTTTATTTGACAATTTGGGAGTTGGAAACGACAGAAATTTGCAGAAAATTGCAGAGTGCAAAGCGTTAAAACGCTCAACAAAATTTACATTATTATTATCAGTCATTATTATAATATGTATATATGTGTGTGTGTGTGTGTGTGTGTGAGTGTGACAGAGTATGTTAGTATGCAAATACAATAATATTATGCAAATTTGAGTCGCATTTATATGTAATTTAAGCCGCTTGTTCAACACTTTTCGCTTATCATCTTTTCGTTCTTTCTGGCTCTTTCTCTCTGCCTTTCCGTTGGTAACTGACATGTGGACGGACGGATTTTGGAATCTGTGCAATATCTGAGAATAGTTTCCAGCAATGCGCGCCCTATCCATATCGTCGGCAGATGCATTTATATTGGTCTACGATGTCACCGATGCGACCACTTTCGAGGAGGTGCGGGCCATAAGGGATCAGATCCATGAGACGAAGGCAACCACAGCGGTGCCCATTGTGGTTGTGGGTAATAAGGTGGATCTGCTGACCGAGGATAGTGAGCTGCGTGAGGTGAGTGGGATTCAATTAAAATGTTTTATTATATCACGAGTATATATAATTATTATTTATAATAATTATAATTATTATTATGATTTTTGTGTGTTGACATTTAATTTACAGCGCGCCCTGTGGCACGAAATGCGAAAAGCAATAACAACGACAATTTAACTGATTTAATTGTTGTTGTCGGTAAAAGCACTCAAAGGAGTGTTTATACAATAAACAGACACACACACACACACACACACACACACACACACGCACATTCACACACATTGAGAGAGAGACAAAACCACGTACATACACCACAGTAACTCGTAACCCGTTTATAAGCTATGCAAATTGCTTTTGTTTCGGCCCAAGCAATTATGTAAAGTTTGTCAAGCGTGACCAACAACGTGGAGGAAGACGAGGGCAATGTCGAGGACGGCGAGGACGAAATCTCCCGGGCCTAGTCCGTTGGCTGGGCGTGCGAATGCCAAATTGCTTCGCTCTGCCAAAAAGGAAGACATTTTTGGCCAACAAACCGCCAAAAGCGATGCGTTTCTGCTTCTCTGTTTTTTTTTGTATACCCTTCTAAGTCAGTTAAACAATTTTCTAGAATTTCATTTAAGCAACAGCAGCAATCTTCAATATTCAATTTGAATATTGCAAATGATTCAATTTAAGAAGCTATTCGAACTCCTTTCTAACAGCTTCATTTGCAGCGCTTTGTTCGTGATTTCAATTACTTTCGATGTGACAAATAACTTTTTGTTCTACCCTTTCACCTTAGTTAAAACCTTGTAAAATGCCAATTTAAACTCTTTTAGAGTGCAATTAGTTAATTTCCCATGATTATAATTTGTAAATAAGCTGCTGTCCAACTCTATCGATACACATTGTGTCAGTCTAATTACACAATCGATTTATAACGCTGGAATAATAGTAGAATATTCACACGGACTGACACTTTCTCATTTAAATTGCTTCATGGCAGAACGAGCAACCAATGTTTAAAAATGTTTACAAAAATCTTTTCAATAAATACAAATTACGTGTAACCAACAGATCTATAAAGAATTTACCCGAATATTTATATATGATTGGTTATGTTAAGGACACAATCAGTGCCTAGTTGGATCAGATTTGAATGAATCACAGATATAATTATCCAAACACATAAATTCTCTGTCAGGTTTTTCTTAACAAATTTTTTTTAGGTAATAAGTAAATTTATTTTAAATTTAAACAGAGAGTTTCCAGTGAAATCTACTACTATTTTTTACTTTGTTGATTATATTATTATTAAGTATTATTAAATATGTTTGTCCGGAAGATAAAGAAAGTTCACTCTTTAAAGTTTTCTTACTGCTTAACAATTATCTGTTAGGTTTGATGATAGCTGATAGCTTTTCCTGATTGTGAACTCGTTTATTATATTTTAACTAAAGTTCAGAAAGTTGGGCGAACAAAGAAGAGAAAACCCAAATACTAGAATGAAAAGAAGCAAAATTCCAACATAAACAATAAGTTGGAAATAAGACAAACTTTATAATTAGTCGTAGCTATGAATGAAAACAAATTTACAGCCATAGTAAAAGAAGACACTGAATATTTATAACTTATTAAGTTATATGTGTTGTATAATAGATAAACAAAAAATTATTATTATTTTTATTATTTCTTCCTTCTCGCACTTCGTTCTTCTCCTTAGTTTGTGACTTCACTACATTTTAAGCCAATATGTTTAAGGCGTTTGATGCATTGACTCAACTTACCAAAATAGCCAAACCACTCAAAGCCACGCTCAATACCTAAAACTAACTTGATAACACTTTACTTTAAATTTACTTTTTTCTCTTACTTTTTACCTTTAAAAATCGGAAACAATGTTTTTTTATGTAATTCATAGCAAACCACAAAATAAAATACCGAAAAATAAAATACAAACAAGTGGAAAGAAAATCCTCAACCTAATAAAACAAAAACAATAATAGCTAGATTTATTTTTTCGTTCACTTGAGGACTTTTTAGATGTCTTCGAATGCTTGCATCAGGCACATTAAAAGGAGCATTGATTGATTAAATAATTGAGTTCCTATAGACCTATAGACCGAGTATATCGAATACTCAATTACTCAAAATGGAAAATTTTGCAAGTACTGATGTCCTTCTACTAAGTCAACTTGGAAACTTGAAGCTACTACTTCGACATAATTGTTGCAGACCCAACAGTCACTATGGCAGCAAAGCAGCAGAATAACCCATCTGCATGGGAATGCAAAAAAATTCTTTCCTGTCAAAAGGAACATCAACGTGTGGAGCTGACACAAAGCAACATTTCCATCGATGTTTTTCCAGCTCTAGTTGAACTCAGAGTAGTCCACAGTTGTAAAGCATATTTCCATACAGACCGTAGTATTAGTTTATAAAAGCGAACTTTGTTGTCAAGTGTAGTTTAAGATTTTCGGCCTGTCGACCAATGCATTTGCAGCAACAAGAATGAGAGCTTTACATTTTGAATAAATCTTTAATTAATGCGAGTAACTTAACCCTTTTGACCCAAATGCTGCCTAAAATTAACTTTGCAACCTTGTCATTATTTTGTAATTGAGCTACACTCATTTCAGTTTAAGCCTTCAAGTTTCTATATTAATGACAGACATAAAGGACATTAGATTAAGGCTTTAAGCAAAACATAAAATGTAGCTTAATGTTTCTTGGGTCAAAATGAAATATCTTTATATATGTCTATAATAAATATTAGGTTTTCACTAAAAGTTACTTACAAAATATTCTATATCATATAAAAAGAATTAAAAACTTTAAATCACTTACACCAATGTTGCTCTCAGGTAACTTTCTCCTCTAACACAACCTTAAACCAATAAATCATTCCTTTGAAGAACGAGGAACGTGTCTGGGTGTCCAGGCAATATATAATTGTAATCTAGTTCAACCAGCTCTATATATATATACATATATATATACTATATCTACAGCAAGTACTTGTAAAGCAACTAGACCAAATGAGACTGCGGCTTAACCCATACTGACAGATGGACCGAAAGAACTTGAATGTTTCGAAAAGTGCTCCTCGTTGCATATGTTGCACAATTTGTTGGAAAACTTGAAAATCCCTCTGCAGTACTTGGGGTTGAGTATGGGAAAAGACACGAAGCGAAACAAAGTGAAACGAAGCCAAATTAAAATGTAGATACTCCAGCATCCAAATGAAGTGCAAACTAAGCGCGAAAGTCACCCGAAATGAAATCTCATCAAATGTGGCCGACGTTTGTTAGCGTCAACGTTTTTGCATAATTAGTGCGCTGTCTCCGGGTACGAGTACGGGTTAGGGTACAGCTACGGGTATGGGTATGGGTATGGGTATGGGTATGGGTATGGGTATGGGTATGGGTACGGGTACAGAGCACAAAAGTCTGCAACACCAAATGTCAAGTGGAGAACGTTGGCATTGGGAAACGGGTGGAGAACGTAAAGGAGCGTAACAAATGCGCCAGCAGACAGTAGACACTATGGCACATTGACGCAGCATCGTATTATTATCTAACTGGAAAATAAATAAATGAATTTCCATAAGAATTTCCATAGGGAAAGGTTGAGACTAAGCTGACGTAAGAAATCTGGACAGACGTGCGTCAGTCCATAAACTGGAATGAGTACTTGGGGTACTTGGATTCTTGTCCCCCATGATATTATGTGACTGCAATTTAAAGTCGTTCTCTGTAACGCTCGACCTCTGACCATAATATGGGACAAGTGCCAGCCAATCATCTGGTGCGCGCTTGGATTCCATGAACTGCAATCAAAACGGGGCAGACACCTGAAGCATGTAAAGCATATTGAAAAATAGCAAAATAAATGAGGTTAAGATGATGGGTTTAAGCCGAACTACTTGTAATTGGTAGACAGATAATCCGATAGGAAACTCAATTACCGCTTAAAAACTCAACCCTTGGCTCAAACTTATTTTCTCTCACATTCAATTATATTGTACTATTAATGAAAAAAGAGAATTCAATTACACATAATATTTTTGTATAACCAATAGAACTATATCTAATTATTGTTAAGAATTGTATTATCTGAGGTAGAACGAAATGTTTTACCCATACCCGAACCACTGTGCAATGAAGTACTCTGAATTCTGCCATCCAGCGCTTAAGTTGCATGACTCAAAGTTTGTGGCACCTACTCAGCCCCTATACTGTGCGTATGTATTGCTATGTGCTGTTCATTGTACAATACATACATACACTCACTTTGCATATATGTAGGTACGAGTGTGTATTATATGTGTGTACATGTATATGTACAAATGTAGTATATATACATATTTGATTTGCTTGTTTCTCGCCCAAGTTCACCGTGCGTTTTTTTATCTGTTTGCACAAACTTTTGCCAATCGCAGTTTATTGTCGTTTTTTCGCATTTTGTTTCATTTGACAAACTTAAAGTGCTGCACAAGAAAAAAAAACAAGAAAACAAAAAAAGAAGAAAATAAACTTAAAACACGAAGAAAATAAAAATAATATTCCGTAATAACGGGAAATTGTGCACACGACTTGCGTTTCTGGCATATCTTTAATGATCATCGTTAGGATAAATGGCCAAATGGAATTTCGTATTAGTTTATGTAAATTGCGACGACTACCAGCTACCCAATCGCCCGCGGCCAGTTTACGAGTAGATTCCAAACCCTCCACCCAGACCCCTCCCCTCTCCCAAAGCACACAAAGTACTCCATTTAACACGTACAAAGCAACTGTAACAAGCTTAAGTGCAAAAGATGCAGTACAAATGGCTTTAAATAGATTAAATATTGTTTCTTATATTTTTGCAAAAGTTACCCAAAAATAAACATAGCATGAAACTGATTAGTTGATCTTATTAACTTCTAAACACGTTCAAATAAGAGCTTATTAATTCTGCTCTTAGTCAAGTTGTTAAAATTAAAATATGATTTATTTCTAATTTAAATCCATTGTATGCAATGAATGCTCTGAATGTCTGACTCAACTATAGTTCTAGCTAAACAAAAGAATTCGAGAATCATAGGGGAACACTACACAACCGACCCGCAGAACTGCATAAATAGAAAAAATATCAAATAATAATGTTTAATTTGACTATAAATCAAATAGAGTTGAACTAATTACAAATCTAGTGGAGGGGAAAGAGGAATAGCTCGACTCGACTACTGCTATATATAAACAGGGTGTGCCATCTAGTGCTTTGGTACTTTAAAATGGAATAACTTGAAAATGCTTTCACCGATTTCAATAAATAAAGATGATTTATTAATTTTGATTCATTCCATTTGATTCACATTACTTTTTGAACACAATATCGATCAAATGACCGCCGCCATTGGACACCAAAAGACCAGCTCTTTTTTACAGGGTGTATATACAGATAATATTTTAGATTGGAAATTTCCTTAGTTTTGCCAAGTAAAAAGTTTTCAAAGCCTTTATGAAGCCCATTTTAGATATTTTAAATAGATTCATTTAACATTCGTTATAAAATATACCATGCAGCAACAAGTTTATTTATACTGATTGAACTTTAAAAGATACATAAATGAAACTGTCATTCAACCAACTTATTTTCCGTCGTTCTATAAGAAAGGGTAATCTATTGTACAAATTCGACATTCACTTTTCACTTTGCCTTTAATGGTTATTGTCTCCAACAAGAAAGAAAAACAACCTTCAGGTAAATAAGAAATACAATTTACTTTGAAGAAACCAGCAGACGTTCCAAGAAAATGACATTGTTATTATTGTTCTTAACAGGAATTTATATATATATATGTATTATACTTGTAACTATAGGATCGGTTGTCATTAATGGATTGTAAGCCTTGCGATGACATACCCTATGTATGTTCAACTTAAGTGATAAAAGTGAAATATATAAAGAAATACTAGAAAAAATAGCCTGAAATAAACTTTAATAAATAAGTATAATATTTATAAAATAGCTAGACTTTAAACCCTATCAAAACTTATTTAAATAATAAATAAAAACAGTAGACTACGAGTATAATAAATAAAAAAAATGATTTAATTTCTAATAACATTAAAATTTCTTGAACAGAATTTTAGTTCAGATTTTATTTGAAACTCGTGAGGCAACACTTAAGCCCTTGATGCCGATAAGCAGTTCACAGCGTGAACAGACCATAAATAAATCACCAAACTGTCAAATTAGATACTGGATATAGTATGAAATTGCTTTTAAATAAAAACGTCCGACAATTTGCTAAAATAAAACACACACACACACACAGAGATATAGGCTACCCTTTATGATTGTAGTTGTTTTTCTTTTTTGTTGTATTTTTTTTGTGTTTTGGGGAAGCGGCTTCGTAAATTTTAATTTTAATTTATCTCTGTTTTACTTTTTGTTGTCGTTTGGCAGCAGTGTTTGGTCCACTTGGCGCATACTTGATATTTCATTTTGTAACCTTTTTTTGTGCTGCGTGCACACGCACACAAACATACACACACACACACACACACAGTGGAAGCACGGGAAGGCAGTTTATTGTCAATTTCAATAGTCGAGACAATTCTGGCTGGCAAGTGTCTTCTTTTGGGTGTATTGACTTTAACCGAGTTCTAATATAATAAAAATGCAAATTGCGCACTGCCAGCAGCGGGAAACTCTCGCGTTTTTTTTTTTATTTAAAATTTTGTATTTTTTTTATATGTATTTTTTTACCTCCCTCTTTTACTCATAGTATTGCTGTCTTTATCGTTCGTTCGGTGTCTTTTTTGTTTAACGAAGTGAATTTAACTTTTTGTAGCCGCTTTCGGTTTTTAGTATGTATTTAGGTTATACGAGGACACACTTTAGTGGCCGCTTTTAAAGCCAATGTTTGCCCTGGTCCTGTACTGACCAAAAAGGACAAGGAAGGCTTACAAGCCACCAAGCTGGGAAGCTGCCAAACTGGGGAAGCTGGGAAGCTGGGGAGCTGGGAATCTGCACAGCTGGACAGCTGGAAGGAGTCACGCACGGTTTGCCTTTTTTTTATGTTGGGTTTGTTCATTTGGAAGAATTAGGCTTGGTTCGCCAGGGCTTGAGTTTAGTTCAGTTCAATTCAGTTCAACTTAGTACGGCTTTAGTTCATTTTCTCGTTCTCATACATCAATAGCTTCCCCTGCTCCCCCTCCCCCTAGTTAACAGTTTGTTGGCCTTCCCTCATGTTATCTGTCTGTCTTACACTATATTGACTATTATTTATTTTCACTTCATTTTTTCTTCACTTACCGCCGCAATTTAGACGTCTCCGCCGATAAGAAATAATATCGTAACGAATAATGAACTTGCCGAATGCTCCTCAATGACTTTGGGTTACGTATATGAGTGCGGTATGGCATGGTATGGCAATGATATGGTATGGCTTGGTTTATTTTTATTGCTGCTTGTCTATTTTTGCGTATTTGTCAGCAACATTTATGAACAGGACTTCTCCTCTAACTAAGTATTATCAGGAGTTGTAAACTGTTTTCGCCTGTGGTTGCAGAGTATACAGGGTTCTCATAAGCCCAAGCAATATGGATATGGATAAAGCTACTCGTGTTTGCTACTTTTGGGTCTTAGCTACATTTAAGCTAGTTTTTTGTTGACGTTTTTTTCTTTTCTCATAAAACCATCTTAAGTTTAATGATGTGTGCAAAGAAAAGAAATTGCCAGTGTAAAAGGTACACCAAATGCAAAGCAGACTTGCCTGGACGCTTTTTTCGAAGTTGTGTTTCGTTTTTCGTTGTTTTTTTCTTAAAAGAAAACTGAAAGTAAAAGTCTGGTGCCCTAATGCCAAAGCTTAAGTCGAAACTTAACATATTATAACTATTAGCAACAAACTTAATACAATATTATAATATATGTAGATGCTCAGTCTATTTTTTCGACAAAAGAACTCAAACTGCTCTACGCTTGGCCAACTTTTAAAGGTTGAAAAATAATATAGAGCCCTTCTCATGCCAGAGAAACTTTTGAGCATCCTGGAAAACAATCGCATTTCCGACTGTATTCCCTGATTCCAATTTCTTGCTCTCACTCAAAACGGAATTGACCTTAGAATTACACTCTAAAGCTCAACGTTTTTTACTTAGTTTATAGAAGTAATCAATTCTGTTGAAATAAATTGGCATCACGGAAATTAAGATGAAATGCAGCTGACATAGAAAAACCGTCAAGTATAACAAAAATTATAATCATGGCAATACTTTTTAAGATGTTTCAAGATTATTAAATCATCAAATGAGCAATTAAATACAGAATGAATAAAACCACCTTTACCCAGCTGTGAATGGCCCTTGAGCGTGAAACACCTCACACACAGATTGAGGCGAGATTGGGCCTGCACCTTGCCTCAGTCTATAGAATTGTTGGTAGATGAAATAAAGTAAGCCAAAGATGGTATCTCTTTGAATACTTTATGAAAAATATTTTGCACACCTTCTTTTATCTGAAATCTTATCTTAAGTTTGAACCAGACACAGTTTAAATACCAAATTTGATTCTGTCAAGCAGTGATTGATAGTTCAGGATATACTACCAAATACTAAATCCGCGTGTCATTGTGCTTTCGAAAAGATTATCCGTTTCCTGAAAATTATTTGTTTCAAAGTTTTCCACTCAGCAATATTATTATATTAACGATCCGCAAATATTGAATTCCGCTTTAAAACTGGAAGAGTATTTTCTCTATCAAAAAAGTTAATGTTAAGGATAATTGCTTGTAAAAATAACTCGAGATTTACCGAAAATGAAATAAATATTCTATAATATACTATATATACTATGTTCTGATTGGGGTTTTCTGGGTTTTCTGGGTTTTCCTCGATCCTTGCAACAAATATTGGAACTATTCAAATTTAAAATCATTTTTAATAATACCTCCAGACCTTTTTTCACTTCTCACTTTTAAATTTCCAGATTAAATTTTAAAATTTTATGTTGTTAAATTTGTGTTAAACTTTTTTCTGCTAATCGACTGTTTGTAGTCGTCTCTAAATTAAATAAATAAATAATTAATTGATTAAATTTATATATTGCGGAATTGAGAATTTAATGAATTTATCTCGAAAATTGGGTATATTCCTATTTACTCTTTATACACTTACATTCAATATAAGAAGTATAAATATATAGTATAAAAGTTATGTTGATTTGAAGGCAATCGTTTATTTAATCGGAAGTACAGATTCCGACAGAGGTAGAGTTATGTAGCTTAGTCTGTAGATAATGAATTAATATACTGATTTTATTAACTTTTCAAAGTAATGCCTGAAAAAAAAGTCAAGAATTATTTTCACTTAGACTAAACCCTTAGCTCAATCCCGATAATACCCCTTTTCTTTTGATAATATCTTGTCTGCCCTTTCATATATAATATAAAGAATTAATCTGATTTTATATATATATATATATATATCTCGCTAAAATAATAATAATTGTATTTGTCATTTGTATCAGGTGTTCGATTCTCCTCCAACTGTAAGTCCTATGCGAATGAAGCGAGTTAAGTTAATTTAGTTGTTGTTGTTGTTGTTTTAGTTGTTGTTGTTGTTGTTTGTTTTTGGATAATGGTTAGTTTTATTTTGGCAAATGAAAGCAGCTGACCAAAATACCTTTATTTTTAGTGTTGTCGATGTGCAATTTCAATTCGGATTTATGGGTCGAATGGGAATTTTTTTGGTGTTGTTGTTGCTGTTGTTGCTCATGTTGATATTGCCTTGAATATTGCCAATGTGGCTGATATTGTTGCTGTTGATGGTCATAGTGTTGCTGCTGTTGATGTTGTTGGTGTTGATGATGTTATTATTATTATTAGTGTTGGTGTTGCTACTGTTGTTGTTATTGTTAGAGCTTATGTTGTTGTTAGTGTTGGTATTCATGCTGGTGTTGCTGTTGTTGTTGCTGAGAAAGCTCGTACTCTCCGGTTGTTGTAGAGTCAGAGGATTTACCGCAACCTCATTGGGCATCGGTTTGTGTGGCATATACCATATGCGTAACTTATCGGGAGCTGTAGATGTGTTGGAGACCGTTTTCCCACTGTGTTTGAAAACAGGCGCTTTGGCATTAAGCTTAGAGCCTTGTGGTATCGGTGGCATCGGTGGCATCTGTGACATCTGTGACATCTGTGGCATCTGTGGCATCTGAGGCATCTGAGGCATTTGAGGAATCTGCGGCATCGGAGGCATCTGTGGTATCTGTTGAATCTGAGGCATTTG
This sequence comes from Hirtodrosophila trivittata, assembly GCA_035045065.1. Lineage (NCBI taxonomy): Eukaryota > Metazoa > Arthropoda > Insecta > Diptera > Drosophilidae > Hirtodrosophila > Hirtodrosophila trivittata. The sequence goes on from JAWNNK010001024.1 coordinate 2,740,589, forward strand.
TGGCACCTGTGACATCTGCGGCACCTGTGGCATCTGTGGTATCTGCGGCATTTGTGGCATCTGTGGCATATGTGGCATCTGTGACATCTGTGACATTTGTGGCACCTGTTTTATTTTCGGTTGCTGTGGTGGCTGATGTGGCCACTGTTGACGGGGATACGGCCACGTATGTTGCACCCTAATGGGTGTCAAAGTTGGTCCGATCTGTTGATGTGGCATAACATGATTTCTGGCTAGATCCTGTTGCAGCTGCCAATGCAGTTGGCGCTTCAATAATAAATGTAGCTGGCGCAGCTGCATCAACGTCTGCTGGAACAGCTGTCGATTTGGCAACGCCGGCAGCATCTGGTCGATGCACTGCACCAAACGACGTGTCTGATGTTGCGCATGCAGCAGTTGCACGGTCAACTTTTGTTTCTGATTCGCTGGCACCGCTTGCTGCTTTGGCAGCGATGACTTCTGCAATGGTGGCTTCTGTAGCGATGGCTTCTGGAACGGGGTCTCTTGCAGCGGCGATTCTGGGGTCGTTTCCTGCTGCAGCGGCTCCTGCACTGGCGTCCCCTGTTCCGTGAACTCTGGCGGCCTCTGCGCTGGCAGTCTCTGGTCTTCCGGTTCATCAATAAAACGCCATGGCCCAAATATCTGCTGTCGTTCTCTCTCAAATTGTCGCTCCCGCTGGGAGCGCAGCCATGCATCAAGCTCAGCATTCACAAGGTTCTCACGTCGTCTTCTCTATGTGGAGGGGAAATGTGGAACGTGGTCGTGGAGCTTTGGGGCTGTGCAACTTACCATTTGGGGCATGTTCCAGGGCGTTGACTTATTTATATGCTCTTTGCTAGGATTGAAAATAATATTGAGACTATTCATCGCCGCCAGACGTGCGGCCCGCTCCGATCCAATAGCCGGCATTTTGGGCTTCGTATCCATGATTATTTGGTTTATTTATTGTTCCAGTTTCAGAGTTTATGAAAATTGTAGCTGTCAGTGGTTGTTGTAGTGGTAGTAGAAGTGTTTCTTAAAAGTCCAGTGCCATACCCAAATCAAATAATTGCCATAGCCAACTTGATATAAGAGCTTACATATAGTATTATTCCTTGGCTATACAGTATATATTTGTTTATTATCATTTTTCAATCACCAGATCAATTAACTGTATGCTATATGTATGTATAACACATTCTATTTTAAGTATCACTTTCGATACGATTTGGCAAATTAAATCCGATTGACACTAAATTCTTTCACAAATTATACAAATTTTGTTCAATTCTCCTGCTCAAAAATAAACCTAACTCTGGCAACGTGCTTAAGTTTAAATTATTTTCCTATCGATTTCGTTTTTAGAACATAATTCAATCAAAAAGTTGTTACTTAGTCATAATATAATATATATAATATATTTAAGTCAACATCATTTTCGGCGCAGTTCAACAGTCTCTAATTAGAACTAGTTCTTTTTCTCAGCAATACCCATACGTTTTTTAATTCTATACAAAATCTTTACAGCTAAAAAATGGTTTTCAATAATTTTGGAATTTAATAAAAATTAAAGGTGACAACCCGAAAGAGACCTATTTATAATACCCCCATACAAAAAATAAGATACTAACACTATTTTCTATCTTAATCTAATTTAATATTTTAACTCTTTAACTCAATTTAATATTTTCTTTTTCATGGAACCCTTATAGTCAATAAAAACTATAAGAAAACTTCAACACGCAATTTTTGATTTCTACTTTTGTTAATAAAAATGTTGAAACTAAAAACTGAATAATTTTACCTTTAAGAAAACGCTTTGAAATAAAAGATACAATATACCATTAGACACGCATTATGCGATTGACTTCACGGTTGCTGTTCAACAATATATTTTCATTTTTAAATATATGTTTTTACATTTACAAAGAACATATTAAAAGTACACAAATAACAGAAGATAAATATTAAATAATTCACCTAAATATTATCTCTCAAGAAAACTCTAGATAACTTTTATTATTTGCTACTATTATTTACTATTTCTTCTTAAAAAGCGTTTTTAAGTATACAATTGGTGAAGGTCGATGGAAAGCTGGGTCGCATTGGAAAATATGATGAAAATGCTGCAGAAATATGTATTCGTAATATTGTATATAAATTGTAATATTTTGTATGGTGAAAGATATTAGCAGATTTTAAAAAGCTATTATAAATATAGAACTTCCAGATATTATAGTAAGTTTTAATTAAACAATACTTTCAATATTTGAAATTACAGTAAAAATCGGTTATATGCAAAATTTTGTTTATTTTGGGCATTGTAAAACTAAAATAAATTAGAATTTAATTGCATAAATGGAAATTGCTTATATGCATAGAAATTAATGCCTGAAACGAACCGTGAAGAAGGCGGATAAGAAATTCCTCTGAAAGTAGGTTTTGTTAATTGCGACGAACACCTCGATTGCTATGGGAGCATATCGGATGACGAAAGCTTGGCAAACATTTTAAATCATGATAATGAAGTCGAAATGAAAGACACATATACTTGTATAGAAGCCTTCTTCAATTCACCAACTTATTGTCTCACTTCAAAAGAGGCTTTAAAATGTCTTGATTCCCTGTTTGAATTCGGAAGTCATCACAGCTTGGGTAATGCAGATAAGATCGACGAAATTGAAGACCTAATCTTAAATTTAACTGCAAAAAACCAAACAAAAATTACTCATATTTTCAAGTAAATATTAATTCATTTTAATTGAAACAAGCTGTAGGACAGCGAATGTAACCTAAAAGTGTTTTATTTATTGATAAAATTGTATATAATTGCTTATATGCAAATATTGCTCATATGAAAATTTTATTTTGCATCATACCATTTGCATTTATACGATATTAACTGTGTATTTAATAACAGATTAAATTAACTGGAAATGCTCACATTTTCAGGTGGAATATGCCACAACAGAGTCCGTGGTGACAGTCGATTGGGAGAATGGCTTTGTAGAGGCGTCGGCAGCCAACAATGATAACATCACTCAGGTAAGTTGTTATCCGTTATAATGAGATGGGGCTGTGTGACGAAATGTTATATATTCCGGCAGGTTTTCAAGGAGCTGCTGGCCCAGGCCAAGATAACGTATAATTTGAGTCCGGCGCTGCGTCGCCGCCGCCAGTCGTTGCCGCAGCAGATTGGAAACAATGGACCAGGCACTCCGTCGCACCACCATCATCATCATCATCAGCAACAGCAACACGGACAGGCGACGGCGCATGGTTCCGGCTCTTCAGCGGCCTCAACATCGGCCGGTGCAGCCGGTGCAGCCGGTGGGGGACACGGCTCACACACACCGACACCGGCCCAGCTGCAGCATCTGCAGCGCATCCAGGAGCGCAGCTTGGGCGCCAAACGCAACTCATGCACCATTTCCTAAGCGAATCGAAGATGGTGTCTCTAAAAAAAGAAAACATTAAAGAAAAACCCCAAATAACCTATACAACTGAAACTGAACAAACGGTCTCCTACAAATGGTTTTCAATATTTCACAAATAAAACGATTTACACTTATGTAATATTTACGATCTATTATAATCTTTACTCAAGTGTACCTCTCGCTAATCACTTCAGTACCTATAACGAGCAACCTTTCGCTCTCTCTCTCTCTCTCTCTCTCTCTCTCTCTCTCTCTCTCTCTCTCTCTCTCTCTCTCTCTCTCTCTCTCTCTCTCTCTCTCTCTCTCTCTCTCTCTCTCTCTCTCTCTCTCTCTCTCTATCTCTCTCTTTCTCATCTATCTCTATCTCTCTCTTTGACTCACTCTCTCCCTGTACGTCTGTACATCTCTCTCTCTCTAAATAACCAAGTCTAGTTTTTTGGCAACAATATATACATCCATAAAAAAGAAAAAATGAACAAAAAAAAACCCCAATAACTAGACCAAGAGCAAAGAAAACTGCTATTTATGATATAACTAAATTTTGTTACTAGGACTGGCAATTAGAAACTACACATTATTAAATTATCTATTTACATAAATAAAACTAACCGTACTCATGATATATATGCAGTTACTACCCATATGATAAAAACAAACCCTTTATATGTGAACTATGTCACGTATAAAGAACTCAAAAAAAAAAAACCCCAAAAATAACGCCCAAAAAGCAAGGTAGTTCTTGATCCGCTCCTAAATCTAAATACAACAGCTATGTCTGTATGTATGTTAGACGTCAGTGTGTATATGTGTATGTGTCTTTACTTAGCTACCCACAAAGGGATTCCATTTAATTACACAATTAGCACTTGGACAATTTTCCTTATATTTATTTTCTTAATTTTATGTTTTCAGAACAAACTAATTATTAAGTTGGGGACTGCACTGCGACTTGAGCCCTTACCCTAAATCTATTGCATATGCAATATGAGTGCTTAACTACCAGATACCCCGTAGTTCACAGGGAACTGATCCGTTTCCCGCTTCCTCTCCTATTACACTATGTATACCAAATAGCTCGAAAGATATCCTCCAGTATTATTATCCTTATATCAGTCGGATCAGTCTTTAGTAGTGTGTGCGTGTTCGTATTGGTGTTCCTTAGTGGCAGATCATATAGATTGTCCAGGGTAGAGTTTATATGTGTCTTCTTTAGCAGATCCCAAAAAAATCGTAGTAGTATATCGTCGTGTGTGAAAAATGAAAGCAAATGCATAGGGAATAAAATGGATAGAGTTTTCATTGAATTAAAAACATTTTTTTTTAAATTTATTATTATTATTATACTTGAATAATAGTACGTATCGTATTATAGGTGGTTAGTTATGTGAGCTAAGCAAGCATAGTAAGAAGAAAAACGAAATGAATGATTTTAAAAACAAAAACAAAGAATTAAAAAAAGGTTTAAGATTGAAAATGCAATGGAAACACCAAACAAAAAGCAACTAGACGTGAAAATAAACTATGTGTACTTATTTAGATTCGATATTCTTATATACTAACTATGACTATTATAATGTATGCGAAGTTGTAATCGGAGCACATAAAGCTACCAATATTACTTAGGAAATATACAACTACAACAATACTTCTATGTGTGTATATCTGCGTGTCTATAATAAATACTTAAAGATAATAACAATGAAATACTTACACTATACTATGACCTTTCATTGGGTTACTGCTCATTAATGTTGTAGTCCTAGCAAGGAATAAAAGATTATTTTGATTCGAATTTCAAAAATGTATTAACTTCCTATTGTTTTAATCACAAATTACAAAACCTATTCTTAATTATAATTTAAGATTCGTGCTAATCAAAAGCTAGTAAATATATTTTAAATTCTTTTTTGTTTTAGTTTCAAAGTGAAAACCTGCAGATACTTGTCTCTACTGTGTCCAGCTAGGGACTACAATAAAAATGAGCTATTTACGCAATTATCTTAATAAATACTTTATTGTAATCAACGCGATAAATAAATATACTATTGAGCATCATGAAAATCGAAAAAAGCCAAAAGAAATAAAGCCAAGATCTATATTTATAATGCATAATCCTTGCAAATATTGTGAGCAATAACAATTACTAAAGTCAAACAAGGATCATATGATTATTCTTTGAGAGCAAAGTATTTACATAGACATCAACGCGAGGAGTGTCATAAGTAAAAGAAATTAGTAATTAAAATGGTAAAGAACGCAAGCACAAGTAAAAACTTGATTAATATAAATATCGATGTTAAAAAAATATAAAAAAAATAATAAAAAAAAATCTATGAGAATTTATGTACTTATTAAAGTCAAATCGTATAATATGTAGTAGTGCGTATTCATGTGACATTTTATGTGTATTTACAAGAGAAAAACAAAAAACGAAAACTTAAAACATTACATATGCGAGTACATTCTCGTACATACATTATACAAGTACATAAATTTATTAATAACAAATATCAAAATATTTTTCCAAAATGCAAAAACCGAATAATCAAGCAGCTTTATAAAGCCCATATTCTGTGTGTATTGTATGTAATTGTCAACGTGCGACATTATTAGCTTATCAATATAATAATCATAATAATACCTTACTCCAAAGTAAAGAAATATTATAGCCTAATTTATGTAATTTTGCTTTAGTTAGGCAGTGCACTGTGGCTGAAAATTGGTTAGTAGGAAACTTTTGCATAAAGCACCGCAATATTCATATTTTTCTCTGTTATTCAATAACTTTTCTTTATGCTAACATACAGGCTAAATCATTTCATGTTGCCGGATTGCCCAGTTAACATGTGCTTCAAAACAAATATCCGTTTGCAAATTATTTGAATGAAAAGAATGGACGTGAATTATAGTGTGAGAATTGTTTCCCGTTTCAATACTTCAAGACTTCAAGAGTTGTTTTACAGCTCACACAGTGCGCTAAATAACAAAACATTTTGGAAATAAAAGCAAGGCCACATAGAATTGACTAGAGTGCTTAAAGAGGGCACTAGATTAAGGCATATACAATACCAAGTACTTACATTTGACAATTGGATCTTCAGTTACTTATAACATACTCAAAACATATATGTAAGTCCACACATACATATATGTATGCATATGTGCGAATATCTAGACGTCTACTTTAGCCTGGAGTTTGAGGTTGTGTTTCTGTATACGCCGCTGCAATTTCGAAGTTACAGACATTTTATTGATGTGAACTTAAAGAAAACGAAAATAATATATCTCATCAAGTAAATCGTATATCGATATCTGTTATTTTCAACGCGGCTTATCTAGGTTCCAACAATTAACAATTGGTGTAATTTGTGTAGAGGTAATTACAAGAAATATGCAACCGGATGTAACGAGTTAAAGATGTAATAACGTCTGCAGCTGGATACCATAAATATTAATATACATTAAAACATATGTATACATATACGGGAATACATTAAATACATTAACTATGCGTATATATATGAATATATTTATATATATATAAAATATGTTTATATATATGTATAAATATACATATATATATACAAATACAAACATATATAAAATATTTATAATAATAAATGTAACTTATATATAAAAATACTAAAACTAAAATCAAAAAGAAATGGAATAAATACAGAGAAAAACGGTAATTTTTTTTGTTGGCCTAATTAGGATGTAATAAATCGATCTAGATCAATAATTTAAACTATCTTTTCATCATAAAAAGTGTTTATTAAAAACGGACATCTGCAATGTTTGAACATTACTCGTAGGATGACAGAAAGCTCATTGCCACACACATATAATTGATGTCTGACAGAAGCCAAGCGTTACGAGACAGTGCTTTACGGCCCTCCACGAAGTAGAAATACAAGTAAACTTATTCTATTATAGCATGGCCGTATTTATTTATTTAGTTTGAGCTCCTCTGTTTATGTTATATTCACATACGAGTTATTTTTCATAGCAGTGGGAGTTCAGCCTAGGACCTCGTATCGCTGAGATGCCTAAATTATTCTTTTCGGCCACTTACTCCACAGAGGTAGCCCCATTTCTATTTCATAACTTACAATGTCTTTGCACTGCAAAGTTTGCAGTACGTTATTACCTATACATACATATATATAGATATATATCATGCAAACAACTGGTACTTGAAAAGCAGCAAAATTAATTGCTGTGGCACTCACTATTTGAAATTGCACTGTCATTATATTTGTATGGAATGTGCGTTCCTACATAGAATCCTTTCGATAAATCGCAACTACGACTACAAAATGTTAAAAGCACGTGACTGAAAGCAAAATGCTATAAAGATGTGTCTGTTCTGCTGAGAAGATCTGCCTGCTATAGAACTTAAATTGCTTTTTTCGTTATGTCCATATTTAAACGTCCTTACTATGGTTCCTTTGTCTTAAAATGTATTTGTAAATATATTTATATACATGCGGGTTAAAGGGAATATATTTATACATATAATATATAAATCATTTAAGCTAATTTTGTTAGTTTAAGATACTTAATTAAACAATTTCCGTGTTTTCCTTGCTGATAACAAAAAAGGGGTGGGGCAATGCAACGAAATAATCAATAATAACTGCCATACGAGTATAACGGACAATATGTTCAGGGGGTGTGTATGCATGAGTCTTTACGCGTGTATGTCCGCGTGTAAGGCCGCGTTTATGTGCGCGTGAATGTACATGTCTTTAACAACGACAATAACAAACATGAATACAAGGCCAAACAAATAAGCGTAAAATGTGCAAAGGACCAAGCTCAAGGTTAACTACGACTCTGTTTGGCGTTGCTGACCATCTAATGCGCTCCAAGCAATTAATATGCGTTGATTATATAAAAATTGTTCCATTTGTGGCGATAATTGTTATTAGAACATGTTTGATCGAATTACTCGTTCTGTATGTATTTAAATATAATTAATTAAAGGTACAATTAAAGTTTCCTAATTTTATTTTTACCAAACTCTTAATTTTTTATTGCGTGTATATAAAAGCTGCCAACGACCACTATGATAACAGATTTAGCGAAAAAAAAAAAAATTAAAATATACATACAAAATTAAAATAAAAATGTGTATTTTATATTGCTACCGATGTTTTTTGGCAAGGCCTTACCGGCTTTTTACTATTTAATAGGTCTCTAGCTTAATGAAAGTAATTAATTGCGTTTTAATTGACTTTTGAAAATCAGCAAAGGCGATGTGCCCTAGTATTCACTGTGTAGGGCAATGAAGCCAAACAGGACAATGTCTTTCAAAACAGACGCAGGCGCAAACGTGACCACGCTGCGTATGAGCAATATAAAAAATATACGTTATGAGAGTCGGTGTGTGTGTGGCACGTAGTACTCACGTTTGTTGTTACTACTTGCCTCGTGCTACAGCCGGTAAGTACATACATAACGGTTGGGGTTTTGGTTATTGGGTCGCTGGGTCGCTGGGTCGCGGCAGTGTGTGTGTGTGCAGTGTGTAGTCTCGTTCTATTAGTGTTGCCTCTGCGAGGCCATGGTCATCTGTCAGAAGAAGCTGAAATTGAAACCGATATCCGAAAGTTGTAAGCGGATTCATGGCGCCCGGCTGCTCTGTCATTGTAATCTGGCCAGCGAGCCACTCGATGTTGCGTCGCGCTTTGCTCCACACTATCACCGATATTGTTATTGTTTTGAGTGTGCCTCGCAGTCGTACACCAACCAGCTGTGCCTCTAATAACACAGCCTAAAAGTATACAATAAATTAAGTGCGGACTCTCAATTAAAACGTAATAAAAGAAGGAGCGACTAAACATAATTTGCATTTCTTTTACCCGGCCGGCGTAAAGTTAATTTATTTGTATTTGTTTTACAGTGTCCTTTGTCCCTTCCTTTGTACCTTCCGTCCTGTTACTTCTACGTCCTAGCAACCTCCACGTGCACTGGAAATGGTATTCTGTTGACAAACATATATGTATGTGCATCGTATTCTTGTACAGTAAATAAATATATTGTGGATAAGGTTCGTGGAATAAGTAACCAATGATTCGACCCACATTGATAGCAATACCAATTGCCACTTACCATACGATTTAAGGGAACTACTCGTTCATCATACTTGAATATATGAGAGCAATTTTTTCTTATCTCTGTTTAAAAGATAAATTCAAGCTTAATGCACATTAGGAGAACAATATGCTCCCACGAGTCAAGCCCCCAATAACATCGAGCTACATTGACACAAGCCACCCGGAAAATGTCAAGATGTTGCTATGGAAAACACAAGATGGTATGGAAGCTAAGAAACTTTGGTAAGCTTAGTGAATTCTTAAATTTGTTTGTTTTTATTAGGAAGGAGGAAGTCCAGCAACTAAGATCCAAATGGATGTTCAGCAAATAAGATTACTGAAAGATTTTATATTTTAACTCATACCAAAGAATATGTCTTAGAAGGCAAGTATCTGAAAGGCTTTGTAAAGGTCTGAATGTTAATAAGTATTTGATACCAGCTCCAACATTCTTGGAAAATTATATTTATATGGTGTACATTACGCGTCTTTTAAAGCATCCGCGAGACTAAACTTAGTCATTGCGATAACAGATTGAATTGGATCATGGCATTGTGGTTAAGTACTCATATGCGTAAGACTTTGCGGCTAGGTATGTGCTAATTATGTGTATTATAGGGGACCGTGTTATGGCACCCTCATGCCAACATACAAATTCAGAAAATGTAACAAATTATAACGGTCGCACACACACAAATGTCGATAAACATGAATCCGACGCATTGGAAGGCCGTCAAGGAAGCAGTGACGTCTGGGTAGACGCTGATAAGTAACAGTAACCAGAACCACAAGCAAAGAAACAATACCAACTACTAACAATTATACATGTATAATATATAAATATGTATAAATATAAATATATTAGTATATAATATATGTAAATACTTGGTATAGGCGCACTGAGAGTACAAGATGATAAAAAGAAACTACTTAAATTCTCATGTACATAGGAATTGAATCAGAACCGTATACCAAAAAAATTTTTTTTTGTATTTATGAATGTATGTATGTATATGTGATGTGTGTGTGTGTGTGCATGTTTGAATGTTGTGCCGGTTTGCAACCTTGTTGTGTGGGTAACTTCAACACGATAAGCAATAAAAGGCGATTTAAAATTTAGTTTTTGTGCGGGTTGTGGTCCAGCAAGAAATTGAATGTTTTTTCGTAGGAATATGTGTTGCCTAGCGTTTTATCAGACATTATCCTAATCTATATATAAATATGTGTGTAAAACAGAGTGTGAGTATATGAAGCCACAAGTCGCCGGCTGCGTATTATAAAGCCGCCGTTTTCCTCAGCTGGCAGCAGTTAACATCGGGTTGTCGCTCCAGTCGTTTGACGGTCAGCAGCAGCAAATAATAACGCAGTTAACACAAACAACACAATTTTTTTTTTAAGTGCAATATAACTGAATATATTTATTACTCAAGGTCCTTCAAATCAAAGTGCAATAATGGTTGTTATTCTGAGAGTGTGAAGCGCATTGCATGTGAGTCCCTCATTTGGCGCGCTTAGCTGATTTTCAATTTCTATATTGCTAGCTGCCTTGTGAAGGGCTTACGTGTGATTGTAAAACAACGTAAGATTATACACGAATCTGGCATAAGCCTAAGGATACACATGGAGCGTGGGGAGAAGATTTAGATGCATATATATGTTATTTTCATTGATTTGTTATTGAGTAACAAACCGTTGATAATTCCCGCCACGACAGGAAAATTTAAAATTGCGCGCAATTCTCTACTGTTAATTTAAGTATGAAACAACATTGCAGTGCCAATTTGAGCATAACATTCATTGTATGAAATACCACAATAGCAATGTAAATAGAAGAATGCAAATAATACTGATAGATAATCGAAAAATGGAAATCATATAAAAGAATACAAACTATGCCAGTAGAGGTTAAAGTACATATTAGAACAGGAGTTGGGCATCTTTGAGCTTTAGCACTGTCACTTAAAATAATTGCTAGTGATGTTAACAGAATAACTCCTCACTTAACATAATCGAGTCGCACTGAAAAGAATTATATTCCGTTTTACAGATTAATCGATAATATAAACAGTGCCATCGATTGTTGTGCAGCTCTGGTTCTTAGAGCTAGAACCAAAAAAAAAGAAAAACAAAAAAATACGAAAAAACGAAGAAACAACAGTGCGCAAATGTAAAATGCCGCTGTGATAATAAATCTGGACGACGCAGCGGCAGCCGCGACCCATAAGCAATATCTCCAAGAACGTTGGCGGCGGCGTCAAGAACGCGACTCCTAACGCGCGTGTGTGTATATTTTTGTTGTCAGTTGCCAATATCTAAGTGTGTGTGCGTGTGCATATATGTGTGTGTATACATGCATACAATGTGTTATCAATAGAAAAATTCGGCCGTTTCTAACTGTGTGTTTTGTTTGGAGCAGGAAGTTTTTACACGCAGGTGCGTACCAGTTTATAAAGTTATTACATTTTAAAATTCATAAGTATGGGTAAACGCGACGCAGACGTGATGAATTTTCGATTTTCCACTGCAATTTTGCACTGGGCCTGCTCCGCGCCAGCCACATACATTCATACATAGGCAGAGTGCTTTTGTGTTTGTACACGCGCAGGGCAACGCAAAAGTTTCAGAGCAGACAGCCGCAGTAAGCAAAAAGTTTTCACGCAAAATCCAATTGAGCAGCGGGCAAACAAAAATGAAATGCTACATAAATTTGCATGCGCTGCCTAAGTAGACGACGTCGCATGCTATTTACAGTTAACTGTGTGTAATACTTAATTGAATTCATTAGACGCATTCATACAAAATGGCGTCGCTATTTGCATGTACATATATGTATCTAACAAATGCACATGCATACACAAATGTATGTGTAGTATGTGAAATTTTTGTTAGATAATCCATTCGAGCCTTTGGGTTGTCTAACGGTACTCGACTATGTTCATATTCACATACACACTCGAACTTATACATGGGTATATATGTATGTGTATGGACATTGTTTTTACTCTTCTTCTTTTTTGCCACCATCGGCAACGGCGCTGTAGCCCTAACATCAATTTTCCACTGCGAGTGTCCGTAATTCAAACATGCGCCGTTCCCTGCGCAACGATTTTTTAAAAAAAAAGTGTTCTCAGCTACTTCTATTTTATATGTTATATATACCGTATTCCCAATTCAATGGAAACTGCCCAGGTAATGGAGCAGTGGAATTCGCATACATGACGTATGCGTAATACACGTATCCCATATTGCTTTTAGCTATTTTCATCTTGTGCTTTCGTTGTTCTCTTATAATTTTCTTTGCTATTCCAATTCCAAATACAAATTCCAACTTGAATTTTTTTCCTGCCTGGACATGCGGGTGTACGCATACATGTTTCGTGTGTATATGTACACATTTATATTTGTATGTTTGTTTATGTGTGCATGGGGGTTGGTAAGCTCAGCACACCCCTGCAATAAGGCAGATACACACAGCAGCCTTACTGTGAGAGCACCCGCCAAATCGGTTACAAAAACTGACTGTGCATGTTGTACGGGACACCAGTGTTATATACTGTGTACAACCTTTTTTTATATTGAGGGGGTGGTCGAAAATTCTTAGTTGAATAATTTGAAAACAAGTACAGTTCCAATTGGAATATGAATACGTTGAGTCATATTCCATACTTCGTTTTTCTCTCTTTTTTTCTGTTTCTGGCTAACTAAAAATATTAAAACAGGGCATGCGTTGGCCATTTGTTGGGGTTTGAGTGTTGGTGTGCGCCGTCGCCACTGCCATGGCCGCCGCATGCGTAACTTTATTTTTCTGTGCTTCTTGTTGTTTTTGTTGTTTCATTCTTTTCAGCTTCTATTATATTATCTTATTGTTGTTGTATACTTTGCGTCAAGTACATATGTACATATATGCAAACAAATGTACAAAGAGAAAGAGAGAGAGAGAGAGAGGCAGAAGCTCGCTCGCGAGAAAGAATGAAAAAACAATAGCTATTGATTATTTATAATGTGGAGCGCCGCGACGAGCAGCGCCATCACTGAGGTCTCCATATGCGAGTACGTATGTGAACGTGTACGTAAACGTGTGTTTACGGTGAGCGCGCTGACGCAGTGGGAGAGAAGTCTGTATGTACGTACTCATATATGAATTTAGAACAGATTCTAGGCGGCAGGCGCATGCACTTATATACCAAGTGTACAGCGCAAGTCACTAAATGCAACAACAAAAATAATTTTATAGTCCACGACAGAAAATAAATCTACTCAAAACAACGAACAAAGAGAATTATTTAGTTTTCTTTTACATATATTTTTCCATTTTTCATATTAATAGACAGATGACAATAGGGAAAATCAAAGCGCAGGCGCCAAGTGTGACCATCGAATTTAAATAACACATATGTGTTAGTATACATGCTGGAATACGTACTTGCAAGATTCGCCTAGCTCGTGGCCACATCGGACAGACGCCAAAAACATAAATGCTCATTATGCATATTTGGCGAACACAAATTTAAATTGGCGCTGGCGCATTTAGAGCAGTCGCCTTCTAGCATTGTTGGTCTTGCTTACATACAAACATATATGTTTGTATGCATACACACATACACGCATACATAAGTGTATTTCTGCACATATCTACATATATTTAACTGTCCAAGCAAACCTTGTAGCATGCTTCTCAGCGCATTGAAACAAACGCTGCGCAGCTTTAAATTTCTCACACATATACATAAATAAACATATATATAAAGAAATAAAAAAAACGGACAGCCATCCCAACTTTGCGCACGCACTACCCAACAACTAAAAAAATAAGTTGTACTGTTTACAATGCTGGTCAGAAAAGTGTGTATATGTGTGACGAACGTAGTATTGTGAGAATGTACACTTAAGATGTTAATACTTGTCAACCGAACAGAAGCTATACATATAAGGATATATTTTACTTGCGATATATTTGAATTAATATTTCCCAAAATACATTTTTAAATATTTATTTAATATTATATTATTTAATATAATAAAAATAGTTCGAAATAAGTCAATTTTGCATGTATGTTAGTCAGTATTTAATACAACTCAAAATCTTTCGGCATACATTACAAAACCTTAATAAGGTATATTTTATATTAGCAGTAAAATAAATTCAGTTACATTTTGCATTGGTGGCACTCTTTTTCCGACCGCCACTGTATTAGCTGCTTAAATAACTGTCTGCCCGGCACGCGCAAGTGAAACGAGCTTACCGCAGCAACCACCCCGCCGTGCTTCTGCTGCTGTTCTAGCTGATAGTAGAGGGTTGATGAAATAATAACGGTGGTGGGTGGTGCGAGCAGTGCATGCGTAACCATATGGGTATATTGGATAACAGGAACAGAGCACTGACGTTGGACAGTGTATAACTCCATGATTATTGCCGAAGCGTAATGCGTTTGCGTACGCTGTTGTTATTGTTGTTGTTATTTAACGTATTGCTGCTGCGGCCGCTGCTGCTACAGTGTTTGCATGGGGGATGTTTCTGATTCGCTTTTGGGGGTAGCTGCGCAGCCCCTTATTGTCGACGTCTCTCGCACATGAACTTATACAGATACACACAAAGCCGTTAACATATATTTGTATTGTTGTCTCTTTTTAATTTTTTGTTCTTTTAAGGGGGTGGTGCTAGGCTGGGCACGCATGCAACTGACAGCTTTTGACCTGCCGAGTGTAGCTTTTACAAAGCTTTTACAGAATGCGCACCTTGGCTGCTTTGCTGCCTGCCCTGCTCTGCTGCTGCTGCTGAGCGAGCAAATTTTTGGAGCAAGAAAATTCACACAGCAAAAGGCTTTTCGGTTTTTTTGTTTTTATTTGTTTTGCCGTGTAGCCGCCCTCTCCAGCTAACACGCAGAGCACAAGTATATACAAATACATACATATACATGGCATATACACACACTCACACAGTTACAGATATGCGCAGTCAGAGCTCATAGTATAGGCATCTCTGTCGCACTTTATTTTGTGGTCGCTTGCCATCTGACGCGTCGCAAGCGGCAACGTCGACGCATGGGCGCAGTATTGATTTTTAACTGCGTCGACGCCGCCGCCTGCGTCGTCGCTGCCGTCGCCGTCATCGTCGTTGCCACCAAAAATGAAAATGCATGCACACGGTGTCAATCCGTGGGGTGGTTTGGCGCAGTGTGGTCGCTCGCTCGCTTGTCGCTCGGGTCGTTTGCTTTGCTCTTCTTCTATCTTATTCTTGCCATTGTTGTTGTTGTTATTTTCGTTGTTTTTCTTGTTGTTTTTGTTGTTATTGTCAGTGTGCGCCGCGTCGCCGTCGTCAACATCGCCGTCTGAGCAAACGCAAATAGAACTTCAACTGAGCAGACGGAAAAGGCAGCAGCAGCAGCAAAAGAAGCAGCAGCAACAGCAACGCCAGGCCAATGATACTCAACTGCAAACAATAACAATAAACTGTAACTGTAATCATATTCTTTTTACACGTTGTTCGGTTCGCTATGAATTTTCCCGGATTCGATTTCAATTAAATACGAAAAAACAAAGTAACAAAATCCAAAAAGCTGATAACGCGAAAAAAATAAAAGTTATTTTTTTTGTGCTGTTGTGTGTGAAGTGCGTTAAACCCAAAATCGGCAAAAGGCAAGCAGAATGAATATAATATAATATATAAGAATATAATATAGAAAAAAAAATTATAATATATGTATATATAGTGCTTAAAATCAGCAGCAAAATAACTGAAAAGTTTTCAACGCGCACGTGCAGCGGCCTGTTAACATATTTAAACCATAACATGGGGGTTGGGGTATGGAATATGCGGGTGTGGAGCATATTCTGTCTCTACCATATTGAAGTGCACACCATATAAATGAGGGATTACATAGGAAAAAAAAAACAAACCTGCTGAGTCTGCGCATTGAATTGGAAAAAAAGCTTTACTTATCAGTAAACATTCTTGTTGGATATCAGAGCGAGTGGGACAAATATACAAAGACTTTTAATGATTGTTAAATCCAATTAGCATTGTGCTTTTGAATAAATTTTAAGGAACATATTCAAACGAAAGAGACAGGTAGACACGTCATTTTAAAAGCAGAGGACCGACCATAAAAAAGCTTAGGATACACATAGGAAAAAAATACTTTTTTTCTTTGTGACTCCTATACGTTTGAGGGATAATAATCAGAGCATCCCTTTATCCTTTATGCTCACTGAGCTGACTGGGACCTTCCCTTACTTTAGTTGACATACCCCTAATACTGTGCTCGCTCGCTAATGAAAACTTGTTACAAACTAGAATAGCTGATGTATACTCGTATATAAACAGTGGCATATGTATCCTTGAATTCATCTTTTATATGTTTTTTACAAATAGGAAAAACCATAAAGTAAAGTTGGAAAATTATAATACCATATGCCATGCAATCTGGTGACGTTGCTCAGTCTATACCGTTTATATACATCCAGACTTCGTATCATATTTAGTAGGATCTCATGTAATTTCATATTATAATGATTGATTATATTCACGTTCTTTAAAAAACTCTACAACTTTACTTAAATCGAAAATATGTTATGTTCTTTACTTTCGAATGATTACTGTGTGCTCATGCGTTGACGGCTCCTTTCCTCAATGTTCCACGTTCCGTTTCGTGTTCTTTTGATCTTTCATTAGTTTCTGTATACGGCGACGTTGGCGTCTCTAATCAGCGGCCGTCGTTCAAATTATTTACTCTGTTATAACACATACACAAATTGTTTTTGTTCGTACTTGTTTACTATATGTACATATATAATATATGTATATGAATATATATGTATGAACACTAAGTAGTATATAACTCATTGTGTTGTTGTTGTTCCAAAATGTTGCGCATGCGCGCTTTTGACCTGATTCATTCAGTTCTTATCAGTAATGGTTTTATTTATTTTCGTTTTTTTTTTGTCGCCGTCGTCTTTGTATATTACACAGTACGAGCACACCCCGCGCCACTTTGTTAGAAACAGGGTCAACGATTAACATATCTCCAGGAACGTTTACTGCAAAAAAAAACATATACTTATTAAGGGTACTAGAACTACCCAAATGCTGAGACTTGCATATATTATACATTATCTACCAATAAAAGAAGTACTTTGTGTACTAAGTGTATTCTATCTTCTGCACCATCCAGAAAGCAGTTATGTATGTCACTATATATGGTATATACTTATATATTCTGTGTAGATATAATCATATAATACAGTCTGTCCATTTTTTTCTATGCAATCTAGTCTCTGACCTATTTAGATATCTGGGTTAAGGGTATCTCGTCGGCGAACACACTCGGCTCATTTATATGCACATGCAACATAAAAATGCTTGCCAAATTTTTGATATTGTAAGGAGCTAAAACCTATTAACATTTTTGGATCTTAAAACTGAGCTGCGGATGCAATTTAGCCTATTATTCCCTTAGGTTTTGTTTTAATCATTTGCTTATCATTCGATTAAGCAAACGGTCTGATTTGAATTCTTATAAGATTTATACAATTAGCAATAGCTTTCCTAGCATCGATTTTGGAATTCTTAGTAAAACTATCAATTGTTCTTCAGGCTACTTTTGAAGTCTATTCACCTGTTCAAAGATAATTTATCACTAATGTGCTGAACAGTTAAAATGAACATATAGTATATTATGATGAATATTGGGAAATAAGATGGGTATATAGGGACCATGATATATTGTTTAAGGTTCTGCTTATGGCGGCTGAGTTCTCTTGCGAAACTGAGCTGAAATATTTTCAAATTATTATATTGCTATCGCGGTATTTCTAAATATATATGTATTCTAGGGGATCTGAATTAGGCACTATTAAATCTTAAAAAAACTAATTTTTGTCTATTTTCTGTTTCACCTGTAGCTATCTAAACGGAGAAATATTGCGCATGCGACTAGCACCACGTAGCGGAGGAGCAAACGGAAACTTAGTTGCAGAAGAGCTGCAGCAGCACCGATACCGGTACCAGCACCACCAGAACCACTACTAATATCAGCCAACAAGCTGGCCACCACAAGCTATCGGCTGGTTGTGGCGCCAGCTGGCAGCCAAAGGAGCGGTGGCAATGTTGTTGTTAGCAGCAGCAGCGGTGGCAATACGAATATCAATGCTGGCGGCGGCAACAATAGCTCCAATAGCGGCCTTAATGTGACCACAATAACAACAACAAGCACTGGGACTCAGGCGCAATCATCATCTGGTAACCCAAGCAATGGTGCAACCTATAAAATCGAGATGCTCGATGATGAGATCCAAAGCTTGGCATCCGATGAGGACGATGATGATTTGATTAGCAGCGATGGCAGCTTTTACGATGCTGATCTCAATACAATAGTCAATGATGATGTTGCCAATCAATTGGCGGCTGCTGGACCTGTGGGTGTGGCAGCGGCAGCAGCCATTGCCAGTTCAAAGAAGCGCAAACGGCCACATTGTTTCGAAACGAATCCCTCAGTGCGGAAACGTCAACAGAACCGATTGCTACGCAAACTACGTGGAATCATTTATGAGTTCACTGGCCGTGTGGGTAAACAGGCGGTGGTGCTGGTAGCAACGCCGGGCAAGCCGAATACAAGCTATAAAGTGTTTGGGGCCAAGCCGCTGGAGGACGTGCTGCGAAATCTGAAAAACATTGTTATGGATGAGCTGGACAATGCGCTGGCGCAACAAGCGCCGCCACCACCACAAGAAGATCCATCGCTGTTTGAGCTACCCGGCCTCGTTATTGATGGCATACCGACGCCCGTGGAGAAGATGACACAGGCTCAGCTGCGCGCCTTTATACCGCTTATGTTGAAGTATTCGACAGGACGCGGTAAACCAGGCTGGGGCAGAGAATCAACACGACCGCCGTGGTGGCCCAAGGAGTTGCCGTGGGCGAATGTACGCATGGATGCCCGTTCGGAGGATGACAAGCAGAAGGTGGGTGGGGTGGGTGTTCGACAGTCGCCCCAAATTTCAGAATCGTGTCTTATTAACCGCCCTTTACCCTTCCTACTCCTTCACAAATATAAAAACCCACAGATCAGCTGGACGCATGCGCTACGCAAGATTGTGATCAACTGCTACAAATATCATGGACGCGAGGATCTATTGCCCACATTTGCCGACGATGAGGACAAAGTGAACGCGCTTATTTCGCAGTCTGGCGATGAGGATGAGGAAATGGAGCAGCTATCCAACACGCCCACCATACAAACGGTACAAACTGTTGTACCACCACAAGTCACCACAACCACCAGCCAAGTAAGTATCATAGAACCCAAAGTCGATGTCAAATCGATGCTAAAAAATCTCACTCAAATATCGTTTGTACTGGGTCCCCTTGCAATTCATCTCATTCTAATACTAATACCACATTAATTCACAATAACAAAACATCAACAACAACAACAACAACCACCGTCACAACAATAACAACTATAACAACAACAGCAACAGCAACAACAAATGCCGCAACAAGTGAACGTGGTTAAGATCAACAGCGCTGGAACTGTTATAACAACGCATACAGCGCAATCGAATACACCAGCGCCAACGATCATCCAGAGCACGAACAATCAACATGTGACCACAACGGCAACGCTGCCAGCATCCACGAAAATAGAGATATGCCAGGCACCAGTACAACAACAACACCATCAACAGCAACAGCAGCACCACCAGCAGCAGCAGCAGCAACATCAGCAGCAACAGCAGCAGCAGCAGCATCACCATCAACACCATCAAACAACAAGTGGCAGCAATACGGTACATATACAGGCCGTTACCTCAACACAGCCACAGACAATACAACTGACCACCGCCAGCGGTACAGCAACGGCAACAGCTGTACCAACAACGGCAGCAGCAGTAAGTGCATCAGCAGCGGCGGCTGCTGCAGCCCAAGCGGCACAACAACAATCAAACGCTGCACAGACCGTAACCGCCCAACAGATTGCCAATGCTCAAGTTTGCATCGAACCCATAACGCTGAGCGACGTTGATGTTCGTACTAATCTCACTGAACTTGTAACTAAACTAGCTAAAACTATTAATATTCCCTGCTCGCTGAGCTATGTGCCAAGCAGCGCCTTGGGTATTATGCACGATGTGGTCACTAAAGTGGCTTTAATTAACCCTCAAATCAAATGTATATATTTATAACAATATAAGACAAATGTCAGATCTTAATTAGTTTATACGGAATAATTAGGTTTACTTTCCGAGTCTTGCCTATGCCGAGGTTTGTCCTACCTGTACCCATAGAACTCAAATCATAGAATACCATCAGTCGGGTGTGAATGATTCAAGGATCTATTGCTGTCTTTAGCATTTAGTATAGTCTCTAAAAAATAGACAGAAATGTGATTCTAATAGATGATCAATCAACCTCCAGATTCACTGAATATGCCTCTATCTTGTCCTTTGATAAAACTTAACGTTTACCTCATGTAATTCATGATGTCAGAAGCAAGTGTCTACACAGATTCGGAAAGTAGGTTACGCCAGTCCGAACCTATGAAATGTGTTCTTTTCTAAACCCATGAATGCCTTTCTAGATGAAATAATTCGATTTTTTCACACTTCCATATGTAAAGTAAATAATAATCTCACAAAGAATATAAATCTTTTATATTTGGTGAACCTTAAATTGTTTTGAATCAATATATGTATATTATTGGATAATATATATCTGCAAAGCTATATAGTTCAACTCTAAATACCGAACTTAAACTAATCTTTTTCGTAATCCATTTTGAACACATTTCGGTTGACATGAATAATTTTTACATCTTTTATCGAGTATACCCTATAGTTAGTTGATCTGACATGATAGTATTAACTAATTGATAACGTGCATAACGCTCAAATCGTGCAATTACGATATTGTTTTGACTTTTGTTACGTTCGTTTGTTACCAATTAAGGCTACGTTCAAATATATATTGTTATTTTATTTGCCATTTATTTGTTAACTGCATTTTTTTTAATATATAAATTGTTGTATATATATTTTATATTTTAGGCATAACCTTATTTTATTTGATTTTAATAACTGTTTTTATCTAATGCCGCACTCTTAACCTATTATTTTTTTCCTTAACTTTTTTTTTGTATTTTTTTAAACTATTGTTATTTTTTTTATTGTCTTCTCGTTTGCAGCAGCATTTAAATATGGTTTTCATTTCATGCGTCCACAACAAACCCCAAACTAAGCACACGCACATGTAAATACACTATTTTCAGCAACTGAACACACACACACACACAAGTACACACACACATCTGCTCAAACACGCACACACAATTATTTTGCATATTTGATGATATGAAATTTTCAATTCGTTAACACTGCAATTTCCTCTTGATTTCCTCCGTTTTGTTTTGTTTGTTTTTTTTTGCATTTCTGTTGGATTTTTCACTATTTTTTTTTCTGTTGTGTTGTAGCGATCTTTGAATCCACATAGAACTGTTTATTAACATATGCTTAACATTCTACTTAACAGTATACCACACAGACCGTGTTGTCGCAGAACGCCGATGGTACGGTATCCCTCATACAGGTGGATCCAAACAATCCCATCATAACGCTACCAGATGGTACAACGGCACAGGTCCAGGGCGTGGCAACGGTAAGTTTGTTAACACAGAATTTATACATATATACAAGTATAATTACTGGAGATCTGCAAAGAGTATCAAATACATATATAAACTAAATGTACTAAAGTATGAGCCCAGAAATGTAATAGAACCACTTTTGCCACCAGGCCTTAAGAACTTCATCTGAAACGCAGTTTAGATACATTACTATAATTTATGATGGGCCAATAAGTTAGACTGTACCTCTTTTCGGTTACTTCGTGTTCAGCTCTGCCATCAGCTGTTTTTCTGTAAATATTATATATCTTTATACTTAATACAAATTTCGTCTCAAATATGCGAGTATTTCCTACCACATGCTAATCGTATACTCACGATTAACACATTTGGTACAAGTGTACCTAAACTGCTTTATTATTTATTCTTTTATACGCTGATTTCTTCTTATTCCAAATGGTTCATTTCTGGTTTGCATATACAAATAGAATTTTTGGTACATTTTGTACTAGCCTTAGGTACCAATTTATTGAAGTTGCAACTGTGCTTACAATACTCACAATGGGTACAAATAGGTTTATATTATACTCAAAATTATATTGTTATGGATTCGTAGCTAAAATAATAAGCACCCAATGCAAATCTCTAGCCGCATACTATAATTATACTATTATTTACCAGTTGGGTACATTGGTACATTTTGGAAACATACATAAAATATTTTTTAAAAATTGTACACTCCGTATTCTTTAATATCTAACATAATTAAATCCTTGTAGCTGCATCAAGGTGAAGGCGGCGCCACCATACAAACTGTACAAAGTCTCACTGATGTGAATGGCCATGAGAACATGACTGTGGATCTAACCGAAGCGCAAGATGGCCAAATCTTTATCACCACCGAGGATGGACAAGGTAAGCAATTAAATTGATAACAATAAATGAATAAGACACTAGCACTCAACTTACACTTTTTCTCTATATCTCTAAAGGATATCCGGTCTCGGTGAGCAATGTCATATCGGTGCCCGTTTCCATGTACCAATCGGTGATGGCCAACATGCAGCAGCTTCAGACGAACAGCGATGGCACTGTGTGCCTGGCACCCATGCAGGTAGATAATAGCAACGCGTCCAACTCTTCGAATAGCGCCACGCGCAACAACCACAACACTAGCAGCAACAACAATAGCAGCACTGGTAGTGGTAGCGGTAGCAGCGCAGCTGCTACGTCAGCTTCACTGCTTGGCTTAGCGGTTAGCAATGCTAACGCCTTGTTAGACAGAGGCAGACGCGGCTCTGGTGTAGCATCAGTGGCATCCAATGCCGCCGGCCAACAGCCACCAGCACTCACATTGCAGACGCCGCCAGTAACTCGCCTCTATTGGGCGGCGGGTCTGGCAAGCGGCAGTAACAGCAGCAATGTGAATGCTGGCGGTGCAAGCTTTAATCTCGCTAACAATAATAATAATAGCATGCTTACTAACAACAACAACAATAATATTAATAACAACAATAGCATTAAAATGCCGCTGCCCATTGTTCTAACAACGCCAGCCGTAGCGTCGACAGCGCTGCGACGCAGTGACACAAACGCGTCGCGGCGCACGACAACTGCGCAAAAGCGTCGCAAGTTGCACACGAACAACAACAACAAGTTATCTGGCAAGAATATGAAAGATACAAGTGTTGCTGCGTCAGGCAGCGCTGCTGCTGCAGCAGCTGCCGCGGCGGCCATACGCTGCGTGGACAGCGCCAGCCTGACAAATGCGAGCAGTGCGCAGCGGCAGCTACCCGCCAAAACCATTAAATTAGAGCGTTTGGAGTAGGGGACACTTATATACACATACACACACTTGCCACACACGCACACCGTCCCTCTAGCTACCAATTGCACCTATCTAATCTAGTCAAAGCGGCGCTGCAAATACATATGCATATATACACACACAAAAACACATAGATAGAAACACACACTTGCCATTTCTACTTACAAACACACAAACATAAAAACAATTGTGAATGCCAAGAATACCAAAAACAAAACAAAACGAAAAAAAACTTAAACTTAAATTAAAAGAAAAAGAAAAAGAAAATCTTAACAACAGCAACATATGCAATAAATTGCCTTAGTAATTAAATACTAAACTAATTAAACCCCCTTTACTAACTAGCCTCCCAAAAAGAAAGAATTGAATTTAAAGTGAGAAAGTAAAACCAAAAACAAGAAAAATTTGTTGATAATTGAAACATTGAAACCAAAAAGAGAATAACTAAAAGAATAACGGATAGAAATCAAATTTGTCATGTTCCTAAAACAAAAGAAAACAAATAATTATGAAATAATTTTTAAATTCTATTTTAAGTTCGTTAATCAGTTCAAAATGAAAATAATATAATCGAAACACAAGCCAAATATTAACGTATTTACATTTAAGAATTTATCCAATTTTAAATTTTTAATTGGTTATTTTTGATTTATATTTTGCAATTATTTTGTTTTTGTTTTTTTTTTTATTGTGCAATCTATGGAAAATGTTATGCAATGTATCGATTTAATTTTTAGACTTTTAAGTAGTTAGCTGGATTAGCAAACAGGGAAAACGAATGCTTTACATTTTTCATTTTGTTAGACAATTTGCGACGTCTATAAACTCCCTCTAAAAAATATGAAGTCTTATTGTTGAACTCGTCCAACGTAGCCAATTTGCATTCAAAATGTAGAAACTTAAGAATAATTAAACCGCCCTCAAAAAAAATTAACGGAAAGTCAAGAAAAAAAACCTCCCTATAACATTTATATTTTAAATGAAATAATATCAAATCGTGCGGCTAGAATTTTAAGTGCATACAATTATTTTATGTTGATTACAATTATGATTATCATTATTATTATTATTATTATTATTATTATACATATTATTGTGTTTAATGTTTTTATTATCGATTATGTTTATTATTATGTATTCTAGTTGACTTAGCGCAAATTTTAATTATTATTATGTATGAACCAATGCAATGAAGCGAAAACAAAACTTATTATTGAATAAATCCTTTGTTGTTGTGATTTTATAATTTTGCCTTTTTATTTTCATTTTGTTCTTTATTTTTCCACTTACTTATTTTCTGCTATTTTTTAAGTAATTTTTACGCTTAATTTGTCACATTTTCTGATCTTTCTTTAGCAGCTCATCTCTTTATTTAAAGGTCTACTGATTTGTTACCTAATTTTTATGCCTCATTTTGCGTAAGTATGCAACGAGCTTTATGATTTTTCATTATATTTTTCAATATCCAGCCTCATTAAAACCGACGACGCCCACAATTTGATATGATAAACGGAACTAGTTCAATTAGTTAAACAAACTGTTCAATAATTTCGCAAAATCAATTACAAACTTATACTTAAATCATATTTTTTATCTGTTTCGTTTATCAGGTGGAAAATGGTGATCAGCTGGAAACGATTACAGTCTCGCCGGGTATGCATCAAATGATGATTCAGGGTGGACCGGGCCAGGAGCCACAGCTGGTGCAAGTGGTTAGTCTCAAGGACGCGACGCTATTAAGCAAAGCCATGGAGGCTATTAACTCAGGCAATGTCAAGGCCGAGGATACTATTATAATGGAGCAATAGACAAATGAACAAACGGCTGGAATTAGAGAATAAGCTTGAAACGGAAACTGCAAGTAGATCTGGACCAATCACAGAGACGATGATAAGCCCCAGATCCTATTAGTATTGAATGCATGTAAATGCTTTATGAGAGGAATTCTGCATTTTTTGTAATATTTACGCGAATACTCGTATAGTAGAAACTTGTATGATTATTTCTATTTTCAAACGATACACGACGCATAAACGAAAATATTTTATAAGTACCTGAAAGGTGTTGCTAAAAACAAAGCAAAAGAAATTTTGATTATTCCTTATGTATCCCCGAATTATTTGTTTCGATCTAGTCTATGCAAGGAAAAAAGAAAACAAAAAAAAAGACAAAGAATATAATAATTAAAGTAATACTCAATTCTAGTCATCAAATTATTCAGTCGAAATATATATACTCGTTTATATATAAACATATAGTTTATTTACGGAATATTTTTTTTTATTGTATAAACTGTTCAAATTCGTCGTCGAATAGAATAATCAAAAATTGAACAAATAATTATGTAGCTATATTATGATTTATATTGTTTCTCTTTGTTTAGTTATAAATGAAATTTTGTCAGTTTTATAAAAATAGTTAAATTCAATTTAAACTAAAACTCTTTATTCAAATAACAGTTTTTGGGTCCCTCTAGCATTAAAAGGGTCCCCATACTTAATGTTTCTGCACGTACTCATACATATATATATACTTAAACTATTGTACATACATATAGATACATGAATAAGTATTTATCTTTGTATGTATAATTATATAAGAATTATGCAGAGTTACTTAAATGTTTGTATGTTACTGTCTCATAAGCACACACAACACACACAGACACAGACATACACACACACACACACAGAAACACATACAGACCCTATAATAAATTAGAATCTGCATGTATGCATCAACTAGTCATAAACATAAATTGAATATTATCTAAAATATTATAATTCATCTTAGGCCAAAACAAATTTAATAAACAAACAGCAAAACAAAAACAACAAAATATGCAATGTAAACAATACGTCACTTTAAATTAAATTCGATATAATGATAAATAAATAAAATGTATACAAAGTTAACATTGAAAATTATTTCAAAAAGAGCAATAAAATATCTTATGAACAGAACTTCCCATCTTCAAACATTTACCATGTGCATCTAATGGTAAGAAAGGTCTAAAGCAATCAATTTTCTTAATTTAAAACTGTTCTGCAGGTTCTGAAAAATCTAGAGATAAAGAAGGTCTGAGTATAAGAGTTCTATCTAACTGCAGGGAGCTATAACTTTGAGACCGTAAAGGAGTTAATTTACCTTGGTTCTGCTACGACTAATGGCAATGGTGTCAGTTTGGAGATAAATCGAAGAATAACACTTGCCAACAAATGCTACTTTGGGCTCAAATTTATATTAATTTTATGGTAGAGCGTACGAAGACAACACTCTACAAGACGCTCATTCTTCCAGTGCTTCTTTATGGGGCTGAAGCCTTGAGAGTAAAATTTTTGGACCTACCGTATCAGGTGGAACAACGAGCTGTATGAGCTGTACGACGACATGGACGTAGTCAGTCGGTTGAACACACAGAGATTTCGCTGGCTGGGACACGTTGTGCGCATGGGAAGGCAAAGCTCCAGCTCTTACGGCTTTTTATGCGGTAGTAGGTGGACAACGGAGGAGGAAACGTTGGCAGGACCAAGTCACCAGAGATCTGGCGGATCTCTATAGAGATAGGCAAATTGTGCATCAGGCTGTGTTTAATGATAATAATTAATAATAATATAAGAGTTCCTAAAGTAGAAAATTATAGCAGTTTCATGGCAAAAATCTTTGACTAGAGAAGGTGTGAAGAGTGAAGTTTGTCTGGAGATAGGTAAGGTCTGAACATAGAAAAGTTCTGATGGTGAGTGTAGCCTGCATATAAGAGAGACTTCTGAAGGTAGAAAATGTTTGGAGACAGAAAACATTTTAAGACTGTTTTTTATTTTATTTATTTAATTATTCTGTTATTATTTACAATAATACTAAAAGCTAAGTGCTGCTTAGGTCCGAAGATAGAATAGTTCTAATAAAAACAATAAATGACGAAAGATTTCAGATTTCTAAAAACAGATAGAATCTAAAGATAGAACACATCTAACTATATACCAATTCCACCATCGGAGATATGGATATATACAGGGGCGGACGATAAGTTTAAGGTGCAAGTAAAATCTCATTCGAGTTTCCTAATGTACAATCATTGGGCACCCTACAGCTACTGGACTCTTTGGCATCCTTCAGGCTAGTGCCTGCTTTGGCTTCGTTTAAATCTGTCCCTGGAGATATAAGCTCAACCGTATATGTTCAAGGGTGGATCGGTCCCAATTATGAGTAATCATAAAAACATGTTATAGCTGATATCCTTAAATTTGTTTTTTGAGCTTTTATTTATTTCTTTCCTAACTATAAAGCCTTTATTTTAAAGCTTTTCGGTTTTAAGGAAAAAGAGTACAAATGGAAAATTCGAGAAAACTTTTGCAGAATGCGAAAAGCCAGCTAAACCTCTTTGTGTGTGTGTGTTTTATATACATATTTTTCTTTTAATCTTACGCAAGATTTACATAACGGTTCGAACGAGTTGAATGAGTTTCACTTTTCTAATGAATCAAACAGTTTATTTCAATTTGTTTGTAACAATAATGTTTTTAGTGAAAAAGAATTTCGCGATAAGCAAAGCGAATAGTCGTAATTCCTAAGAAAACTAATGTAGGTCAACGGAGCTGGGCACATGTGCGTCAACATATAATATTTGTCCTGTGACCCAAATAGTTAAATTTTTTTTTTTCACTGTTATTTTTTTTCGAGAAAGAATGAAAAACATAGACATCCTTGTGCACAAGGACCAGTGGTATAATGAAAAGAAGCAACGAGTTCATGGACATCGAACAAGAACGAACAATATCATCTGCTGCCATAATAAGTATGGAGATAATTGCAGATAGGTCAGTCGCCTGTAGATATTGTCACAGGATATAATCCATTGGTGAAATAGCTTGTGTGGCCTTCTGAATATCCTAGATAGCAAACACATTAGGTCATGTCGTAATTCTCAATACATCGAAGAAATAAGTATGTCAAAAACTATAAAACCACCGCAGAAAAAATAACTAGTCGGAATAGTGAAAATCTACCTGCATTTTTTGGGGCCCACATAGAACACGCGATATTACAAAGTTTCCGATTTAACGAACAGAAAGTGTACACTTTAGTTCGTTAAGCATGATTTCTACTGTATTGCAAAAGTGGCATAGGGTACTCTGCAGTTCGGTACGCCTTCTACTATGTGGTGGCTATTAATGCGTATTCGTTGGGTCAACAGGTTCTTTGGCTCGTATGCTGAGATGACATAATCTTACTTTGTCAACTAACCACACCTAATTAATTGAAAGATCAATTTTTAGAGGCTTACCAATTATCTCTTTTTATTAAACTCTGGTGGCAATAGAAAAAATATATTTCATTTGTTTTACATAAGGTTTATTCTTCATTAATTATTAATGTTCTTTATTAATAGTTTACATGCTATGTTTTTAATTAACTTTATACGCATTTTTATCCTTAATTCTTTTATAAATAAAATTGTACAAAAAAATCGTCAAAACAATCGTAAAAAGAACACAAATTTTTAGATGTATTATATACACATACATAATATGTGTGTATTACCATATGTACATATATAATATATATGTATACTCATATATTACGTATAAATATATATATTTAAACATAAATTTATAACCCAAAAGTGTTTTAAGAGCACAACTCGTTCAAGAAAAACAAAATATTACAATTTTCTTAATAAAAATAACATTAAGTTTACACTACGCACTAGGCAAACGAACAAACAAACGATCATAAAAAAAACCAAAACAAAAACTAAATTAATTATAGAAAAAAACAAAAAAAAATTCTAATAAGTATTAAACTTAATGTGGTTAAAAGGTAAAAAATTTCGCTATAAAACAAAAGGAGCTAACCTATAAGGTAAACTATAATCGGGTAGGGCACAAATAATGTTCACCTGAGCGATCGATAGGGGCGCATGGGGTGCTAGGCAATGTGGGGCGGCGCTCAAGCTTAAAGCCAATATAAAGCGAAATTGAACAAACTTGGTGGAGGTGGGGGGAGCGAAGATTTAAAAAAGAAAACATACAACATAATAAGGAAAAATAGTTACACACATATACAAGTATGTATATTTATATAAATGTATACAGAAACAAAATAGTTAACTGTGTCCTATAGCTCAGTGCTCAGCAGAAAAGCTCCAGTGCCTGGTTTATATATAGTTTAGTTGAATTATTGCTAAGATTATACAATATTGGTGAGTATTAAATATGTGAAATTAAAGAATATAGATTATTATTATAATAATAATTAGTTTTAAAGTCTGTTCTATTTGAATATTAACGGACAAGTGACACTGCTTTAGAACGTTTACGTCTTACAAAACTAAAATCTCTCTCACGCTACTTTCTCTCTCTCTTTCTTCCTATCGCTATCCTATTCCCTCTCGTTCATTCTATCATTGTTTATTTATGGTCTGTATAAAGTTAAAACCTGTTAAAACGTATTGAGTAAATTGCTTAAAACATTATGGTTTTTGTACTCTGGTCGCACTGGGTCTTAGTGGGAGGGGAGAGTGAAGGGTGGCCAAAGCTTTAGCCATGCACTGAATACTGAGCTATTTAGACTAAATAAATAAACGTTGAGCCTTATCGAAGGGCAGAAAACGTTTGACACTAATTGCGCACTATGCAACACTCTGGCATTTGATTAACATTGCTAACTAAACCCATTATTGCTTCTACTGCTCTCACTGGAAGTAGTCGTCTATCACTGAAACCGGGTGATGATCTTGATGTTGTTGTTGATGATGTTGTTGATGATGATGCTGATGATGATGAGGCGCCGGCAAAGTCATCCTCGCTTCTACTATTGACCAGCAGCTGTGTAGAATCATTCTGACGTCCATTTAATAGCTCCAGCTCCAGGGGCAGCTGCGCTCTGCGCATATTTAAGCTGCCAGCGCACATTGTCCAGGTGCATAAAGCTGATTGAGCTCAGGTAGCGCACCTGTGAATAAATAAATATTATTAATATGAATGGAAAGCTAACAGGTATAACAGCTATAAGCAAATATATTTCCCACTTTATTCTTAATTAATAATCATTAATAATAGAGAAAGACGTATTCAAATATTTTGTTCTCTAGTTCGTTGATCATAATGATTGAAAAGCTTGAAACCTGTTCGGAACTAGTTCAAGTACTGTAAAAACCTGTTAAACCACGTGTTCACATGAATTTCCGTATCTGATGAAGCAAATATGATAACATTTTGTTCACAACAACATATACTATATATCTGAGACTGATGTATATATCTATCTATATTATACAAACTGGGAATACTTGATTAAAAAACTATAAATAGAGATAATAACAAGACAGTTGCTAATATAATAAACAAATTATATGATTTAGTCTCAATCCTTTTATATATATGAACATATATCATTATATCTATATTCTATTCACCGATTTCAATCTAAATGCAACAAATAGATTTGAAGAACACTTACACCTCATCCGTCATGTAGCCTGGCAATAGGCCAATCCGCAGTCAATAAAGATGCTGTCGATGAGATGCCGTATTCCTTATTCCAGCTTATTGGGCTGTGGCTCAGGTTGACCACGGGTGACGCCTGCCGCAGCCGCACAACGACGCTATCCCTCATCAAAGCTGTATGCGTCGTTTGCGCTGCTGAGAACTGAGGTTTGTGGGGAATTCAAAGCTTCAGCCGTGCACTGAATACTGAGCTAGTTAGACTAAATAAATAAATATTGAAACTAATCCAAAGGCAAAAACGTTGGCCAAAGCGCCGCGTGCACCACCTCCATAAAGTAACATCCTTTACTCATTGCACACTAATCGCACGCTCTGCAAGACTGCTAATTGATTCACACTATTGACTGCACTCATTATTGCTGCTACTGCTGCTACTCTCACTGGACATGGTCGTCTGTATGGTTATCACTGAGACTGACTGATGAGGTGGCGGCGATGTCGTCGCTGCGGCCGCGTCGTATTCGGTCTTGATGTTGACCAAAATCTTCTTTTGCATCTGATGCTCCAGCATTATCGCGTCCATTTTCTGTTCCAACTTGGGCAAAAGAGTGTTCCGTTGCTTTTGCTGTTGCTGCTGCTCGAAGAGCGTCTGCGCCTCCTCGCCAATCGTTACCAGCTGTGTGTCTAGGCTTCGCAGAGTACTGGAGAGCGCTGCACGCAAATGCGTTGACTCTGGTGCTGGCTTTGGCGGGGATATTGGCGTCGTCATTAGCCTTTGCAGCACACTAACACGGGAAGATGAAGATGGTGGCGGGGATGTATTGCTATTGGTGTCATCCGGCAAATCCAAGCTGCTGGCGCTTGCCGGCGACAATGAGGAGCTCTCGCTTTGACAGCAGCTTAATTGACGAATGACGCCCGTTGCGCCGTTGTGGTCGTGCTGCATTAGCTGTTGCTCCTCTTCTTGTTGCATTAGCTGTTGCTCCTCTTCCAGCTGCTGCTGTTGCTCCAGTTGTTGCTGTTGTTCCTGCTGCTGCTTTCGCTGTTGCTGCTGCTGGTACTGAAGATTACGCGCTGATGTCACATTTACGACGTTAACTGATTTGGAAATTGAATGTTTAACGTGGTTCGGTGCCGGCGGTACCAGAGCCAATTGTGCAGGCGACGGCGCCTGTTCCTCCAACGTCAGTGTGGAGGAGGGCGAGCTGCAAAAGCCATCATCCGTCGACTCCATATTGACATCACCATCAGCCGATTCTGCGCAGACATTGCCGCCACCACTAACCTCGCCATTTGAGCCCTTCTGCAGATTCTTAATCAGGAAAAACACAATCCGCTCCAGCTGCTGGGGTGCCCTCGAGGCGGGAAGATCCGGACTTTTATGCGTTGGTATATCGGCCTTTATAATGGTCGAAAACTTGTTTTTCATCTCTTGCACCTTACGCTTGCCCGCCTGCTCATCTAGCAGTGTATTGACGCACAGAAATGAATGCACCTTATTGCTACTTTTATCAATCTCAAGGAATCCCTTCGTCTGCAGGTATATAAAGTGGCCATTCCGGGATAGCAGACGATAACAGCTCTCTCCATAGTCGCTGTTGCAGTCGTACATTTGCCTTAACGCGACAATCACCCAGCGCACATCGTCCAGGTGCATAAAGCTAAAGGGGCTCAGGTTGCGCACCTGTAAATGATCATCAGATTATAACAAATATGTACATAATATATACAAATATATAATATATAAATATAAATATGTAATGAATATAACACTAGTCAACAAAGTAAAAGAATTTTTCTTAAGCTAAAACAGCTTTTGAATTCAATATGAAAACAAGTCTCAGATAACATATATTAGTTTCAACCTAATCTATCGGATCGGGATATATCTGGTGTTCGTTAGAAAAACCTTCTTGTGTTGTCTAGTGTAAAACATTTGTTACTTCAACCTCAATTCTAGACTGACTTTATAGGAAATATGTTTATATAGAAAATAAATGAAACTTTCTTAATCAATGCCCATTAAAAGCAGTAATAGTGTAATAGCAGTAGAAGTAGCAGTGGAAATAAAGAAATCAAAAGAAATGTTTTGGAAAGAAGTTCAGAAATTGTTTAGATTAAGATTAAAGATTAATCAGTAAATTAATCTTTTGTTTGGTACATTAAAAAAACGATTTGGAGAGATTCTTACCTCATCCTTCATGTAGCCCGCCACGAGGCCAATGCGTTGATCACAGTCAATAATGCTACCGTCGATGAGATGCCGCGTTCGATACTCCAATTGGTACGGCTCCGGCTGACGGCATAGAAGACTTAGGCTGGTGGATTCTTCGCGCATGATGCGTGCCATGGCCACGAGGACGATGTCATTGCCGCTGATGCCGTGAAGTGCCGCCTGCGCGATCGCATCGTGCTGGGGCAGGCAGGAAGGTGGTAATGCCGCTGCTCCTGTTGCTGGCACCGCTGCTGCTGCGGCGGCTGCTGCTGCTGCGGCCGCTAACATATTATTATTACGCGAGCGTCTTATCAGCTGGGAAACGATTGGATAATTTGCGGCCGCGCTGCCCGTCACTGATGAGTCGCTGCGCCGAAAGCAGCCGTCAATTTTGACAACTTCATAGTGACGCGTCGCCTCGGCGCGCGTCGACGCACGCGCCAGGCGCACCGTAAAGCAGCGCCGATCGGCGCGCAGACGTTCATCGATGGCAGCTAAATGGGCTATTGTTTGTGGGCTTGGGGTGCGTGTGCGATCCTCTTGCTCTTCTTGGTCCAATTGATCCAGTTCATCTTCATCATCGCTGGCCGATGGTGACTGCGATTGTGAGTGCTGTTTGCGACGTTGTCGCTGCTGATAAAACAGCGTCTCGATGTCACGTGGTATAAGCTGTTGTCGCAATAGCGCCTGATCGTCGGGATGTGTTATCTGCAACAGATTCTGCCCATACAAATCGGACTGACAGTGACCCAACAGCTGCTCTACACTGCCAGACACAAGCACTATCTGCCCGTTGCAGGTGAGCGTCAGAAAGAAGCTGTCCAGCAGCTGCATTAATGTATCCGTTAACTGCGGTGCATCGCCAGCGAGAGCACCATTTCCATTGCTTGCGTTGGCGCCGCCGCCAGCGCTCTTAATGTTCAGCTTGCGACGACGTCTGGTCACCGATTTACCGAAAACGTACTGCAGCCGCAGGCCGTGGGTCGCGAATCGAAGGACCGCCGTCTTATCCAGACGGCGCGTTGATTCGGCTGCATGTGGCACCATGGTGGCCAGCTCCTGTATGCTGGCATTAAGCTTATCACGGCGTTGCTTTTCCGCCAAATTGCGAGCCTCCCGACCGTTTGCACCGCCGCTGGCATCATTTGATTCCCCATCGGCGACGGTGACGGCTGTTGTCATAACTGCGACGCAGCCGCTGCCGCTGTTAGCTGTAGCTGCGACTAGTGCTGCCATTGCGCACGTTATTATTATGTCTATATGTGTATGTGTGTGTGTGTTGTGTTGGGTGTGTGTGTGATGTGTGTGTGTGATGTGTGTGTGTGATGTATGTGTGTGTGTGCGGGTGTGTGTGTTCGCGCTGCTATTGTTATTAGTGTAATTCTTATTAGCTTGTTTTGATTCTTACGTTTAGGAGCTCACGGTTCTCGAACTCTCTTTTCTCCACACATTTGGTATTTTTATTGTTTTTCTTTCTAATTTTTCATCTTTTATTAATTGGCGGGCTGCGGAAAATTGTCACTCTCCATAACTTAGCGGCCGCTGCCGTTGCCTCTCTGCGCACAGCTCTGTTTGCGTTTTTTGTTAATATTTTAAGCTTTTTGTTGCTATTTCTTTAAAGTTTTCAAGGTCTCGTTTGTCGTATTGTTGTTGTTGTTGAGGCTACTGCTGTTCTTGTTGTTTTTGTTGTTGCTGCTGCTGGTGCTGTTAACCACCTTTGGGCTATGTGCGCGGCCCCCTCCCTCTGTCCACACACTCCGCTCACGCAGCGTATGTTATTTTCCGTTTAATGGAAATTTTTTTTTTTTGATTGCGTTGCGAATCTCAATCTTCTTTGCGTTGTGGCTGTAGCTTTCTTGGGTTTGTTGTTATTGTTTTTGTTGTTGTTTTTGCATTTGCTTGTCCTCCCGCTTAACACAGATCAGTTGAGAGCAATTAAAACGAAAGTATATTCAATAACTTAACATATCACACGCACTATTTGCACTATTTTGTTTATATTAGTCATTAATTGTTTATTAAACAATTATGTAGCTCGGCGACATTTGTGGTAAAAAAATATATTTGCCTATCGATATATCGATACACAGGCACGTCTATCGGCAACAATGACTTCAAAATTCAACTAGTTCCAGTTGGGTTCGAATTGCTTAGCTTTATTCATAAAATACGCCGAATATTTAAGTACACATTGAAATGTCAGTATATTATATATATACACATGTTGATTATTAATTTCTACAAAATTTAACAAACGCGTTACAGGGCTCAGATCCATTTCAACTGTGAACCAGCTCTGAATGATGACATCACGATTCCCATAATAATATTAATGCACACACACAGAGGCACACACAAGCAATCATCGCGTTTGCTTCTTCTTCTAGCTCCACATTTGGCACATTTGCCAGCTGAGCACGTGAAAGCCGCCACCGCAGCAGCAGCAACAACGCGAACGTAAACTACGAAACTATCTGCGTACAAAGCTTAAAGATAATTTCTCGTTTATTTAATAGCAGGTGAATCCCCACGGAAATATGTCAAAGGCGAAGGGAAAGAAGAAGGAGCGTTTCGATGACGAAGAGGAGCAACCGGAGAAAGTGAATGCCAACGAGAAGAAACCTGCGCCCAAGAAGGGCAAGAAGGGTAAACGAGCTGTCGGTGGCGGCGGTGATTCCAGTGATAATGAATCCCTACCCAATACCAAGTTGCCTCACAACGATGCAGATGACATGGAAAGTGTAACATCATCGCAGAGTAAGCAGCAACAAAAGAAGAACACCAAAAAGGGTAAGAAAGGTAAAAGGAATGACGATTGGAGTGAAGATGAGCAGCCTGCAAAGCCACCGACAAAGCCTGACAGCGATGGCTCCGATGAGGAGACGGGGCCAATCGCTAAGCCCGTTGCAAAGAAGCAACCACAGCAGACTAAGAAGAGTAAAAAGAACAAGAAAAAGGCTGATGAAGGCTTCAGTGATGATGATGATGAAGACGCAGAAAATGATGTAGATGTTGAAGAAATAGCCAAGCCTGCTGCAAAGAAATCCAAAAAGAAACAGCAAAAGAATAAATTTGCGATGAGTGAGGATGAGGATGAAGAGGAGCTGGAACTGGAGCCAGAGCTCGATGAAGTAGAGACGCCCAAGCCTGCAGCTAAGAAATCCAAGAAGAAGCAGGATCAAAGGAACAAATTCGATATTAGCGATAACGAAGAGGATGAGGACGTAGATCAAGAGGACCAACCAATTGAACAGCAAAAACTGCCAGAGCCGGAACCAGTGCAGACTTTAAGCGCAAAAGTTTCTGGCATAACGCTGAAAGAAAATGAACCAGAGCCAACTGTAGAGGTAGAAGAGCCGGTGGCTACACCTAAGTCTGAAGAGTCATTAGAAGCAAATAACGAAGAAGTCGCCGAGGAAGCCAAGGAAAAAGGGGATAAGAAACTCTCGCATAAAGAGAAAAAGAAACAGAAAAAACTTCTTGAATACGAGCGACAAATGGAGCTAATGACCCGAAAGGGAGGCGCCGGTCACTCAGATCTAGACAATAATTTCACCATGTCACAGGTTCAAAAGAGCGCTGGCCAGCAGGCGGCCCTGGAGCATGCCGTGGACATCAAGATTGAGAATTTCACAATATCAGCCAAAGGTGAGTAATTCGTTTTAACAATAATTATGATTATTTAATATAAACAAACCGACAAAGTTATCGTACCGTTATGAAATACAAACGCATGGAAAGAATGTTCTCGACTAGCAAATACCCTGCGACTTTTTCAGTAACCAAAAGCTTTGGTTTTTTCGTTTTTTTTATAAGTAGAATTTGTAGGAATGGAAGAGACAGGAGAAATTTGATCTATATTCAAAGAAGGGAAACTATGGATGATGATGCTGATGAGGAGTATATAACTTTTACATGGTATTTCTTATAGGTTTATATATACCCTTTTTATAGGGTATATTAGACAATTGTTTTTGTATTCTTTAAATAGAATGTGCACCCGATATCTTTCCATGTGTATTTCCGGTATCCTCAACCGATTTTTTTTTAATATTTATACATATAAATATATAGATTATTAAACTGATTCTCTCTTTTCTCTTTTTTGTGATTAACTAGGAAATGATTTATTTGTAAATGCCAATCTGCTGATTGCCCATGGGCGTCGTTATGGCCTAGTAGGTCCAAATGGACATGGTAAGACGACATTGTTGCGCCATATAGCGACGCGGGCATTCGCCATCCCGCCCAACATTGATGTGCTGCTGTGCGAACAGGAGGTGGTAGCCACCGATAAAACAGCAATTGAGACTATACTGGAGGCAGATGTAAAGCGTACCGAAATGCTGAAGAAGAGCGAAGATTTGGAGAAACAGTTCGCAGGCGGCGATCTTTCTGTACAGGAGGAGCTGAATGATACCTTTGCTGAACTGAAAGCGATTGGTGCTTACTCTGCGGAGGCCCGAGCACGTCGCATTCTGGCTGGTCTGGGATTCAGCAAGGAGATGCAGGATCGTCCCACAAACAAATTTTCAGGTGGCTGGCGTATGCGTGTTTCCTTGGCACGAGCTCTTTATCTGGAGCCAACTTTGCTCATGCTTGACGAACCGACGAATCATTTGGATCTTAATGCGGTCATTTGGCTGGATAACTATTTGCAAGGCTGGAAGAAGACGCTGTTGATTGTTTCTCACGATCAAAGCTTTTTGGATAATGTCTGTAATGAAATCATTCATCTTGACCAGAAGAAGTTGCAGTACTACAAGGGCAACTATTCCATGTTCAAGAAGATGTACGTCCAGAAGCGGCGTGAGATGATTAAGGAGTATGAGAAGCAAGAAAAGCGACTGCGCGAGCTGAAGTCCCATGGACAGTCCAAAAAGGCCGCCGAGAAAAAGCAAAAAGAGTCGCTGACACGCAAACAGGAAAAGAACAAATCCAAGCAGCAGAAACAGGACGAGGACGATGGCCCACAGGAACTCCTGGCTCGCCCCAAAGAGTATATTGTCAAATTTCGCTTCCCGGAACCTTCACAGCTGCAACCACCCATTTTGGGTGTCCACAATGTCACATTTGCCTTTGGGGGTCAGAAACCTCTGTTCATTAATGCCGATTTCGGCATCGATCTGACTAGTCGTGTTGCTATTGTGGGTCCCAATGGAGTGGGAAAATCAACGTTCCTCAAGCTTCTGCTCGGTGAACTGGAGCCGCAGCAGGGCGAACAGCGAAAGAATCATCGCCTACATGTAGGACGCTTCGATCAGCATTCGGGCGAACATTTGACTGCTGAAGAATCGGCAGCTGAATATTTGCAGCGTCTTTTTAACTTGCAACATGAGAAGGCTCGCAAGGCCTTGGGTTCCTTTGGTTTAGTAAGCCATGCTCACACCATTAAAATGAAGGATTTGTCAGGAGGACAAAAAGCACGTGTTGCTCTCGCCGAATTGTGCCTTAGTGCGCCAGATGTTCTCATCCTTGATGAACCGACCAATAATCTGGACATTGAATCAATCGATGCATTAGCTGAAGCTATCAACGAGTATGAGGGCGGCGTAATCATTGTTTCTCACGACGAGCGTCTCATACGTGAAACGGGATGCACGCTTTATGTGATTGAGGACCAAACGATCAACGAGATTGACGGCGAATTCGATGATTACCGCAAGGAGGTACTTGACTCCCTCGGCGAGGTGGTCAACAATCCGAGCGTAGTA
The DNA here is from genome assembly GCA_035045065.1 of Hirtodrosophila trivittata. Classification (NCBI taxonomy): domain Eukaryota; kingdom Metazoa; phylum Arthropoda; class Insecta; order Diptera; family Drosophilidae; genus Hirtodrosophila; species Hirtodrosophila trivittata. The sequence continues at coordinate 2,779,928 of JAWNNK010001024.1, forward strand.
GCCAATGCGGCCGTTCTGCAATGACACCCATATGAATTTATATCGTGTTTATCGTAACCTGTTGAAATCACTTCTCTAGATAGCCTTTTTTATATGTGGGCACAAGACCCAATTAAGAAAATACGTATGTTTAACTATTGGAAAGTGTATGTGTCTTTATGAAATAAATGGATAAATGAAAAAATAAACAAAAGAAATAGTTTGTAGTGAGAAGCAATCCTTGGGGCAGGAAACGAGCCTTCGGCCTTTTAGCCATACCGATAAAACTGTTTTACATTGTTCAGCAATTGGGTCATCGTATTGTAGCTATCGGAGTCGAAGTCTGTGTCGTCAGTGCCGAATTCAATAACCTGCAATGTAATTAACAGATAAGTGAGAATTTCACAATGGAGATCAATAAGTTACCTCTTTGGCGCGAATACTGTCAGCAGCGTTTGGAATGCCAATCACCTCAACCCAGGCACCCTGGGCAGAGCTCAGCTCGTTGGGCAGATTAATGCGTAGTTTCTGATTATCAGTGCTGTGGGCCAGCAACGTAGTGCCGGCTACACTATCCACACGTACCATGATGCTAATACTTTGACCAGCAAATTGTTTTAGCATGCTGGCATTGATAAGAGTGCGTGGCTCAAAAGGTGTATCCATTTTCTGCAGATTAATTTACAGTAACTTGTTTATACAAATAATTTAGAATTCCTAATTGCTCCAAGTAGTACTGCGATCATCAAGAAAAAAGCGCGTAAACAACGCTTCATGAAACCCAGCTGACAGCTATGTTATTCCAGCGATTATATAGTTTTTGGATAACTATCGTTATGTAGTTTTTTAAATAGGTGGCAGCACCTCCACTGCAAAACTTTACGCGCGTTCACCAACACACTTTTATCAGCAACTCTGACGTCAGATTTGGATATGAAATGTAACGGCATTAAATTGTAGGCATCTTTAAACTAAAGACGAATAGTTAATTGAATGATTTGGCAGTGATATAGTTTTTAACACAAATCCTAAAAAATCAAAAACAAACAATTTAAAAAAAAAAAACTAGTCTAGTCTAACCCTATGATTGTTGCGTACGGTACAGATGAACCCGACTCGTTAATCCAGATAGAATAAAACACATTTTTAATATCCGCTTTTATCCATTTTTAATGGGTCAAAAGTAAAATTACATGTATATTATATAGATTTTAATAAAATAGATGTCGTAATTTAAATTAAATGTTACATATATCCAGAAATAAGTAGCATATCGTATATCGTATATTTAATCCACAGTCGAAGAACTAAAACTCTTAATTTTACACTTATGTACTTTAAGTATACTTAACAAGGCAGCCTTTGATTCATTCTATGAATATTGCTCTACCCTTCGGCGCATGATAAGATGGATTAATTTTTTTTGGGACTACCGATGAGCGCCGTTCAGGCTCAATGGAGCTCTTAAACGTATCGTAGGTATCATCGTTGGCATTCTCGTCGGTCTTATAGTCAGCATATTCCTGCTCATCGCTAGAAGCCAGAATCACACGTATCTCAGGCAGTTTAGAGCGCACTTTCTTTGAAGAGTGACCCATGCTGCGCCTTCCCAGCCCAGAGCTACGACGAAGAGTATTCTCCAGAACACGCACTTTTTTTGCTGGAGTCTTGACTACCTTCTTTTCAGTAGTTGCTTGGTGCTGGGTAGCCTTTTTTACTGCCGGGGATGTTTTCATGGCAGTCAAAGTATTCATAAGGCTTCGCTTCGCATTCGGTGACTGTGCCTTAACGTTATTACCGCAATTGGCCAGCTTTCTTTTTTGCAAATTTCCAGTAGTTTTAGCTGCTCCACTCATGGTTGTCAGATGATGATGGGATGGAGTTTTACGCAACGACATTGTTGAAGTGGACATTGATGACATATTTCTTAATGATAAGGGCGTTCGTGGAGCATAGGAGCCTGGGGCAGCTGGTGGCAGCATCTTCCCACTCGGGGTTGTAATCGCATTTCTACGGGCGGAACTCTGTTGCTCCTTGGCCTGTCGAAGACGTACCCAATCGTTAGCCATATAATCAATTATGTTCTCTCCATGGACCAGAAAGGGGGTAGAAGTGCGAACCGAGAAAGCTTGCACCAGCTCGGTTATCTGCTGCTCAATCTTCGGTAGTTTGGTGCTTATAGCCTTCCGTTCGCGTTCCTCCTTTAAAAGCTGACCGCCGCGATTGTTGAAGCGATTTGGCTCATTGGCCTTTGCCTCTAAAGCCTCCATTCGTGCCCAAAACTCAGCACGGCTGGCAAAAAGCTCAAAAATTTCCTTGTTGCTATTATAGAAACTTTTCAGATCATCCAGCTCCAGCTCATGTAGCTCCAACAAATCCTCATTGTACCATTCGTTATAATAGTTTGCAAATCGTTTACGCTCCTGCTCCGATTTCAATGTTAAATCCCACCACTTCTTTATCTCTAAGCGCAGCTGCTCAATGAACGTTTTTAAGTTTTGACGACGCAGCTCTTGGCATCGTTGAAGCTCTTCATACAGCACATCATGTGTACGCTGTGTATAATCTTTCGCGTCGTGTACTCTGCGAATGACAAACTCGTCTGACTCTTTCAGCCGGTCCCACAACGCGTCGATTTTCTCACGCATATCGTCTATTTGCTTTCGCAATTGCACCACCTGCTCCGCGAACTTTTGCTGCATTGAACGCAGCTTATCAAAAACATCAGGCGTCAGACTTGGATTTGGCTGATTCAATAAACGCTCGTCTGCGTTTGTTTCTGGTACCAAGTCGAGCAGTTTCATATCAGTTTTGATTTGGCTGCGCAGCTCAGACAGATCCTCTATGCGGCGCATGCGCTCTTCTTGTAGACGTTTAAGATGCTCACGAAAGAAAGATAGTTCTTGTGGTTTCGGTATAGGATCCGCGAGCAAAGGAAGCGGCACCTCACCCAGCTCTTCACAAAGCTGCTCCTGTTGCAAAAGCAGCTCGCAGATTTCCGCACGACGCTTCCGTAGATCTTCTCTCAGATACTCTATGCATTCGTCTAACTTTTGGTGCCATACGGCCAGTGGCATGCTTACCGGCCTTTCACCAACGTCCACATTCCTGTGCAGCAGTCGTCTCATTTCTTCGGCTTCAGCGCACAGCGCTTTTATATCCTGTTTAATCATCTGCTCCTTCTCCTCTGATTCCTTAATTAAGTCCTTATAGAAGTCGTGTACACGTTCGTCCAACTTGTGCATCAACTCCACACAAAAATTTGGTTCAAACATATGCGACCACTTGTTATACAATTGGTCAATATGTTTACTGGTTACATCCATGATTACTGATTTTGATGGTGGCTGTTGGGCCATGTTTATGTATTTAACAATATATGATTCGATTACAAATTACAAATACAAAATGCAGAGTTAAATGTGACGCTAACATCAATTGAATATTTCGGTAAAATTTGAAACACAGCTTGACGTTGCCACCTTCTGAAAAATACTATTATGTTAGGAGAAAAGGCTATCTGACAGGTGAGTTTTAAATAGGTGGCCAGCCATACTGTCACATGTAAATATAACACAGGCTGTTACCCTTTAATTTCTCTCATTTCTGAGAGCAAGGTTCATTTTATATCCATCTACTATAATTTAAAGCGTGATTAGAGTTGCATATGTCTTAAATAAATCGACAAAAGGAATGGTACAGATCACCTCTGGTTATTTTTGTTTCTTTCGTTCCTTATATTATAATATATAATTTTGTTTATGAAAAATGCATTTTCTACAATCCCGAAAACTGAAATTGACGACATCGGATTTAGCTATTAGCTCGGAAACATGCGGTAGATTCTTCTTTTTTTGCTGCTTAACCATAATACCCTGTACTATAGATACCCCATGTATATGTAAATTATATATATGCATATCTGATATAATTATATTATAAAATTCAGACACCGATATAGCGCTGCCAACTTTTTAAAAGGGTTCCTTAGTACTTCTAGATAACATAACTGTTAACCACATACGCTGAAAAATAAAAATACTTTATTAACATAGAGTATTTTGTCTAACATAACGATAGTATTTTTAAAAGGTGGCAACTTCGTGTTGTATTTCAAATTTACCGAAATATTCAATTGATGTTGGCGTCCCCATTGTACTGTGCGTTCTGTGTTTTTAATTTGTAATTGAATTAATAATTTTTAAATACATAAATATGGCCGAACAGCCATCATCCAAAGCAGTTATCATGGATGTAACTAGCGAGCGAGTTGATCAATTATATATGAAATGGTCCCATATATTTGAACCAAATTTCTGTCTAGAGCTCATGCAAAAGTTAGACGAACGCGTGCGAGAGTTTTATAAAGACCTAATAAAGGAAACTGAGGAGAAGGAGCAAATGGTCAAGGATGATATTAGTGCGCTTTGTGTAGAAGCAGAAGAAGTAAGACGTTTACTTCATAGGAATGTAAATATTGGTGAAAAACCTGAAGACATGCCACTGGCCGTGTGGCACCAAAAGCTGGACGAAAGTATTGAGAATCTTAGAGAAGATCTGCGAGAGCGCCGCGCAGAAATTTGCGAGCTGCTTTTGCAACAGGAGCAGCTATGCGAAGAGCTGGGTGAGCTGCCGCTTCCTTTGCTTGCGGATCCTCTACCACAAGCGCATGAAATGTCTTCCTTCTGTGAGCACCTTGATCGTCTACGAGCAGAGCGCATGCGCAGGATAGAAGAACTATTTCAGCTGCGCAGCCAAATCAAAGGCGACATGAAGGTGCTCGAGTTGGTGCCACAGACAGCCGCAGATGAGCGTTTGCTAAGTCAGACAAATGAATGTTTGACTCCCGATATTTTCGAAAAGCTACGTTTCATGCAGAAAAACTTTGCCGCCCAGGTGGTGGAGCTGCGAGAGCGCATAGACGACATGAGGGAGAAAATAAATGTGTTATGGGAGCGTCTGAAAGAGTCGGACGACTATGTAAAACGTAGAGTGCATTCGGCGAATGACTATACGCAGCGGACGTATGACATACTACACGAAGAGCTGCAGCGATGTCAAGCGCTGCGCCGTCAAAACTTGAAAACTTTCATTGAGCAGCTGCGCTTGGAGATAAAGAAGTGGTGGGAATTAACACTGAAGTCAGAGCAGGAATGCAGGCGGTTTTCGAACTTTTACAGTGAATGGTACAACGAGGACTTGCTGGAGCTACATGAGCTGGAACTGGATGATCTGAAAAGTTTTTATAACAGCAACAAAGAGATTTTTGAGCTTTTTGCTAGTCGCGCTACGTTCTGGGCACGTATGGCGGCTTTAGAAGCGAAGGCTAATGAACCGAATCGCTTCAACAATCGTGGCGGTCAGCTTTTAAAGGAGGAGCGCGAGCGAAAAGCTATAAGCAGTAAGCTACCAAAGATTGAGCAACAAATAACCGAGTTGGTGCAAGCCTTCGAAATTCGCACGAACTCACCTTTTCTCGTTCATGGAGAGAACATATTGGAGTATATGGCCAACGATTGGGTACGCCTTCGACAGGCCAAGGAGCAACAGAGCTCTGCACGCAAAAATGTCGCCCCTACCCCAACGGGCAGTGGGAAGATGCTGCCACCGGCTGCGCCCGGGTCGACTGCTCCACGCACGCCCTTGGCGTTAAGAAATATGTCGTCAATGTCCACTTCAACGATGTCTTTGCGTAAAACTCCTTCTAATTGGCAGCTATCATCCTTAACTAACTCGGCAGCCAAATCTACTGGAAATTTGCAAAAGAGGAAACTGCCCGCTTGCGGCAATGGCCTTAAGGCACAGACACCGAATGCAAAGCGGAGTTTAATGAATACTTTGAGCGCCATGCAAGCATCTCCAGCTATGCGAAAGGCCAGTCAGCGCCTAGCATCTGCTGATAAGAAGATTATCAAAACGCCAGTAAGGAAAGTGCGTGTTCTTGAGAACACGCTTCGTCGCAGCTCAGGCCTGGGTAGACGCAGCATAGGTCACTCAACTAAGAAAGCACGCAGTAAGCTGGCAACACCAGACATACGCGTGGTGCCTCCATCTGAAGACGAGAACGACGACTACGTAACCGACGATGCCAACAGTGAAGTAAATGTACACGAGGATACCTTCAACTACAATAAGTTCGAGCCCCCGGTACGCTCATCCGAGCTGCCACGCACGTTGAGATCTTATCGCCAATTGGCCTTCAGCAGCAATCGTCACAACAACAAAGTCAACAGGAAGCATGTGAAGATGCAGGTAAACGATGATCAAGGGGTTCAGATGGAACTACCTGAACCTCGGCGCAGCAAAATGTGGCAGCCAAGGCAAAAATGAGATTATTAGCTTATTTAAATATGTACTTAATTTGTGTCTGTATTAATATTTGAATGTTGATGTTTTTTGAGAATAATTTTACCTAATTGTTAAATTAAGTGTGCGTATTAAAATATATTTCAATGCATTGACAATACGTACGGGAATCATTATTTAACATTAATATTATTCGGCTGCCTTTGTGGTGGATTGTTTCTAGTCGTCAGTTCAAGGGTCTTCATTGAAAACGGGTGCGGGATACTGGCATCCGATGAAAATCATCGTTTCCGAATCATCCCGGATAAAATAAAATAAACAAATGTTTAAATCTCTTTCCTTTCGGTATTTTGGTTGACGCGGTTAAGGCCACCAGTATAAAAATACTCTCCTTAGCTTGTAAAATCCGTTGCATAGGTGGCGAAGCCGGAGCAACTTCATCATTGGCTTCCAAGATTGGTCCTCTTAGTCTGTCCCCAAAAAAAATAGGTGATGAGTATACTGCAAAGGCTACCTCTGACTGGAAGGGTCTGGAAATTATCGTATGCCTTACCATCCAAAACAGGCAGGCTACCATTCCTGTGGTTCCCTCGGCTGCTTCCTTGATTATTAAAGCTCTGAAAAAACCTCCACTATCAGGAAGAAGCAAAAGAACATCAAACACAGTGGAAACGTTGCCTTCGATGATAACTTAGCTATTGCACGTATAATAGGCCAGGCTTGTGAACTGAAAGAAACCTGCAAGGAAGTCCTCGGTACAGCCCAAAGTATGGGTTGCACTGTAGAGGGCAAACACCCTCATGATGTTACTGATGAACTCAATAATGGCGCCATTTTTGTACAAAAAATTTGATTTAATATAATTTTATGTACATATTTATATAGCTACGGTTTCATACACCAATAATTTGCGCAGAAACAACAAAATCTATAGCTGAGTGCACTGACACCTAACAATTCTTTTTGAGCTGTACAAAACTTAATCGTCTGTGCATTTTAAGCAAAACTTACAACTAAAATAGCGAAGTCTTGAAAAATTAAAAAGGCACTTGAAAAAAACTTAAAAAAATCATTCTTACAGTTAGTATAACCACATTGTTTCTTGAGTTATTTCATTTCAAAAATGTTGAAAATTCTTGATGGATTTTTAGTGTCTGTTAACAATTGAAAAAAAAGGAAGCAGATTCCACGTGTTTCTACGCAAATTTTATTACACAGGAACAATTTATTTATCAGAAATACACTTTTGTTTTTCTAGTTTAAATAAACATAATTTCAATTTAAAATGCTTCCTCTTTCAAGCTATCTCCTAAATTATTGATGTTTTCAATAAGAGTTAGGCGATTATTATATACTTTTTTACACTTTGTTAACCCACAAAATAAAAATGATCTGAAATTCCTGTATATGAGACTAAGGTCAAATATCTGAAAACTCTACAGTAAAATCTGTGACCTTCCAGTTTTTAATAAAATTTAAAATCAACTAAATTCCCGCGCCTATCTCTAGTCCGTATCTTGGATGCCAAATAAAAGTTTATTTTTAATATGTTAATACATATGTACATAGTATTTACATGATTTTTGTGCGTACATATGTAAAATAATATTGTAGTAGATATTGGATATCGATTGGATATGCATATAATAAAACTTAAATCGGGTATACTTCAACAAAAAAAATAGGCATGGTTAATTATAAATTATCTAATATTGATTTTGCACTTGCGTATATATATATGTATATGTATTAATGTAAAGATTAATACATAAAAACAAAATGATCATTAGTCAGATAGTATTTATTTATCTATCAGCTGATGGAGAATATTCAACGTTTTTTTCACTGGTAACTTGAATTTGTCCAATGATATATAACTATGTATATGTACATACAGTCGAATCTAATATTGCTCTACTGTATATATGTGCATTCAAGCATAAGGAAGAGGATCGACTGTATATCTTACATTCATATATACAATATATTCTTATATTTAAACTGGAATAGCAATTGCATTCTTATGAAACATCGGTTATTTTCCCGTCTCGCTGCTGCTGGCGTTGCTGTGCTGGCTATTGCCGCCATGGTTGTACATGAGATGAGCTGAGACGGATAGAGAAAAAAAGAGATGGCATTAGTTGTGTGTGAAATTTAAAGTGTTCAAGCTACGTGTTTAATGTATACGAATGTGGTGAGAGTAAAACCGTAAGCTAATGCTTACCCATTACAACGGGGGTTATATATGCGCCAAACGGCGCTGTCGCAGTAGATGCTGAATTGCTAGCAGATCCCCCAAATCCAGAGCCATCTGGCGCAGGAACCGGTACTGGTATCGGCGACGATGTATTGTACGTCACCGGTGAGTGAATAACTGGCGTTGCAATTGTCGCTGGCGCCCCCGATGAAACCGGCAGCTGTGCTGTTGCGGTCGCAATCATTTGCGGATCGGACGTGGACTGTTGAAATCGTGCCGGTGGCATTACCACAGTCGTCAGATGCGAGTGATTTGACTCATCTAACAATCCGGTGCGTTGTAACCGTCCCGTTTTCGTTTCAATATGCTTGTTATGAGCACTGAGGCAATGATTGCGCATATGGTACAGCTGCAAGAAGTATGCATCACAATGTGGGCACTTGTAGCGCTCACCGGTGTGCCGTCTGATATGAGCCTTCAAATCATTGCTCTGGCTGAAGCTTTTAGGGCATTGATCACACTTATAGGGACGTTCTCCCGTATGGGTGCGCATGTGTATGGTCAGATTGTAGGCGCGATGGAAACTCTTACCGCACGTATTACACAGATTAGGCTTTGTGCCGGTGTGATACCTAAAAAAGAAAAAAACAAAATCATGTCTCGTTAAACACGAAATGGACTGGTAAGTGTCTCACACGCTACTTACCGTTCATGTACCTTAAGATCTGTGGCGCGTGGAAAAGCCTTGACGCAGTAACGGCACTTGTACGGCTTCTCGCCATTGTGGCGCCGCATGTGAACCCGCAGATAATCATTGCGAGCAAAACTGTCGCCGCAAATGCAGCAAAGGAAGTTGCGCTGACCGGTGTGGGTCTTTTCGTGACTGCGCAGCTGCTGGCGCTCCTTGAATGTTTCGTCGCAGCTCTTGCAAGCATAGAGGAACTCTGTGTGGAGAAGCGTATGCTTGCGTAGGTACGTCTTGCTGGAGAATCGTTTGGAGCAGTATTCGCACGTGTGCTCACTCATTTGCAACTTAAGCTCGCTGGTTGCGTCTAGGCCCTCGCCATTGTGCTTGCTCATTTTGTGTCGTTCAAGGGCATCTGAACGGGTGAAGGCCGCATCACACAGTACGCACTTGTGCTCCTTGTTCCCGTGCAGGCTCAGTACGTGCGCCTTCAAATGGTCGCTGCGTGCAAATGCTTTGGGACAATGCGGGCAATTGTGCGGCTTCTTTTCCAGATGCGATAGTTTGTGCCGCAACAAGTGGCAATGCCGGGAAAAGGTGCGTTGACAAACATCGCAGCGATTCTCCGGATTGGGCTCCATATCACTTTGTTTAGTGCGACGACTACGGCGCTGTTTGCCAGTCGACGGCTTCTGTAGATACTCACGCACAATTTGCACTTGACCACCCTGTGCTAGATTAGGCTTTTCCTCTGTTTCTGCACTTGCATCTAGATCGCCGTCATATTCATCATTGTCATCAAAATCGCTTTCTTCATTGCCAAACTCCTCGTCCTCTTCGTCATCATCCGTGCTGTACAAGACGTCCACTGCTGGTGTATTCATCTCGAAATCATCCTCTTCATTATTAGTGACGCTATCAGTGTTCTGTCGCTCTTCCTTAATAATCAATTGTTCACCGCCGATGGACAGTGGTTCCTCTGTGTAAAAAAAAGTGATGCATTAGTTTTAAATATCTAAATTATCAAATCAGACGCGGTTTGGATCAATGGTATGGTATTTCTGACCAAACGCATTCTTATCTTCCACTAGAGTTCCATCCAGAGTTCTCCTTATTATAAACTCACATTACATCAGCGATTGGGTTCGATAATTTACCTTTAACTTCTGTTGTGACCAGTGCAGCGGCCACAGTTGTTTGATTATCCTCGCTGTCATAATCTTCCTCTGAGTCAGTGTACGCCGCAGTTTCCAGCTTAGATTTTTTTCCGCGTTTCTCGCGTTTTACTTGAGTCACAGTGGCTTCCGGGCTATGACCCAATTCGGGTTCTGGTTCAGGTTTAATGTGAAGCCAGAGAGATTCTTTAGCCTCGGCATCAGCGTCTTCATCGTCGGGTTCTTCGTTGCTTGATATCGGATTGGTATGGCATTGATAGCCACTCTCAGTATTATCGTTGTCGTCATCATCGGAGCAGACATTAAGGTTGAGTAAAACGGCGGCTGACTCCAATTCATCGCCACTGTGCATGGTTGCCTCATCAATACCTGGCCAGGCGGATGTATCAGAATTTCCTTCTTGTTCTTCAACCAGCGTCCGGCGCCGGCCACCTAATTTATCTATTTTGTGGACAGTTCGCATATGGCGCAACATATGATCACGTCGTGAGAAGGTGCGTTGGCAAACACGACACTCCAGACGTCTGCCGAGTAATGGTGAGCCCGACTGTTCTTCGTTGTGCTCCTCTACAAGATGGTTACGCAGCTGGCGCAGATGTTGGAATTGTGCATCACACAGCCTGCACTTTAGCTCCTCTACTTGCTTGTGCTGTCTATTCCGATGCATGCGCAGCTCAACTATGTTGAGGAATTGTTCATTGCAGATGCCGCATGGAAGCATGGGTAGCTGGTCGGTCTGGGTGCACACATCGCTGCTGTTTGGCTTAGTTACGGGTGTGCGACCCAGCATAGACACCAGGGAACGATAGGCTTTCTCTGCATCCTGTTTGAAACGATACGCCTGACAGGCAGCTTTTATGCAGGTGTCGCACATGTGATGCGGCATTTTGTCATATCGCTCACAGGTATAGCGAGTACATTCGTTCAGTATCTGGGCGATGTTCGCACCTTGTTCCACGGGCGCCTCATCGTAGATGAAGTAGAAGTCGCCCACTTCGCGCAGGCAAACGCGACAGACGCGTTCTGCATCAAATTCGCTACAAGTATCAGGCATTGCACCTGTTTTGTTGTGCGTAGATCTGTCTGTTGAACTATACTTTCCACAACAGTTATTGCGGCATTGCGTCTCGAAATGTTTGTAAACTTAAGTTTTTTTACATTTTCACTTCATTGAGAACTTTGCACGCGTCTGGCAGCACTTGACTGTGTTTTGACATTCACACAGTGTAGTGGCAACGCCATGCCAATTCCTAGCGCATAAATGCGCGGGCGTTTAAAAATTCTGTATTTAACATTTGAATAAGCCTATAAACTTAAGTGACTTATGTATGTTAGAAATTACTAAACATAACTATTAACGTGGCATCGAATTTATAATTGGTTCTTGTCTATATTATATTTACACTTGTCAATTTGGTACGGATCTGGCAGCACTAGTCTGATGAAACGCACTGGCATCATCACAGGCATTGTTAACGACGCAAAAAATAGACGAACGCGCGAGTTCAAAAATAAATTTTTATTTGATACAAAGAGATTGCTATGTGTTATTATTATGGTGATGGACATTTGCATGTGCCTTGACTAGTAATTTTCTTTCCGGCTTCACTATCTGTAATCAAAGTCAACTGCCCACGTGTTGGCTGTATGTGAGCCGAAGGAAACTGTTTATCCTTGTCTACAAACACGCGCTGCAAATCAATATGAATATACATAAAAAAAATTGTGATAACATTATTCTTTTTTTTCCATACCTGTACAACATCAGCTTTACTGGCTCCAGTTACTACAAACACTATATCGCTGGCGTTATTGATTAATGGAAGTGTAAATGTGATACGTTCTGGAGGTGGTTTTGGCGAGTTACGAATTGGAATAACGAGACGTTTAGTTTCAGTTAGGACAGCAGGTTGCTCCGGAAACAAGGAGCATGTGTGTCCATCTGGTCCCATGCCTAAGAGGAGCAAATCAAACTCCGGGATGCTTGTACCAAATTCGCCTTTAACGCGTTCCTCATAATCAGCAGCACAGTCATCTAAACTCATGTTGGTATTAACCTTGATAAACTGGCTTTCCGAAATGTTTGGTACTTGAGGCAGCATTTGAGTTTTATAAGCCCAGAAAGTGGAGTCATCGTGGTCGTGCGCAACATAGCGTTCATCACAGAAAAAAAAGTCCAGCCTTTTGTATTTAATACATTCGATGAAAGTGCGCGGGTCAAGAGCTGTATAAGCGATCCCCCTGTTAATAGAGAACGTATCACCTTGTATTGCTTTACTATTTGAATAGAAGTACGTGGTGCAAGGTCACCTTAAGTTGAGCTTATCACACACACACACATAAGCCCACATGTTTAAGTATAGCTATGTATAAAGATGCACGCACCTGAAAGTCCAACACGAAAAGTTTCGTTTTTTTTAAGCGCCTGATCTGCGCAACGCTTGAGTACATCCACTAGACTTTCAACCAATTTATCCTCCGTGTCAGCTATATTTACGTTGAACGGACACTTTCCAGTTGTAGTCATTTTTATATATAAGCTTGCCAGTCTTCACCGATATTGTGTTTAAACTATATGTTTGTCTTTTTTATTTGTTAGTCAACAGCGTTGCCACCTCGTTGAGTTGGCATACATTGCACCGTCGTAGTTTTGGCAAGCGTTGCCATTGCCAGTACTAAGCCCATTTTCAGCATCTGCCAGTGTTACAAAATGCTTTTGCTATTGTCATGACATCTGTCATTGACACAAATACAAATACGTGTGCTGCGAGAAATTAATAGAATTGCGTTGCAATTTTCGTATATAAATTGTTAGCGTCGGCTGGTGAAAAGGATAGTATTCAAGTTTTGTTATTATTGCAGTGAGCTTACCCGTTTAAAGATATTTCGGTTAATAAAAGAAATAACAACATAAACAATTACAACGTGTGCGCGCACCCAATTCTTGTTTATTTTTTTTTCGCTGCTGTTTGCTGTTCATTTATTTTTTGTTAATTGTGTGAGCAATGCCAAAACGCGGCGGCGGTGGCGGACAGCGTTACAACAACAACAATGCTGGTAATGGAAATAACGGTGGAAACGCTGGCGGTGGAGGATCACGATTCTCCTCGCTAAAAGACTATGATGGTAGGTTATATCTGAAGCGCCATTTTGCATGACTAAAATTTGTTAAATAAATTACAGACTTTGAAGATCATCAGCGTCGCAAGGATCGGAACAAGCGTCGGGTCAGCTTCAAGCCCTCACAGTTCCCGCACAAAAGTGATGTTAAGCTGCGAACCCAAGATGTGCGTCGGTGGGATGAGGATGACGACATGAGTGAAATGACTACCACAATAAAGGTTCGTTTCATATCTGTCAAATCTGGCCAAAACAAGTTTAGCCAATCTTAAACACATTGCATTTCGTTAACAGGATCGTCCCAGTTCACGAAGACGAGGCTCACCTATTCCACGCGGAAAATTTGGCAAACTGGTGCCCAGTAGCGTGGGCTGGTATCAAGTGACGGTAAGTGCGCTTACACTCAAAACGTTATTTTTCCAGTATATTTATTATAGAACCCTATAGAATTAAAGAATATTATTTTAGCCTTAACCCATTAAAAATAGCAAAAAAGGTTCTAATTAAGTTATGCACATGTATGCAACAACCTGAAGGGGGTAACTACGACTCGATTAAGTATAAATAACTACCACTGTGGACTATTGTACTAGATTTCAGAGTAATTTAGGCAATTTGTTGTATTTATTTCTAACTAGTTCACAAGTTGATTTAGTTTAACATAGTTAAGTATTTACGGATTTTAGACTTGTGTTACGGTATCTTCTCGTAATCAAACACACTGGAGTCATTATATTACTTGTTTATAGAAAACATTTTTATAGGTTGCTGTTTCAATGCACAATACAATTTCATCATATATTGTAATCAGTGGCAATCAACTTGTTTCTGATACCTCAATGTGTCGATAAATCGTTGTTTTGTTCTAGACAATCCATAGCAACCGCTATAGATCGAGAGGAACCGATCCCTAGTTCGGGAGCTGTCTCATTGCCTTCGTATAATTTAAACAATCGCAAACAGAAAATTGTATGTCGTATGCTTATCGATATATTCGATTAAAATTTGGCGCTAATCGTTTAAATTAGGGTAGTTTTGAGGCGATCACGTAGCTATCGCGATTGATTATCTATGTACATAATTGATGATATGAATATCAACGGTTCTTTTTTTTTTAGCAGTGGTTTCAGACATCCACACCATAGCTGGACTCTATTCGGACAAGAACATATTTTCTCATATTTCTCTTTAGTACGGCCTAAGAAATTTTTTTTTATTTATAACTTGTGAAGAATTTCGATGTCTATTTGTTGGCTTTTAGACTGTGTGATAAGGTATACTTTATCTTAGGGTATACAATTCTACTATCAGCTATAGACTCGGCATTGATCCTGATGAATATAACATATATTCATACATATATACTTTATTAGGTCGAAGATGCTTCCTTCTGCGTGTTAGATAGATTAGCCCAAGTTTAACACATAATTTTCACATTGTATAGGTTATTTTTGATATTAAATAAATATCAAATTTAAATAAATATCTATAATGTATATATAATATATTTTAATATAATATAATATTAATTTAATATTTATAATATATATACAATATAATATTGTAACCATGTATCAAGTTCCATAAAAGCAAAGCACTTTCCTCTTCCATGTTCGCATGTTAAATTTTTCAAAGCTTATTCGTGCAATCCGTTTGGAGTGCGGGGTGAGATGGTGCATCGCCCTGCTATATTATTGATTAAAATTATGGAACGAAACTTGAACTAATTTTAGAGAAATAAAATTAGAGTAAGTGGACAAGGATCGAAGCGCACAAGAAAATGAGCGACATATTGTGCAAAAGGTGAACCCTAAGATATCGTATCCAAAGTTGGTGATGAAAGGTCGGAATGAGTTGGGAAAGAATTGTACGGGAGAAAAGGTTCAATACTGCTAGTGTTTGACTTAAATTACCAAGCAACACGCAAAAAGCTATGAATAAGCAAATAGAACAAAGAATGCCGCTTTAAGTTCGCCAAGTAACATGTTACACTCGCTTTTACTTTCTGGGACATAAGAGTGCGGGGAAACTACTCTGTGTAGTTTGTGTGGGGTAAATGTAGTTTTGTGGGTATCACCTGCTTGTCATCATCAGGTGTTTGCGACTTGGTTTTAATTAATGGCAACATGGACAACAATATGTAGCTTAACATTGTGAAGTCAAATTTTCATCGAAGTTCCGACTGGACTCTTTGCGATTTGACGAGGACAACGAAGCAAAAGAATTGTGCAGCCTCGTTGATTTGGAGTTTCCTGCTCGTGAAGGTTCTGCCCGCCTGTTGGCACATTTGGTTTCCGGAGGAGAGGACAAAATTTTAAAATTTACGATCATACAAACAGCGGGACATAGCTAGATAAACTCGGATATTGATCCCACTTTGAATAACGATCCGATAATAAGCAAACAACATAACATATAAGAAAAAATTTAACATGATGCTGCGTTACTTTTAGGACTGTCACTGAGGGCATATCCCAGCTGAATTAAAGGATACTCGACTCGTTCTTGTAACAATTACTGTAATATAATCAGTCTGGTGTTTAATTATAATTTGATTTCTGCTGATCGCATGTGTAAAAACCTCACCTATAGTGGTATTTATATAGGGTGTGTATATATACAGATAGATACCGAAAGACTGCAGTTATCTGAATATACACAATATGTTAGGGAAAGGAAAAGAAGATTTGTGAATGCCGAACCGAAATTAAAATACTATTTGAAAAAAAAAAACAATTGAACTCTTATTTTTAGCTTTGCAATCTTGATCGTGGCTAAGCGATTATCTACTAAGACAGGATGATAATTTATTGTATTTACGAGTAGATTAAATCATGATTCTATTCTTAAACTCAGTTACAAATTTATTGACATTAATAAAGGAAGTGACATTGTAAAACTCTTATCTCTATTGATTTAAATACGAGAACCCAGATAGCAATAGAAAGACCAAGAAACTCACCTGAAATAACATACGAGTACCTATAACTGTATATACAAGTACTTTACTTTATGGCATCATAGATCTCCCCATCTCTGCATGGCTATAAGATCTTTTGAATGTGATTACTCGTATGCTAAATTTTTCAGTCTAAAAGCTGCGTATCAGTATTATGGGCCGTGTGGCATAAAATTAATTATTAATTTCAATCGTAAAGTTCGTTTAGTAAACAATAAAAAGATAATTGGTATGAGAGCTATAAATAGAGAATCAAGGGAATGAAATATGTGTACATATATACTATATATATTTTTGGAGCTACATCTAGTTTTATCCTTAAGGTTTAGATTAATATCAATGCCAGAAGCATTACCATCTGTTAAAGTGACGCTGTTAATGGCATATTTTAATGTTAGGTTTCCACTCTGTTGACATAAATTTCTATGGTATTATAGTATGTTTGTAGATAACTCATAAATTCTTCTCAAAACATCTTAGGTATACAGTGTATAAATGAAGCGCTGACTCTATTATTCGGATGCTCTTTTATTATAGAATCTAGAACTGGTTTAACACCAACAGCATCACTTTAACATTTTTACAATCACATACATTGTATGAGTGGGAGGAACCGCATTTACCGATATGCACTTATTGTCGCTATGCTAATAATAATAATACACACTTAACTGTACCACACCGGGGGCGACGGTCACAGCGTGTGGAACAAGTGTTAGTAATGAGCTATCGCCAGCCAAGGTGCTATCTCCAAGCGGGGGCCGTAAATATTCAACCCAGTACGAATACGAGTACGAGTTGGTGTACGAGGAGTTTTGGTATAATTGGAGGAACGTAATACCGAATTGGGTTATTTCATTGACGGTCAGCAAACGTTAAAGACGCGCGCTTGTTCCTGAGCAGAATCTTAAGACCATTTGGATTGGACGCTCGCCTCGCTGCTGCTGTTTTGCTGGTGTATTATATTGTGGGTTTTATCATTGGCGCTTATCTACCAGCAAATATTAGTTGTCTGTCGATTTAAGGCCAAGAAAATGAATTCTGTGTTCGCTTACACACACTAGGCGTCCTCTACGTTTAGATTACTCTAAGTACGTACGGGCTCTTATTCATTATCTCTCTCTCGTCATAGCCACCCTGTGATAGTGGTGGCACAGCGTCAACAAGAGAGGCAGCAATTATACCAGTAAATAATGGCAACTTTAGGCGCGTGGGACTATGTCATCCTGGCAGTGGTCCTGAGCATCTCCATACTAATTGGAATCTACTATCGATTTACGGGCACCAAACAATCCTCCACAACGGAATATCTACTGGCTAATCGTTCCATGGGTGTTATGCCCGTGGCGTTCAGTCTAATGGCCACCTTCATGTCAGCTGTAACACTACTAGGTGTATCCATGGAGAACTACCAGTATGGTACGATGTTTGTCATCATAAATCTCGCCTATATTGTAGCAACACCTATTGCTGCCTACCTCATTCTGCCCGTGTTCTTTAAACTAAAAACGGCAAGTGTCTATGAATACCTGGAGCAAAGATTTGGCTATGCCACCCGACTGATCGCATCCATAGCCTTCTCCCTGCAAATGACACTCTACATGGGAATTGTAGTGTTTGCTCCGGCATTGGCCCTGGAAGCGGTCACTGGCTTAAATCAGATATTTTCAGTGATGATTGTGGGCGTTGTATGTACCTTTTATGCAACACTTGGCGGCATGAAGGCGGTCCTCATCACAGATATATACCAGTCGCTCCTCATGTTCGTCGCCGTTTTCAGTGTCATAATCAGTGCATGGATCAAGGCTGGCAGCTTGGGTGTTATCTGGCAAACGGCACAGGAAAACGGACGCATCGAATTTAACAACTTTAGCTTTGATCCAACCACTCGGCACACTTGGTTTACACAAATGTTGGGCGGAATTGCCACTTATCTGACTCTTTACGGTGTGAATCAGACACAAGTCCAACGACTTTTGGCCGTACGAAACTTACGCTCGGCACAGGCTGCGCTGTGGTGGACTTTGCCCATTTTGTGTCTCCTTAGCGTAAGCACTTGCTTCTCAGGCCTCTGTATGTATTGGTATTACCGCGATTGTGATCCTTTACTTGAGGGTCGCGTTAGCTCAAGGGATCAGATAATGCCACTGTTTGTGGTGGATACCATGAGCGGCTACACCGGATTGTCGGGCCTCTTTGTATCGGGCATCTTCTGCGCCAGTCTTTCAACGATCAGTTCGGCCATCAGTTCTCTCGCCGCCGTCACCTTGGAGGATTACCTCAAGCCGCTAGTGCGTTGCTGTGCCGGACGCATACTCAATGACAGCCAAACACTTTGGTATTCCAAGCTGCTGTCCGTCTTCTATGGAGCCGTCTGCATTGGCATGGCCTTTATGGCTGGAAGCATTGGCGGTCTGCTTCAGGCGGCTCTCTCCATTTTCGGGATCATTGGCGGTCCCTTGCTGGGGCTCTTCACCCTCGGCATGTACGTGAAATCGGCAAATCAAAAGGGTGCCATTAGCGGTATACTACTTTCGTTGGCCCTTTCCCTTTGGATAGGATTTGGTCAGCCGAAGCCCCCGCTGGTTAGCCTACCCATGTCAACTGCCGGTTGCCCTACTAATCGTAGCTATGCACTCGACGCACTACTGAGAGCTCCGGAGTATCTGCAATATAAGATTGAGGATCCGGAACCAGAACCGCACTACTTCTACTTGTACCGCATCAGTTACATGTGGTACGCGCCAATTGGTTTTGTCATTGCCTTTTTCAGTGGTTGGCTATTCTCCTGGTGCTATGCACTTCTCAAATGGGACGACAATCGACACATCTTCCACGATGCCGAGTGCACGGTAATCAAGCATGATCTCTTCGTACCGCCAGTCGCCAAGCGCCTACAGCGTAGCCAAATGCCCCACGTCGTCGTAACCAGTACCGGCAGCAACAGCAACAGAAGCAGCTGCAGCAAGTCCAAACATGAACCCAGCACACCTCAAACCGACCTTCAGGACTCTTCCGCAGCGGACAAGGAACGTTCAATGGCGTAACTCAAACATATATATATATTAATATATCTACACAGATGTATTTTCGTCTATTGTAAGTGCAAACTATAAATATAAATCAAATCAACAAAGTTGAATCAGCTGTTTATGTTTGTGAAAAAAATTAATAGAAAAAGTCAATTCAAAACTTTTTTTTTAATTGTGTCTAAAAGTCAAGTTAATTAATTAATTTATATTTTAGAGATTGTAGTGTGGAATATGTGTGTGTTGACATGTATTGTAGTTAATTAATTAAAGTTATTATTGTTTTTGATATTTTAATATTGAATTGCAACAGAGTTCTGTGCCGAACAATTGAGACCACCGTTGATCGACACTGCGACAAAGAGAATCAAGCCAATGATAACACTCTAGCTGCATACTCACGTCTCATGAACCCAGGACATGGTCATAACAATAGGTTTAAGAGTACGGAATAAGAGGAGTTGCACACACGCTAGAGAAGTGTAAAGTAGAGCAGTACTGTACAGGTGCTTGTACATGTAATTGTAATGTCTGCAGCAACCCTGTTGCCGAGGACACCTTCCATAGATTATCTTCTGTCTTAACTGTCCGAACAATATAACATTTTCAGAAAAGCTTAGTAGTTAAACTTATAGAAACGTGTGTAATAAATTATTATTTATTACCCTAAAGTTGTGATTAATTTCTATTTGGATTATCAATTTTTGGTTTATACATTGGGGAGTTTTTTACATTTTAAATTTATAGAGTCTCTCACAGATAACAGATTAGAAGTGACTAAGTGGTTGTTTTCCCAGACAGACATTTTTTACGCCAGATATTATATTTTTGTAGTGAACACATAATTTAGAAGCAATTCTTACCATTTGGAAATCATTCTGTCACCGATACTTGTCAAAGGTATTTTTATGTCACAATCGCAGTTGTCACTGTGACACAAAAGTAACAGTATTGCCTCTATCTATCTCTACTATACGGACAAAAATATATGGTTATCGTAAAGCAAAGAGTTCGACATAATCAGAATTGTAAATCGGGAATTGGGGATGATAGCACTTGACATATTAATGGAAATGAGCATAACAATCTTTAAAATCGGTAAATCAAGCGATACTATCCTTATATGGAAACACAGATAATAATTATATTATCTTAATAATAATTTAATGTATGTACATATATTAAATCTGATGTTAGCTTGTGAAACGATAATGCACCATTGAAAATGGTCTTAAAGCTCTATTCCGTAATGCTAAATTCTCTAACCCTGAAGGCGCTTTATCCACTCCGACGGTGTAACCTCTAATGAATGATTTGAATAAAGTCTCTTCTGGTTCTGTGATGCTGTACGGCGGTTGACACATTCAATCTACGTCACATCGAATTTAGCATATTGCATTTTATTGCTAAAGTACAGACGTTTGCTTCTTTATATTAAAATATTCTATTCGTATACCTTTTCTGATAGATTCTATTAGTTGTTTTGGTTTTTTATTGTTTTTGTTTTTGTTATGAGTTTCCTGCTGCGACTTAGTTGTTGCATCTATTTGAAATGCTGCAGGGGCTCTCATTGCAATATAATCCGTTCAGCACATTGTTGTTGCTTTGCACATTGCATCGTTGCATTTTTCCGTTGCCCACAGACGACGGGCGGCGCATTGGATAATATTTTTCAGCAAGTGAAAATGTAGAATAGAAACACGGACAACATTGTTGCAGTGCCTGTCAATCATATTTGTTTAAAAAAAAAACTGAAGTCGAGTGTACCTGACTACGGAAAACCCTTAACGCACGTTGGGACATCCCCCAGGCAGTGTTACCAACTTGGCTATTCTATAGCTGGATCTGGCTATTTTGAATAGTCAAAAACTAGAAACTACTCAGTTTTGCAGGCGCCTGCAATTTTGGCTATTTGAAAAATTACTTAGCTAGTTTTCAGCTATTTTCAAAATCAATTGATATTAATTATTTAAGTAGATTTAGTCGATAAGCACCTTCTTACAATTATTTTTGATTGTTTGACATAAAAGCTCATATGGAAACAAAAAAACACAAGGCAAATACAGCGTCTCTGAAAAATAATGCAACAATTCTTTTTCCAAAAAAAACCAGTTTAGCATCGGAAAAGGAAGCTGCTATTGTTTTTGCTATATTTTTTTTAATCTAGCTACTTTTTGGCTATTTTCTATGGTCCGCTCAGCTAGAAACGACGGTACACAGTTGGCAACACTGCCCCCTGGGTATATATGCATGCATACGTGTATATATACATACATACGCACACACACTACCAGCTAGTCTGCTTGGGACTGCACGAGCTCTGACAGACAGACAGACAGACAAACAGACAGACCGGCAATGATCATGCTTGATAATCCTGTGCGAGAATATTGTATATACTAGGGTTGGACATGCTTCCTTCTGTGTGTTACACACATTTTTGCAAAAACTTAATACTCCCTTTTCCATTTTTTAATGGCTTACGGTTTTCGTTAATTTTTATTTACAAACCTGCAAATTTATGAATAAAATAAATAAGTCTATTTTATTTGTTAGCTTTTTGCAGTACGTATTGCAAGTACAGAATGTTCTGTATATTTTAAATGTACGTAATCTTTGAGCAATCGAACATGTTCGGTTCGATACAAAACCGAAGAGACACAACCAAACGAATGCTATGCATGAATTTCAAACATTCCGATCGATCTTGTTCGATGTTGGAGAGAGACTTGACTCATATCAGCATGCTGCTCTTTCTTTCATACCAACTCGGTATGATGTTCTAATCTATTTTATATACTCGACTAACGAAATACGAATAGTTATTGATACTAGTAAGTGGCTCGTTTGGCTTTTCGAATGCATTTGTATAATTACAACGTACTGAATACAACGTAATAATTATTTCTGGTCCTGTGGTGGCTTCAGTTGTGTTCATTTCTCCACTTTTTTACTTACGATCCTTGTTATTTTCTCAAACCACTTTTCGGTGGTACATGCCTTAAGGTTTAGTATACTGCTTTAACATTTTGTCTAGGAATAACTCATAAATCCTTGTCTAAGTATTTTTTAGGATATTCTGTGTAAAAGACACGCTGCTATTAACGTTTTAAGGGTCTGTTACAAAACTGAGTATTACTGGAGTATTAAACTTAACAGGATGCTATAAAACAACACTAACAGCTTCACTTTAACATTTGTTTGTATGTATGTAGATGTGAGTAGTGTGTGGAACCACATTTAACGGTATCCAGTTATTGTTGCTATCGCCAGCTAAGGTGCTATCTCTATGCGGCGGCCCAATGGAGCAATAAAAATTCAACACAGAACAGCTTACTCTTGGCCAGCCAGCCGGGAAGTTGGGTAGAGAACGAGTACGAGGTACGAATAGTTTTGGTATTACTGTGGGAACGTAATACCCATTTGAGTTATTTCATTGACGGCCGGCAAACGTTAAAGACGCGTGCTTATTCCCGAACAGAATCTGAAGAGCATTTGGATTGGACGCTCGCCACGCTGCTGCTGCTCTGCTGGTGTATTATATTGTGGGGTTTATCATTGGCGCTTATCTATCAGCAAATATTAGTTGTCTGTCGATTAAAGGCCAAGGAAATGAATTCTATCGCCTACACACAATAACAAGGTGATCATCCTCCAGTGTTGGATTACTCTAAGTACGTAAGCGCTCTCACTTTACCTCTCTTTATCTCCCTCCCAGCCACCCTGTGGCAGTGGTGGCACTGCGTCAACAAGAGAGGTAGGCAAGTAGCCACTATTCGAGTAAATAATGGCAACTTTAGGCGCGTGGGACTATGTCATACTGGCATTGGTCCTGATAATCTCCATACTGATTGGACTCTACTACCGATTTACGGGCACCAAACAATCCTCCACAACGGATTATTTACTTGCTAATCGTTCCATGGGTGTTACGCCCGTGGCGTTCAGTCTAATGGCCAGCTTCATGTCAGCTGTAACAATACTGGGGTTATCCATGGAAAACTATCAGTATGGCACGATGTTTGTCATCATAAATGTCTCATATATTGTATCAACGCCCATTGCCGCCTACCTCATTCTACCCGTGTTCTATAAACTAAAAACGGCAAGTGTCTATGAATACCTGGAGCAAAGATTTGGCTATGCCACCCGACTGATCGCATCCATAGCCTTCTCCTTGCAAATGACTCTCTACATGGGAATTGTAGTGTTTGCTCCGGCACTGGCCCTGGAAGCAGTCACTGGCTTAAATCAGATATTTTCAGTGCTGATTGTGGGCATTGTATGTACCTTTTACGCAACACTTGGCGGCATGAAGGCGGTCCTCATCACAGATATATACCAGTCGCTCCTCATGTTCGTCGCCGTTTTCAGTGTCATCATCTGTGCATGGGTCAAGGCTGGCAGCTTGGGTGTTATCTGGCAAACGGCACAGGAAAGTGGACGTCTTCAATTTACTAACTTCAGTATTGATCCAACTACTCGGCATACTTGGTTTAGCCAAGTTCTGGGCGGCAGTGCCATCTACCTGGCCCTCTACGGTGTGAATCAGACACAAGTGCAACGTCTCATGGCTGTACGCACTTTGCGCTCGGCACAGGCTGCTCTATGGTGGTGTTTGCCCATTTTGTGTCTCCTAAGTATAAGCACTTGCTTCTCAGGCCTCTGCATATATTGGTATTACCGAAACTGTGATCCGTTACTCGAGGGTCGCGTGAGCTCACGGGACCAGATAATGCCACTGTTTGTAGTGGATACCATGAGCGGCTACACCGGATTGTCGGGTCTCTTTGTATCGGGAATCTTCTGCGCCAGTCTTTCAACGATCAGTTCGGCCATCAGTTCTCTCGCCGCCGTCACCTTGGAGGATTACCTCAAGCCGCTGGTGCGTTGCTGTGCCGGACGCATACTCAATGACAGCCAAACGCTTTGGTATTCCAAGCTGCTTTCCGTCTTCTATGGAGCCGTCTGCATTGGCATGGCCTTTATGGCTGGAAGCATTGGCGGTCTGCTTCAGGCGGCTCTCTCCATCTTCGGGATCATTGGCGGTCCCTTGCTGGGGCTCTTCACCCTCGGCATGTACGTGAAATCGGCAAATCAAAAGGGAGCCATTAGCGGTATACTACTTTCGTTGGCTCTTTCCTTTTGGATAGGCTTTGGCCAGCCGAAGCCGCCGCTGATTAGCCTACCCATGTCAACTGCCGGTTGCCCCATTAACCGCAGCTATGCACTCGACGCACTACTGAAAGCTCCGGGGTATCTACAATATAAGATTGAGGATCCGGAACCAGAGTCAAACTATTTCTACTTGTACCGCATCAGCTACATGTGGTACGCGGCTATTGGCTTTGTCATTGCCTTTTTCGGTGGTTGGTTATTCTCCTGGTGCTGTGCGCTTCTCAAATGGGACGACAACCGACGCATCTTCCATGATGCCGAGTGCACGGTAATCAAGCATGATCTCTTCGTACCGCCTATTGCCAAGCGCCTACAACGCCGGCAAATGCCCCGCGTCGTCGTCACCAGCACCGGCAGCAACAGCAACAGAAGTAGCTACAGCAATTCCAGACATGAGCCCACCGCACCCCAAGCCAACTTGGACGACTCGTCTGCCTCCGCAGCGGACAAGCAACGTTCAATGGCGTAACTCAAACATATCCCTATATACATGTATATATATATATATACATACATATATATAGTCGTAGAGTACAGCATTCTTACTTGTTTTTTTTTTTTTCAAAACTTGTTTGATTTGATCAAAGCTCACAAATGTGTGTGTGCATGCAAGAGTACATAACAATAAAAAAGGATGAAGATGTTTTATTTTTTTCAAATGTTTGGAATTGAGAAATGGAGAAATACTCTCATCCTTTTCTTCAAAATGCATCTCAGAATAAAGATGAAGGTACCAACCGTCTTTGGAAGGATTAACAGAAAAAATAGTACTTCATACTTTGACTGTGTGTTTTTGGTAATACTTTCAGCCTGGAATTGGCATTCCACTGTTAAATTAGAGTATTCAGTATTGAAGCGTTCACTATATCCAATTTCTACTGTATAGACTGTACAAACAAAAAGAACAATTGATTGCTTTATGCTGATATATATATTTTTGGGCTTTAAACTATGTGTTTTTTTACTGCTTTATAAAGTTTAACGCGTTTCACAATAACAGAGGATAATAAAATAATCTATAATCTAACCCAAAAAAAAAAAAAAATTAGGGGAGAAACTCATATAAAAGAGTTGACTCTTTCCCAATGTGCTTTCCCCCAAATATGTTGCCCTTAGCCTTCTTGTAGCTGGGAGGCAATCTTATCGTTCATGTTATCATCGCAGTCCTCTTCGTCAGCTGATGTTGATTCATAGAAATTGCGGCCTTGCGACAAATGCCAGAGAGCCATGATACGGGTTAGTTCCTTGTAGCTGAGTGTTTGCAGTTGCTTTTTATCCGCTGTTTGGACACCGGCAGCACGTAGTTCCTTGACAATGGTATCGAACAAATCATCCTCCCTCTCGGCATCAGCTTTTGGTGCAGCCTGCCTAGGCGGTATTTTCAAAATGTTGGGCATTTCGCCCGTTTGAACTTGCTCCACCGAGTCCAGGGATACCTGGTCATCATCATTGGTCATGGGCAGTGCCGTTGTGTCCAATGCAACAATTGCCAGGAGCACAATGGCCAGGATTCCACAGTACTTCATGATCACAATTCCAAATTTCGGATTATCGTTTGGATTAGTTTGCGCGTTGCTGCTGGTGTGGTTTGCTTCGATGGAGCGTCGCGATTGCACTAAAAACACACAACTGAAATTTTGTGCCATTTGCCGAGAGGTAGGCAAGTAGCCACTATTCGAGTAAATAATGGCAACTTTAGGCGCGTGGGACTATGTCATACTGGCATTGGTCCTGATAATCTCCATACTGATTGGACTCTACTACCGATTTACGGGCACCAAACAATCCTCCACAACGGATTATTTACTTGCTAATCGTTCCATGGGTGTTACGCCCGTGGCGTTCAGTCTAATGGCCAGCTTCATGTCAGCTGTAACAATACTGGGGTTATCCATGGAAAACTATCAGTATGGCACGATGTTTGTCATCATAAATGTCTCATATATTGTATCAACGCCCATTGCCGCCTACCTCATTCTACCCGTGTTCTATAAACTAAAAACGGCAAGTGTCTATGAATACCTGGAGCAAAGATTTGGCTATGCCACCCGACTGATCGCATCCATAGCCTTCTCCTTGCAAATGACTCTCTACATGGGAATTGTAGTGTTTGCTCCGGCACTGGCCCTGGAAGCAGTCACTGGCTTAAATCAGATATTTTCAGTGCTGATTGTGGGCATTGTATGTACCTTTTACGCAACACTTGGCGGCATGAAGGCGGTCCTCATCACAGATATATACCAGTCGCTCCTCATGTTCGTCGCCGTTTTCAGTGTCATCATCTGTGCATGGGTCAAGGCTGGCAGCTTGGGTGTTATCTGGCAAACGGCACAGGAAAGTGGACGTCTTCAATTTACTAACTTCAGTATTGATCCAACTACTCGGCATACTTGGTTTAGCCAAGTTCTGGGCGGCAGTGCCATCTACCTGGCCCTCTACGGTGTGAATCAGACACAAGTGCAACGTCTCATGGCTGTACGCACTTTGCGCTCGGCACAGGCTGCTCTATGGTGGTGTTTGCCCATTTTGTGTCTCCTAAGTATAAGCACTTGCTTCTCAGGCCTCTGCATATATTGGTATTACCGAAACTGTGATCCGTTACTCGAGGGTCGCGTGAGCTCACGGGACCAGATAATGCCACTGTTTGTAGTGGATACCATGAGCGGCTACACCGGATTGTCGGGTCTCTTTGTATCGGGAATCTTCTGCGCCAGTCTTTCAACGATCAGTTCGGCCATCAGTTCTCTCGCCGCCGTCACCTTGGAGGATTACCTCAAGCCGCTGGTGCGTTGCTGTGCCGGACGCATACTCAATGACAGCCAAACGCTTTGGTATTCCAAGCTGCTTTCCGTCTTCTATGGAGCCGTCTGCATTGGCATGGCCTTTATGGCTGGAAGCATTGGCGGTCTGCTTCAGGCGGCTCTCTCCATCTTCGGGATCATTGGCGGTCCCTTGCTGGGGCTCTTCACCCTCGGCATGTACGTGAAATCGGCAAATCAAAAGGGAGCCATTAGCGGTATACTACTTTCGTTGGCTCTTTCCTTTTGGATAGGCTTTGGCCAGCCGAAGCCGCCGCTGATTAGCCTACCCATGTCAACTGCCGGTTGCCCCATTAACCGCAGCTATGCACTCGACGCACTACTGAAAGCTCCGGGGTATCTACAATATAAGATTGAGGATCCGGAACCAGAGTCAAACTATTTCTACTTGTACCGCATCAGCTACATGTGGTACGCGGCTATTGGCTTTGTCATTGCCTTTTTCGGTGGTTGGTTATTCTCCTGGTGCTGTGCGCTTCTCAAATGGGACGACAACCGACGCATCTTCCATGATGCCGAGTGCACGGTAATCAAGCATGATCTCTTCGTACCGCCTATTGCCAAGCGCCTACAACGCCGGCAAATGCCCCGCGTCGTCGTCACCAGCACCGGCAGCAACAGCAACAGAAGTAGCTACAGCAATTCCAGACATGAGCCCACCGCACCCCAAGCCAACTTGGACGACTCGTCTGCCTCCGCAGCGGACAAGCAACGTTCAATGGCGTAACTCAAACATATCCCTATATACATGTATATATATATATATACATACATATATATAGTCGTAGAGTACAGCATTCTTACTTGTTTTTTTTTTTTTCAAAACTTGTTTGATTTGATCAAAGCTCACAAATGTGTGTGTGCATGCAAGAGTACATAACAATAAAAAAGGATGAAGATGTTTTATTTTTTTCAAATGTTTGGAATTGAGAAATGGAGAAATACTCTCATCCTTTTCTTCAAAATGCATCTCAGAATAAAGATGAAGGTACCAACCGTCTTTGGAAGGATTAACAGAAAAAATAGTACTTCATACTTTGACTGTGTGTTTTTGGTAATACTTTCAGCCTGGAATTGGCATTCCACTGTTAAATTAGAGTATTCAGTATTGAAGCGTTCACTATATCCAATTTCTACTGTATAGACTGTACAAACAAAAAGAACAATTGATTGCTTTATGCTGATATATATATTTTTGGGCTTTAAACTATGTGTTTTTTTACTGCTTTATAAAGTTTAACGCGTTTCACAATAACAGAGGATAATAAAATAATCTATAATCTAACCCAAAAAAAAAAAAAAATTAGGGGAGAAACTCATATAAAAGAGTTGACTCTTTCCCAATGTGCTTTCCCCCAAATATGTTGCCCTTAGCCTTCTTGTAGCTGGGAGGCAATCTTATCGTTCATGTTATCATCGCAGTCCTCTTCGTCAGCTGATGTTGATTCATAGAAATTGCGGCCTTGCGACAAATGCCAGAGAGCCATGATACGGGTTAGTTCCTTGTAGCTGAGTGTTTGCAGTTGCTTTTTATCCGCTGTTTGGACACCGGCAGCACGTAGTTCCTTGACAATGGTATCGAACAAATCATCCTCCCTCTCGGCATCAGCTTTTGGTGCAGCCTGCCTAGGCGGTATTTTCAAAATGTTGGGCATTTCGCCCGTTTGAACTTGCTCCACCGAGTCCAGGGATACCTGGTCATCATCATTGGTCATGGGCAGTGCCGTTGTGTCCAATGCAACAATTGCCAGGAGCACAATGGCCAGGATTCCACAGTACTTCATGATCACAATTCCAAATTTCGGATTATCGTTTGGATTAGTTTGCGCGTTGCTGCTGGTGTGGTTTGCTTCGATGGAGCGTCGCGATTGCACTAAAAACACACAACTGAAATTTTGTGCCATTTGCCGAGAGGTAGGCAAGTAGCCACTATTCGAGTAAATAATGGCAACTTTAGGCGCGTGGGACTATGTCATACTGGCATTGGTCCTGATAATCTCCATACTGATTGGACTCTACTACCGATTTACGGGCACCAAACAATCCTCCACAACGGATTATTTACTTGCTAATCGTTCCATGGGTGTTACGCCCGTGGCGTTCAGTCTAATGGCCAGCTTCATGTCAGCTGTAACAATACTGGGGTTATCCATGGAAAACTATCAGTATGGCACGATGTTTGTCATCATAAATGTCTCATATATTGTATCAACGCCCATTGCCGCCTACCTCATTCTACCCGTGTTCTATAAACTAAAAACGGCAAGTGTCTATGAATACCTGGAGCAAAGATTTGGCTATGCCACCCGACTGATCGCATCCATAGCCTTCTCCTTGCAAATGACTCTCTACATGGGAATTGTAGTGTTTGCTCCGGCACTGGCCCTGGAAGCAGTCACTGGCTTAAATCAGATATTTTCAGTGCTGATTGTGGGCATTGTATGTACCTTTTACGCAACACTTGGCGGCATGAAGGCGGTCCTCATCACAGATATATACCAGTCGCTCCTCATGTTCGTCGCCGTTTTCAGTGTCATCATCTGTGCATGGGTCAAGGCTGGCAGCTTGGGTGTTATCTGGCAAACGGCACAGGAAAGTGGACGTCTTCAATTTACTAACTTCAGTATTGATCCAACTACTCGGCATACTTGGTTTAGCCAAGTTCTGGGCGGCAGTGCCATCTACCTGGCCCTCTACGGTGTGAATCAGACACAAGTGCAACGTCTCATGGCTGTACGCACTTTGCGCTCGGCACAGGCTGCTCTATGGTGGTGTTTGCCCATTTTGTGTCTCCTAAGTATAAGCACTTGCTTCTCAGGCCTCTGCATATATTGGTATTACCGAAACTGTGATCCGTTACTCGAGGGTCGCGTGAGCTCACGGGACCAGATAATGCCACTGTTTGTAGTGGATACCATGAGCGGCTACACCGGATTGTCGGGTCTCTTTGTATCGGGAATCTTCTGCGCCAGTCTTTCAACGATCAGTTCGGCCATCAGTTCTCTCGCCGCCGTCACCTTGGAGGATTACCTCAAGCCGCTGGTGCGTTGCTGTGCCGGACGCATACTCAATGACAGCCAAACGCTTTGGTATTCCAAGCTGCTTTCCGTCTTCTATGGAGCCGTCTGCATTGGCATGGCCTTTATGGCTGGAAGCATTGGCGGTCTGCTTCAGGCGGCTCTCTCCATCTTCGGGATCATTGGCGGTCCCTTGCTGGGGCTCTTCACCCTCGGCATGTACGTGAAATCGGCAAATCAAAAGGGAGCCATTAGCGGTATACTACTTTCGTTGGCTCTTTCCTTTTGGATAGGCTTTGGCCAGCCGAAGCCGCCGCTGATTAGCCTACCCATGTCAACTGCCGGTTGCCCCATTAACCGCAGCTATGCACTCGACGCACTACTGAAAGCTCCGGGGTATCTACAATATAAGATTGAGGATCCGGAACCAGAGTCAAACTATTTCTACTTGTACCGCATCAGCTACATGTGGTACGCGGCTATTGGCTTTGTCATTGCCTTTTTCGGTGGTTGGTTATTCTCCTGGTGCTGTGCGCTTCTCAAATGGGACGACAACCGACGCATCTTCCATGATGCCGAGTGCACGGTAATCAAGCATGATCTCTTCGTACCGCCTATTGCCAAGCGCCTACAACGCCGGCAAATGCCCCGCGTCGTCGTCACCAGCACCGGCAGCAACAGCAACAGAAGTAGCTACAGCAATTCCAGACATGAGCCCACCGCACCCCAAGCCAACTTGGACGACTCGTCTGCCTCCGCAGCGGACAAGCAACGTTCAATGGCGTAACTCAAACATATCCCTATATACATGTATATATATATATATACATACATATATATAGTCGTAGAGTACAGCATTCTTACTTGTTTTTTTTTTTTTCAAAACTTGTTTGATTTGATCAAAGCTCACAAATGTGTGTGTGCATGCAAGAGTACATAACAATAAAAAAGGATGAAGATGTTTTATTTTTTTCAAATGTTTGGAATTGAGAAATGGAGAAATACTCTCATCCTTTTCTTCAAAATGCATCTCAGAATAAAGATGAAGGTACCAACCGTCTTTGGAAGGATTAACAGAAAAAATAGTACTTCATACTTTGACTGTGTGTTTTTGGTAATACTTTCAGCCTGGAATTGGCATTCCACTGTTAAATTAGAGTATTCAGTATTGAAGCGTTCACTATATCCAATTTCTACTGTATAGACTGTACAAACAAAAAGAACAATTGATTGCTTTATGCTGATATATATATTTTTGGGCTTTAAACTATGTGTTTTTTTACTGCTTTATAAAGTTTAACGCGTTTCACAATAACAGAGGATAATAAAATAATCTATAATCTAACCCAAAAAAAAAAAAAAATTAGGGGAGAAACTCATATAAAAGAGTTGACTCTTTCCCAATGTGCTTTCCCCCAAATATGTTGCCCTTAGCCTTCTTGTAGCTGGGAGGCAATCTTATCGTTCATGTTATCATCGCAGTCCTCTTCGTCAGCTGATGTTGATTCATAGAAATTGCGGCCTTGCGACAAATGCCAGAGAGCCATGATACGGGTTAGTTCCTTGTAGCTGAGTGTTTGCAGTTGCTTTTTATCCGCTGTTTGGACACCGGCAGCACGTAGTTCCTTGACAATGGTATCGAACAAATCATCCTCCCTCTCGGCATCAGCTTTTGGTGCAGCCTGCCTAGGCGGTATTTTCAAAATGTTGGGCATTTCGCCCGTTTGAACTTGCTCCACCGAGTCCAGGGATACCTGGTCATCATCATTGGTCATGGGCAGTGCCGTTGTGTCCAATGCAACAATTGCCAGGAGCACAATGGCCAGGATTCCACAGTACTTCATGATCACAATTCCAAATTTCGGATTATCGTTTGGATTAGTTTGCGCGTTGCTGCTGGTGTGGTTTGCTTCGATGGAGCGTCGCGATTGCACTAAAAACACACAACTGAAATTTTGTGCCATTTGCCGATCGTGGCGGGAACCGGGACCACCCGGACCCTTAATGATTCTCGGGGGCGGCGGCATGCTCCAATTTCTGATTTTCCATCACTTGCCACGCTGCCATGACGACTTGTGTTCCTCATTTGACTTTAGGGTCGTTCTTGTTGGTGTTCAAATTATTATTTCATCTGTATATACTTGTACTGGACATGTGCATATTCAAATAGATACATATATACATCTGCTTATGTCTCTGTTTATATAAATATATATATATATCTGTATACTGTGTATCGGCCCCCAGTTTTGCATTCTTTAATTGCTGTTGTGCGTCGTTTGATTTGATTTGGTTTGGTTTATTTTGTTTTGTTCTCTTCTGGTCTGTTCTTTTCCGTTGCCTGCTTAAATACAATGCTTGTTCGTTATGTGAAATTAACATTGTACAGTATACACCATCCCGTACTATACTCCGTATACACACACTTCACTTGGCTACCACATATATATATGTATATATATATATAAATATATATATATGAAGATTCGTGTATGTAATAGCTTTGTGTACAATCTTATCTTTTATTTTGCCTCGTTTTCAAATGTTTACCCACAACTAATATACGAGTACTTGTAGCTTCTTGTCAAATCAAAATTATTTCTTGCATGCATTTAGGCTGAGCTGATTTCGTTGGGTTTAAAATACAAATACGGTACGATCCACTTTTTCAACTAGATGGCAACGCTGACGCTTGGAAATAGAAAAATCCGTTTGAACGTCATCGAGTAATAAGATACAATTCCAATTGGGATAGTTATTAGTTACCTTTATACACATATTTACATCACTTAGCTATTAATATAATTACAAACAATTAGTTGATAATTATGTATGCAGTTTCACAATTCGGAATCAGGCTCTTAACTCGTTGCAGTTACACAATTATCAATGTTTTAAAACCCCTTAACCCATTGCAAAATGGGTAAAAAGAGGCTAATAATTACAATTATGCAAAGGGAGGAAAAACTAATTTTAAGTTCATAAAGAATATGTATATTCTGGATGACGATCAATAGCCAATTCGATATAGCTATATCCTTCTGTTGCTATTAGCCAACTTTTACTAATAGTCTTTTAGTTGGGTTTCAATTTAAAGGCCATTATCATTACGTACCTCGAATTCTCCACCAAAGTAATATTTAAAATTCCATGTTTTTCCAAACCGCACTGGTTTATTATACTTTTTGCAAATCCTCCCATAGTTATTGAAAGCAATTCGTTGTCGGACTTTGTTTTTGGATATATTTTATTATGCTGCAAATATATTTATTTGTAATTTTAAATTATTCTTATATGCTGAAAGACAATTCATCAATAAAATTTAAAACATCGAATTGTCGGGTGTACATATTAATGAGGGCCGTTTTTTAGTGTTTAAAAAATGTTTTTTTTTTTTTTTTTTTTTTTTTTTTTTAAAAAGTAAAAAATACATCATTCAATGTTTTGTCCGTCAGAAGCGACTACCTTTTCCCATCTCTCTGGTAATTAACGAATATCATCTCGAAAAAATGAGTCCTCTCTGGCGTCGATCCCATCATCGAGCCATTTTTTGATTTCTGCAAAAGAGCCGAACCTGTGGCCGCCCAAATCGTTTTGCATCCGTCGAAAAAACCAGTAGTCGGAAGGAGCAAGGTCTGGAGAATACGGCGGGGGGTAAGACCTCCCATTTCAGCGTTTTCAGGTAATTCTTGACCTTGGCGCCGAGCGTTGTCATGTTGCAAAATCACCTTGTCATGCCTTACCGCCTTTTCTGGCCGTTTTTCATACAATGCACTGCTCAAACGCATTAGTTGTAGTCGATAACGATCCACATTAATGGTTTCGCCTGGATTTAGCAGCTCATAGTAGATCACAACCGTCTGGTCCCACCATGACCTTTGAACCGTGGATGTATTGCTTTGGTGTCGATGTAGACGATGATGGGACGGGTTCACCAGGCTTGGCATAGTTTTTCTTCTTGGGATTATCGTTATATATCCACTTTTCATCTCCAGTCACGATCCGGTGCAAAATCCCTTCCTTTGATGTCTTTCAAGAAGCATTTCTCGGCTTCAACTCGTACGGCACCCAATTTCCTTGCCTTTGAATAAATCCCAATTGTTTTAACCGAAAGGAAATTGCTTGCTGAGTCACTCCCAACGATTCTGCGAGTTCAGTTTGCATTTCCTTGCAAATCCTCATTTTCAAACTTTTTGGGTTGGCCAGGACGGTCTTTGCCTTCAACGCTAAAATCACCACTTTTGAACGTCGAAACCACTCTCTGCATGACTTATCGGTTGGAGCAGATTCACCATAAACACCCACAAGCATTCGATGAGCTTCAGCTGCACTTTTCTTCCCATCAAAAAAGAAAATCAAAACTTCCCGCAAATGTTGTTTATTTAACACAAATTCAAACATTTTCGAAGAGGCAAAAAACAATGTTACAAACAATGGTCTCAAACAGACGCTGATGCACACTAATTATTCTTAACAGATGTCAAGCCTTTCCAATGGAATATGTATACACTTCCCAGATTGGCCACAATTTCAGGTGGAGCCATCTTTTGAAAACGAACCATCTTAATTTGTACTCCTAATATTTTCCAATGTAAACAAATTTCGCCGTAAGCTTAACTCCGTCAGTGTAATAGGGTAATAAGATCCGTATTGCGCAGTTTTTAAAATAAGTCAAAAAGTCTGGCAACGCTGACTAGTATTCGATAAAATCTGCCCTTGAACACACACAAACGCACATACACACACACGCCCAATTGTCTTGTTAGCGCGACAATTGACTAAAAAAAAGTTGAAAAAACTAGACTTGTACTGTACCACTTTAAATTA
Organism: Hirtodrosophila trivittata; assembly: GCA_035045065.1. Classification (NCBI taxonomy): domain Eukaryota; kingdom Metazoa; phylum Arthropoda; class Insecta; order Diptera; family Drosophilidae; genus Hirtodrosophila; species Hirtodrosophila trivittata. The sequence continues at coordinate 2,815,219 of JAWNNK010001024.1, forward strand.
AATAATAAAACAATGTAATATGAGAATGCAATTGATTGCATCCAACTTGAGGCCTTTAACCCGTTTAAAAATGTGTAAACAGGGGCTATAAGGTTGCGCAATAGGAAAAAGGGTGCATGTTTTATACCCTAACATATATATTTTCTTGATTCTATATAGCCATGTGCGTCTGAATGAAGCAGTCGAGCTTGGAAACTATAAGCCCACTTACTCTCAGATAACTATTGCGCCGTAACGGAAAAAGACTGTATAAAGACCGTAAGTCGGCCTTTATCATACAAAAATTTGATAGCTCGATTTAGATGTAAAAAGCCTAGAGTCCATCTGTATTAATATGGCGTCAAAACTATAGTATTTTTGACTTGAAAAATGTGGCAACTCTGAGGAATATTCGATGAAAACAACGAATGTAAATAAAAATTTGATCATGAAATACACACACACACATACACGCCCAATTGTCTTATTAGTGAGACAATTGACTAAATAAAAGGTTGCCCAAACTAAGCTTGTATCATTTTAAATTAAATAATAAAACATTGTAATATGCAGTTTATTACTGCATCCACTTTATTTTTAGTAGTTTCTCTCGGGCAATACACTTAATTAAGAATTGCACTTAATTCAGATTTGACATTTAAATTAAGCGAAAAACAGCTAGCTGCCACACAATACCTACGGCAGCTTACTTACCGGTCCCAGTGTAATTTGGGTATATGAGTTGACGTGAATCCCAAAGACTAAAAGAACTCGATAAGCCATCCTTAACTTATTGAAAAATGAAAAAAAAAATAAATACAAATGTTTTCTTCCTAGTGCATGTAACAGGCAGACGGAACCTTATTTGACCCCATAAATTATATACACATATGGCTAAAAATTAACTACACCTACAACATTTTGCTTTGCATGTGAATAAGTTAATGATTTCTGTATTCATACATATGTTTCTTTAAATTAAAATTGATTTATTATTCGATCTTAAACTTATAGAGCTACTTCTGAAGGTCAATCGCAAATTTTTCCTGTCCAATATAATAACGTACAAAATATGGGAAAAATTGAATTTGCATTGTATACTTAAAATCTACTACATTCAGATCTCTTTGAAATCTTCGTGATGTTAGGATAAGTTTATGACAGAATTCTTGGGAGATTTTGTGCCAGGTTCTTTCGACGTTTTTATTAATACAATTTGTTTTCCGCAAATTGTTCTTCCAAAGAACTTCTAAGGAATTAGAGTCCGGTGATTGACTTAGCTGCTGCATAGCCCCAATACTGTGCTGATCGAGCCATAGTTATACCAATTTTGAGCTGTGGTGATTATCCTGCTGTAATTGCAAAATCAATATTTTCTTTCGCATAACAAAAATTTTTTCAAAAACATTCACCTTCGATTCACCGCTCCATTAAGTGTTGTTCCATTATTTCAAACTCTCTGCTCTAGACCAAAAGGCATGCTGTTTAGCGAAACACAGTTTGGTCTTAAAGTTTATCTTTCTTATCAATGGAACTTTTCTGGCTAACCGCCATAGTAAGTAAGCGTTCTGTAAAAGTCGGCGAACTGTTTTGGCACTGGAAGCATTACCAATACTTGTGCAAATGGTTTCTGATGACATAAGAGGATCTTTTTTTTCGAGATTTATGATATAATTATACATTCGTGGCAACGTAAATGATGGCCTGCCTTGTTCTATAATGGTTTGTTTGCGTCCAACAAACACCGAAAATATTTAGCAACGTTTTGTCTTCTTAACGGCTCTTTGATTATCGCCGACAATTTGCCAGAGCCGTGCGTAGATTGACACATTTTCATGAAAATGTTGTAAATGTTTTACAAACGTTTTCTTTTTACTAAAATATTTGCTTTTAATCATTTTGTAAGGAAAAAAATAAACTTTACTTAGTTAACCTTCTTCAAAATTGCCAAATATTCTGACTGTGCTTATTTTTATGGGCAGACCAGATTTGATCTTGGGCCTAAAAGAAATAGCGCTGAAATTTTCTTATGAATTTATATTAAATTGGACTTTTCGTTTTCAAAGTCAATCAAATCTGTCCGTATGAATGTATGAACTATAGGAGTTAGACACCAAAAGCAAATTAAATTGAAATTTCCTGTGGACCCCCGAAAATCGATAAAACATGATAAGCAAACATATATACACAAGTGTATATTAGAATATATTAGGATACTCTTCATCTATGCTGCAAATTTCATAACGATCCGATAATTAACACAGAAGTTACTTAAGAATCAATTTAGCATGAAATTTAGCAGCTCTGCTGGCAGCGACGTCACCGAGAATTCGTACAGGCGCAAGCAGACTCTTGCTTGTAGTGTGTATGTGTGTGTTTGTTTGAAAAAGAGTTCTAAAGTTTCGTTCCAATTCGTATTCTTTTCTGTTATGTTTGACATATGTATCTACAAATTAGCCTGATGTATACACAAATATCAAATGTTTTTATAAACTCATACATACATAGATACACATATATATAATATATAGATACATATATATATATATATATATATATATATATATATATATATATATAGGTATGTATAGTAAACAATAAGAAAATACACTTTTCTATATTAAATCCAATTCAAATTTATGTATATTTAATGCCTTTGACTGGTTTGCTGTTTGCATAGCAAATGACTGTCAGAAAACATGTTTCACATGGAATCGGAAAATTATTAAATATGCAAAAACGCAATTGAATCGCAATATGTAAACTATGTGGACTCTAGCATTGCCAATGACATTGGCATTGGCATTGTTTTTGTGACTGTGATTGTGATTGTGATTGTTGTGTTACACTTATTGTGGGTGCATTAAATGCAGTGCACGGGGTAACAAAAGGAATGAAAGAAAATACCCAGTATTAAGTATTAAATATTTAAAATGGCGTGCTAGTCAAGTTCTTCGCTTTCTTAACTGGGCCAAAACAAAACACAATCACGCGGAAAAGCCTTATGCGCAAATTGGCACTTAATTTTTTATAAGAAGCGTGAGTCATGGCCTACCAGAACACGAACCTTCTTTAACCTATGTGTGCGTGTTAGTGTGGGAATGGGAGTGAGTGTGAGTCTATTTACTGTTATACTCTTTACGCTTGCTCTCTTTTAATTTCTCTTCTGCTCTGTGCATCGGCATCACGCCCTGATGTCATCACCCAGCAATGTACGAATGCGTGTGTGCAGCTACTTGGGCGGAGATAGCGGGGGGCCGAGTGGGTGTCAGGGCTCAGGGTTCTTATCGCGTCCGTCAACATTCGTCTCCAATTGTGCCCTGATTTATGGATTTCGTTTGTTTATTTGTACAAAAAACAGTGATACAAAAGTTGATGAATCAAGTTTAGTTAATACATAGTTTATTATATACGCATATGTATGGCACATATGTTAAAATGTTCTTAACTTTCTTTGGGCCTTGTTACCAGCATAGTTCATATTTATAATTATACTCAATATATATATATATATATATATATTTATATATGATAACAATTGTGGATTATTCATTGTTGAAATATACACACACACATACACACACACTCTCAGACTTCCATTCACTCACGCGGACACATGGACGCACTGCTTCTTCTTGCCAAGCAAACACACATGGCACACAATTGTTTCGTTGTAGGTGTAAAAAAAATGAATACAAAAAAAATTGAACTTTTAACGAATATTATATGTATGTATATATGTACATGTAAAGTTAAGCAAAAAATATCGAATTAATTAGAATAAAAAAAAAGACAAATTATAAAGGTAAATTTAAGGTTAATTCAAGCTATTACTCCTGAGCATTTATATTATCTTCGTCTGGACTTGTCGTCGATACCGTTTTAAGTTGTTGTTCTTTGGCTGTTGTAACTGTTGTGGTCCGCGTCAGTGTGAAGACACCGTTGGTACCCACATTGTCCATGGGCTGCGCTATGATGGTCGATGTAGTGCTCTACATTTGGTTTGAATTAACAATAGAGTTTGAAATGAAGTCTTAAAATTTGAATTTCACACTGGACTTACGCCATTTTTGGTCTCCTCGGGACTCCAGGAGCGCTTATCATCCAAATCTTTTGAGCAACAGCCACCCATTTTATTGTCTTGCGTTTTATACAGGCTTTGATCTATGGCCGCTGTGTTCCCCTCGTATATTGCGTGTGGGTGGTGCTCACGGTGGGTTTGGATTTGGGCTTGGGCTCAGTTTTGCTGTCTCAACCTATATTTTGCTGCTTTAACCTCGCACGGCTGTTAACGAATGGCGCTTCGTTTGCCGGTGCGCGCTTGTTAGCCAGCCCATTTGGCGACGCCACTTCGTTGTCTCTGTCGCCGTCGCAGTCGCAGTCAGGGTGATAGGCACCGTTGCTGTTGCCGCTGTCGTTGCAGTCGCAGTCGGCGTTAACGGTGCTGTTTACTGCTTTCTGTAGCTGTTGACGCGTCCCCGTCATCATCACTCATATCAATTTTAGAAATACTTATGTCTCAGTGCGCTCGTATGCCCATTGTTGTATACAAAGGCTGAATTCATATACTTGAACATATACATATATATATTATATATACATATACAAATGTAGTAGAAGTATTATATTTAATAAACAAACTCATGTACGCACTCATTCAATAGCGTGTGAGTAGCCAGCTCTTGTCCTCTCCGAACGTCAATCCCACTCGTAGTCCCGCTGGAGTCATTGTCGTCTTTGATCATTCAGTGCAAACAGGTGTCAACAAGCGTTTCCTCTGATATCAATGATATCAGCTATATTTATATATATATGTATATATAAACACATGTATGTAGATAGATATGTATACATATAAACTTTAAAAAAAGAACTATCTGCTATCATTGCCCAACTCTGCGGCAATTGGTATTACTTATAGAACCCATCGCAAAGCCAGTAGAGATTAGAAAAGGCATAGGGTGGTCTCTTTTTATGGGGACAGTATGGCATAATGAGTGGTAAACATAAATAATAGAAACTAATACTCCATAATAAATAAAAGTATCACGTTAATTTGCACAAAATTAAAATGAAATGGCCTGATTAAATGGCTTTAGGTGCGGCTATAGACTGCTCGTTCTTATTATACAATATTTTGGCTGTTTATTTATCGAATCTGTACTACACGAATTATTTCGCACTTAAGTACGTGAAAATATGGGAGTATATTTTATCATCTACACTCTAGGTTCTAGGAAACCTCAAATGTTAAAAGTTATTATTATCAAAGAAAGAGATCTTCCCGTTTATGTATATCGATAAAAACTCGCGAAAGCACAAACAAGGCGATATACATCGCGTGACCTTGACAATCAGCATTTGTTTGCTGATCAGTGTATAAAATGCAATTACTGAGCGGAGAGCTGCATGAGGAAATGCCAGTACAATCCCCATTGTGTGTGTATGAGTGTGCGTCATAATCATAATCAGAATGCCCATAATTAAATCATAGACACTTAAAGATAAGCGCACCCAAAAGTAATTAAAACAGAATGGGGCCCCATACAAGTCACCCCACTGAGTCAAAATAGGAATTGGTATGCAAATATTGAGTAATTGCGAGTTTAGCACGTAACGAGGGACGAATACGAATATAAAAGAGAATACAATAAAAAAAAAAAAACTGTGAATCAAACTGAAGCAATATAAAGAAAACAAACAGTACGAAAAGTGGAACAAGCAAACAAGGCTAAAACGAATACTCAATACCCATTAAATATGCGTAACAGGGGTATAATTCACTTATGAATATGTTTGAATAGGAGTATGACTATGTTACACAGGAGTATCAGTAAGACAGGTTTTCCTGCCATAACTTATTATATTTTGTCTAAACCCCCTAGAGTTTGTTGCTTTGACACTAATTCTATATAGGGAACCGATACTTTATATGAATCTGTATATGTATAGTTTCGAATATAAGATATAAGTTTGAATTAAAACAGACAAACTGAGTTGTGTTTATCATGAAAAAACTTTCATCATCAAGTCATTATATGCAATGTCTACTGTACTGACAAATAGCAAATAATTATATTTAATTTTATACATTATCTTTATTGTAGTCGTAAACGCAAATGGCAAATAATCTGTTTCATTATCATTATTTTTGTTCCTCTCTTTTTTGGTTACGTAATGGATACGCAGATTCATAATGGACAGATCTATGACAAAGAGTCACTGTTGCGTGCCCTTTTGGCAGCGATGTCCCCGCACGTCCTTGTACCACAGTATTGGCGTTCGGAGCGATCGTGTGTCGTCTTCTTTACGGATGATTTTGAAGTGGCCGAGCGGATACAGCAATTGGGACGGCACGCCCAGCTGCCAGATGGATTTAGATTGATGCCTAGAGTGCGCAGTGGCATTCCATTGGTGACCATTGATGAGGAGTTCAAAGCCAAGATGAAAGTAGTGATGGCTAAACGTTATAATGCACAGACAAAGGCACTTGACCTTTCCCGCTTTCATGCGGATGGGGAGCTGAAGCCCTACTTTTGTCCGCTGTTCCGCACAAATGTTATGTCTGCCGCGATCGACATCATATATCAGAATATACCAGATTTGGAGGCCATCAATCTCAATGATAACAACCTAACCACAATGGAAGCTTTCAAGGGTGCCGACAGCCGTCTGCCACATCTTAAGATTCTTTATCTAGGCGATAATAAGGTGAGTAGGAGCAGCTCATTCAAAATTTGTGTCTCAACTTTAATTTGGTAATCTTCATTTTTAATATAGCTTCCCTCGCTGGCGCATCTCTTGGTCTTCCGCCATCTGCCGATCATAGAAGTGGTCTTGCGGAATAATCCATGCCGTTCGCGCTACAAGGATACGGCGCACTTTGTCAGGTATAGTATAGTGTGATTTGTTATTGTTCTTTCTCTTTAAAGGACATGGCAGGACAGCCAGGAAATCATCAACGAGGGAACTGGGCTAAGGGTTGTCATTACTGTTAGGGATCATGTATCCTTTCGACAGAAGCCTTGTTCTAGTTTATTTCGATTTTGTTCATTAATTTGTTCTGTTTTGCTATGATGTGCTCAGTTCTGTTTGGACTGTCGCAGAGCATTTTCGAATGTTATTTGTGGCTTACGCATTTACTCCATAAAGTTAAAGGGATTTTAAGCAAACAAATGCATTTGTTGCCAGGATAAAAGTCAGCTAAGGCTAATACAATTGAATGCATAAAGGCAAATAAAAGGTAGCCAAGCTTTAAACTGTGACTATAAAAAAGAAAAATGAAAAGTATAAACCAAAAAAATCAAAAAAAAAAAAAAAAAAAAAACAACCAAAAATATGCTTAAAAAAACAAAAGAAAACGAAGAAAAAATGGAAAGAAAAAAATTAAAAATGTATGCGAAATGTAACTCCAAACAAAGCTCTGCTGCCAAAAAGCGCACGATACGTTACAATACAGTACAGAATATCAATTCGACGGTATAACAACTTTGGAGAGACACACACCGAATGTATATATTATATATGTATATCTATACAAACACACGCACAACACACACACACACACACATGACACAAAAATGCGTCAGCATACCCACTATGCAGGCAAACATGCAGCAGCGTTGGGATCCCTTGCGTTGTCATATTGAGCGACAAACAAGCGATTTAAAAATCCACACAAAGCAAATCCATATTAACGCACACACGCACGTGCGCACCGCCGCGCACGCATTGCATACACACACACACGCGCGCTGGCCAGCTCCATTGTGGGCTGTGGCCATATACAAATTACAGATTGCAAAGTGCTGTTGTGTTGTTGTTGTTGCACTTGTGGTAGCGGCTGCGTCGATGTTGTTGGCGGGCTGATTGTTAAGAGCTGGGGTGCGCGCGTCAAGCATGCACACACTGATTGACTGATCGACTAATCGACAAATAGACAATTACCGGCCATGGACTACACTGACGTTCAGACTGCATGACATGCATGACACGACTTGCAATACACTGCATGCTGGCGAAGGCGGCCGCGTAGATAGCTAACCGACCGCGTTTAATAGTAGACCTTTCAAGATTTATTTATTGACTGGTGGTGGGTGCGTGCTTTGCCTGTGGATGCGGCGCATAAACGACAAACGAACGCAACGAACATAAGTACTTAATCTTAACGAAAATCAAAACAAAATCTTTACTGACGGTATTCCAGCAGCGAGCTTTTGAGCGTCAACGTTTGGGGTTACACGAAAAAAATATATAATAGAAAAAAGTAATAAAAAAAGAGAAAAAAAAAACAAAATAGAAATAGCATTAAAAATATACAAAAAAAAAAAAAAAGAAGAAAAAAATGCGCAGCTTTAAAGTTTGGCCTTTTTACGAAAACGTATTTGTATATTTTGTTGCGCTTGCATTGATAACATGCGCGAAGATAAACCAAATGCGTCTGTTTCTTTAATATCCTCTCTAATCGATAAATAATATGTACACACTAATCGATTTTATACGATACTTATTCAAAATTCACGCAGAGTCAACGACATTTCGAAATTGCGATGCGACATTGCAACTGCAACGGCCATAGGCAAACATAATTATTTATATGTATACATACATAAATATTAATGAATTTCTTATCCAACTAATTTATGTATGTATGCATGACAACAACATTATACTAATACTCTAAAAAACGTTCGCATACCCAACTGCACACCAATTACAGCGAAGTACGACGCAAGTTTCCAAAACTTATCAAGCTGGTAAGTTTCCCACACGTGGTTGATTTGTGTATACATACAAGTCAAATTAAATGTATTAGATATTCAAATAATATAATATATTACAATAGGATGGAGAAGCATTGCCGGCACAGGTACAGTTCGATTTGAACGAATCGGGTACTCTGCCAACGCCAAAGGCATCCTTTTTGTGTGACAGCGCTGGCGCTGAGATTATCCGCCAGTTTTTGGAGCAATACTTCAACATATTTGATTCGAATAATCGTCAACCACTGCTAGATGCCTACCATGAGCATGCAATGCTCTCAATGTCAATGCCCTCGGTCAGCCAGGCCGGCAGGTGAGTGTTCGGTTGTTTGTTTACCAACTTTGCAAATCAACTAATCTTGGTTAATTTTGATTGTAGACTGAACAGCTTCTGGAAATTCAACCGGAATTTGCGCCGCATTGTAAGCACTGAACGGGAGGATTTGCGATTACGCCTCTTAAAAACTGGGCGACTGGCCTGTGTCTCCACATTGGATGAATGGCCGCGCACGTTGCATGAACGTCGCACCTTTACAGTCGACTTAACCATATTCACTGTAAGCAGTAGCCCCTACAGCTTTATCCCAATCAAAACAGCTTAGCTTATACCAACATTATGAATCTTTATGCAGGCCCAGATGATTGTGTTTACAGTGACTGGCCTCTTCAAGGAGCTTACTGGCGATGCCGATAGCACAGCCCACATTTCAATGCAGCCCTATGAGCTACGCCACTTTGTGCGCACCTTTTTGGTGGTGCCTCAGAATTCGGGATATTGCATTCGAAATGAAACCATTTTTGTAACCAGTGCTTCGGTGGATCAGACACGCGAATATAAACGATCGCAACACCAACCAGCACCGGGTGCTTCCAGCGTAAACCTCAACAACGCAAACGGACCCATCGCTTCAAACTCGGTACAGGATCGTCTGCAACCGAATCAGCCAAGTGCTAACGTTGCTTTCTTGCCGCCACCGTCCAACATCAGCAGCCCCACAGCGGCTACGAGTACTGCACCTGGAAGCAACCCAATTAGTGATATCACAAAAATGCAAATGGTACAAGCTATGAGCGTCCAGAGTCAAATGAACTTGGACTGGAGCCGCAAGTAAGTAGTCATCGATGATACGTGGGGTATAAATATGGGACTGCTGCAAAGACGATTTAATTCGAGAACTATCACCTAATTATATGCTTGTGAATTTTCAGATGTTTAGAGGAGACAAACTGGGATTTCAACCATGCCGCCTTTGTGTTCGAGAAACTGTTCAAGGAGAATAAAATACCACCAGAGGCCTTTGTGAAGTAATTCACATATACAATCTGTGCAAAAACATCAAAAATTCTACAGCAACAGCAACAATAAAAGCAACACCAACAATAAGAACAACATCAAACCAAACACCAACAGATCAGATCAGCATAATGTAATAAAAAACCATTAGCTGAGCTGCAAATATTTCGTATCCATTTTTTTGCTTACGGGCAAATAATCTATTTTTAAGTGTTCAAACTAATATATAAAAAAATCATTTTTTATAGTTTTGGTTGTTTTTTTTTTGTAATGTCAACGAAAATACTTTCCTCATATTTATTTAATTTTAAGATAATATTACACACTCTGGCAATGGCTTCTTGAGGGTTTTTCAAAATGACTTACCCATATTATACCAGCCTACAATCACACACACATACATAAATACATACAAACACAAATACATACAAAGTACACAAAACCTTATAGTGTATTTAAGCTTTCGTTATGGAATAATCATTAGCCATTGGTAGAACGTGTAAGCCTTACAAATCCAAAAATATGTATATATCAAAATTTATACACATATTAGAGCAGAATTATATAATGGAATGCTTAAATGTTTTAAAAGCCCAAAAAGAAGCAACAAAAATTATGTAAAAATGTTATAGAACACGTGTTTTGTTCAGCCTTTGTACAAGCAAAAATAGAAATCATGTAAATTTTTATATCGCTTAATCGCTGTAATACTTGCACACACACCCACACACTTAGGTTTTTTTTATTTTTAATTTAGTTTTTCCTTAAAACATACTTGCAAATTGTAAGTTAAATCCCATAAAGTGCACGTTAATTATTATATATAAACCGATAAGATAATAGAAACATAATAATAAAATAATAATAATATGTAGGAAACCAGAACACGAACATATTATATTATATTCGTATTAAGCATAACCATTTCGTAATAAACCATTTAATAGTACATTTTTATGTAAAGAACAAATATCGTTTTAATAAAAAAATTTAGTTTAAATTCCGCTTTGGAGACTTTTCATTTGTTGAGATCCAATCTTCCAATGAGGTAGAACTAAACTACTGTATAGAATCGGTACGTTTATTTAGGACTCGACTGTAAGTAGATGATTTGGTTTCACATTTTGCTTTACACTGCTTGCAAGCAGTCGTACAATTTAGTTTAGACGCAAGCCGAGAGAGGGCTATTCATCATATAATTTCCAAGCCATCGCTTTCGTTCCAAAGTGTCATAGTCGAGAAATGCACCAATTTCAACTTTAGCTCGCATAAATGCCGCCAGATGGCGGCACATCAAGCATGGGACCCACGAAATGCCACAAAAATTTAAATTACTCAGCTGCCCACTGAAACATACATAAATGGAATTGTGATATTCTATTATATGTATTTACATAAATAGGTATGCATATACATATGTATGTATGTACACATCTACGTTTGTTCATAAGAATGGTAAGCTGTTTGCCAAAGCTAAACAAAAGAACGTATAACAAAAAGCTTTTCTAGTTTCCTTGCCACAGCTGGTAATAGGACAGGCCGGCATTCAACAAACTGGTCAAATGGTCAGCCGGTCAACAGCTAGACCAGCCTGTCCAGGGTGTGAAGCGCTGGCCGCGCAGCATCCCAGGCGCAGGCATCCTGGTTGGCGTTGCAAGCAGTAGCAGCAACAGCTGCCACCATATGGAGATCTTTAACAAAGGACAATAGAATTTAAATTTTATAGCGTCGTCTTTTTGGGCCAGCTGAGGCTTTAAGATGACCTCTGGCTGGCGCTTTTGTTATTCATAATTAGCCCAAAACTTATTGTTGGCTACATCTGGTTCGGATTCGGAATCGGATTTGGGTTCAGGTTCGGCCGGCTTTGTCAGCTGCCAAAAACTGGGCGCCTAAAAAAAACGAGTCAATCTTGTTGTAACTAACGGTCAACGGGGCTTTAATTTATAGAACATTATTAAAGCCTCGCACTCAGTTCCCACACACAGCACCATATGCAAACATACAGACATTCATACATACATACACGTGTACATATATGTATATATGAGAATATTGGGATTAGCCTCCAACCAACCAAGGCTCGTTAAGCTGCACTCTCCCACTCACTCCCACTACACCCACTATTCCAATCACTATCTGTCCCTGTTACACATACGCACACACATGCTGAGCGACAGAGGGGCAAGCAATGCACGTGCTTTTGCTTTTGCTTTTGTTTGCGGAGCTTGCAAATTGCATTTTGCTTTGTCTTTGTTGTTGTTGTGAATGGCGTCGCTGCGTTTGCCGATTGGACATTGCTTTGTTGTTGTTGTTGTTGTATTTGGCCTATGCTACAAAATGGCCGCTGCTGTTGCTACGGGTGCTGATGTGTGCCCACAAAAAGGTAGTAAAATAGCAGTAGGCGCCAATGTCAGAGCGCCAATTGTGTTTCCAAGAGCGCAAAAGCAAAAAATAATATGCGTACTTCTCTCGCATTCGCTCTTACACTCTTTTAAACTCTCTTTACACGCCCAATCGCGTTCAATCGCTTGCCTTTGCCTTTGCATTTGCGTTTTCCCTTGCCTTTTGTATTTGCCTAGGCTTAATGAATTTTGTTTTGCGTTTTGAGTTTTGCGTTTTGCGTTTTTGGATTTTTAGATTTTAACATTTAAATTTGTTGCGCATCTGGAGTCCCGAATACACACACAAACACACACATAGCTCACACCGCTTACCGTCAAATTGGTGTGAGAGAGATTGAAAACGCGAGCTAATCTCTTTGTTGTTGTTGCTCTTTTTGCTGTTTTTACGGTTCTACGCTACTATCTTTGATTTGGACATTTGATTGAAATTTCAACGTCGCCATTACAGAATGAATGTAATAGAAATAGCAGCAAGACCAAAGCTAATGTCGAAATAAACAGTTAACATATTTTCTACGTGTTTGTTCATGCAAATGGTAGGGTTACTCAGGCGATGTAATGAATAACCTATTATAGGATTGAGTTTGCTTTCTTGCTAATTTTACGAGCTTTTAATGGCAATTACAAGTAAATAATTATACAAGTACATATGTACATACATACATATAATAATAATATACAAAAACAAATACCTGCAATAATTAATAATAATAATAATTTCAATGAATTTGTTGAGGATGTTTCGTGTGCTTTTATCGCACTGTTGCGTCGTTATCCTTGCTCAGGACGCTGCTGGGGACAGACTTGTAGACAAGCAGACATACAGGGCAGGGCTGAGTGACGCAGGAACTGGAGAGCAGGCGGATAGCTGTTTTCATTGCCTGACAAAAGTCAATGATCGCACGGCTGTCGTGGCCGCAAATATGCGAACAGCCGAAATGGGAATGGGAATGGGAACGTGAAATCGCAATCAAGCGCTAAGGATCAGCGCAGTCCTCTGACGCTTGCAGCCCGTCCCATAATCCGGCTGTCGCAGGATCAGAACACGAAGCGTTAACTGATGACGGCAGGCGGCTGCGGGCGGCGGACGGCAGTGGCGTTGTGAGCGGGAATTGAGAGGATTCGCTCGTTCACTCGGAACATTTTCGGCAATTACCGAAAAATAAAGAAGCGAATTAATGCCAGGCCGGAGCGAACGCGCGAAGGAGAGAGAGAGGGAGAGAGCGAGAAAAAAGAGAGAAAGATAGAGAGAGAGAGAGAGCGAAAGAGAAAGGGGACCCGAGTCCTGGGACAGACGGACTGAAAAACATACACAGGACCGACAAAGAAAGGAAAAAAATGTATATGTATATAAGAAAAGAATTTGCACCTGTCCAGTAAAATGCAAACGGGACGACAACGAGGAACGGGACGACAGCCGGGGCACAAAAAAGCAAACGAAATTAAGGATAAGCAGTGCAAGGATCAACGGCAATGGCAATGCCAATGGGAATGGGAATGGCAACGTGGCCACGACCAGAAGAGCGCGCGCGTGCCAATTCGGGTCCCACTAAAAATTCCAGCTTAATTTCGCGAAAAGGTGCACTCACACGAGCCAATACCCCGATACCCCGATTCCCTCGATACCCCGATACCCTCGATACCTTCGTTACCTTCGTTACCCTCCCTCTATTTGCGAGTGGGTGCACAGCCGTCTTGCCCCTGGAGACCCTGTCTGCCTGGTAGCGTGGTAGCCTGGCTGCTCCTAACGTTCTCTAAGTCTCGCGTGCCGCCGGCTTTTTGTTCTCGTTCTCGCTCCCTACTCGTCCTCCACCTCCTTCACCTTCACCTCCACCTTCACCTTCTCTCTGCCATTGTCCATTCGCAATTCGCGTCTCATTGTTATGCATTTTAAATATGAATTTTTTATTACCGTCAGACATGCAACGCAACGCCGAGCTGTGTGCAGTGTGCAGTCTGCGGTGCAGCGCAGTGCAGGACCAAATGTCCTGGCCGCAGTCGGCTTTGCCTTTGCCAGCTTCGGATCCGTTTAATTTTAATTCCTTCTCTCATTCCTCCTTATATATTGTTTTGTTCAACTAAATGCTCGTTAATTCCTGGCGTTAATGAGTTTGAGCGCCCAAGGCGCTCTGCACTTGGGTGGCCTGCAGATGTCCTGGCCACTCACAGGACAAGGCGCAGGCACAGGCACAGGCGATCGAACTCATCATGGAAACTTCAATTGTCATTGGCTTTGCGCAATTAAGAGGCCACAACTTGGTTTCCCCCTCGCAGCAGCCAATTAATACCCATTAACACTCTGCAGGAGTTCCAAAAGGGGAAATCGAATATACGAATCGGTAAATAGGATATATATATATATATATTTATATATATGTATGTTTATGTGTATGTATTATATATTAAATATGCAGATTTATTGAAAGGAATAGACAAACGTTTTCCTTTCAAGGACCTTTCAGGCACTGTGAACTACTTCCAGGCTGCAACAAAGAATCTATACTGTGTCTCATTAAAGACCAATTCTCAACCAGGTAATCGCCCTACCTGACGCTAGGGTATTCGGAACTAGCGCATTGTTGCCGCAACACACAGAAAACCGCGTCGAAATCCTTTAAGACAAAACGTTGCCAATGATTAGGGGTTTCCATTGGCCTATTCCAGGATCAACTTCAAACTGACCAGGTATATAGCAAACGCCCAAACAGGCCTGCCACATTTGCCAGGACTTTCATTTATTGACTCAAAGGAACACTCTTTGGGCAGGTCATCAAACTATGTGGATTATATAAAATATAATATAAAATAAAATATTAAATTCTAAAAATGTTTTAAATTTCAGTTTAAATTTAATAATTTCAATTTTATATTATGTAATTTATGTAAGTTCCACTTTAATCTTTTTACTCCCAAAATTTTGGTCGACTGTTAAAAGTTGGCATTAAGTTAAATAAATAAATATAATAAATTATATCTTTCTCTTTTATCTTTAAAACGTTCCCCTGTTTTAAAATCTGCTCCTATTGGGTCAATTCAGGACCCCTTGACGAGTTTTTCAAGTCACTTTCTTCATCAGCTTCTACTAAGAAATGTCTTTAAAACTTTCACTTAACTAAATCAACCTATAAATAGACTCCTTTCCCTATATATTAGCCTAGTCCTTCGACTTGGTCAAAACAGAACCGATTTTCATATTGTACAATATTTATTACTCTTATGTGTAGCTAAGAGGTATTACTAGAGCTGTATCTATTGAAAGGTCTCTCAAGTATCTCTCATTTCAGCCGATTGATCAATTTTATCGCAATTTGATGAGTTCCAGTTTAAGTTCATTAAATAACAACACGAAGTTGTTATGTTGGCGGCATTCGCAAAGAGGGCGAAAGGAAAATGTGGAAAATATAAGTGGGATACGCTTAAAGATTGACCGTAATAATAATAGATTTGGCAGGTTCATCAATATAAACAGGAGACAACGGAATGAAGCTTTTACAACATTTTTAATTGGATGTTATGTGCGTGTGGGTGTGGGTTGGCATTTCTGTGTCGAGGGGATGTTGGTGTGGGTGTGGAGTGGGCGCCGACTTGGTACCATTGGGGATTAAAAGTCCTTGAAAACGGTTGAGTGCTTTGGCAGCAGGACAGCTTGAACAGCTTGGACTCGCACAGTGTGCCCCAGCGAGGTGCGGGTAGCACAGTGTTGAGCGTCATAGTACTGGATGGGATGCAGATGAGATGCAGATGAGATGCTTCAGGGTTTCAATTACTTTGTCACCAATCAGTGTCCGGTGATAATTCCCACTAGTGCCCCAACTACGGGTCGAGTGCAGTCCTTGCGGAAATGAATGACGTTCTGAGTCCCTCTCAGTCTCTTCTCTTCTCTCTTTCCCCTTCTTATCCCTATCACAATCTTTTCTCTTCTACCTCTAAGCGTTGAGGGCTCCACTAGATTACTGTGAAGCGTCCTTACAGTAAAGTCCTTACAATAAAGTGGATGTTCAGCTTGTCGTGAAAATTGAGACAACTGAACTTAATGATTTGTTGAGCAGCGCTCTCTGCCCCCAATTGCTTTATCGCTCGCCGTGTACGGGGATTAATTACGGTGCTTCATTTAATTGAAACTGCCGTTGCCCCAGTCACGCCCATGCCAGCATCCATTGCGCCCCACTGGTCCACTGTCCCACTGTTCAGGTAAATATAGAGATGTATCGAAGCGTTCGCTGCTTAAAGTTCATTCAAATGAACCGAGAGAGAGTCCTTGTACCCAACGTTAGTTCATTGATTTCATCTCAACCCAACGTTAGTTCATTGAAAAGAGCAAATGCTGATGGGAACGAAAAACGATCAAATGAACCTAAAGTCTGCAATGACCGAATCTACAATAGATTAACCATAATGAGCTGGTTGAAAGAGCAATGTGATGTGACTCGTTTGAACGAACGAACAAACAGTAAATTTCGCAATTTGGAACCAGATCCAAATGAACGACAATAAACAGCTCTAGTCGAAAGTACTTACTGTAATTGCTCGAACTGGGCGGAACTCAGCCAAAAGTCGAAGCAGTTTCAGTTTCAGTTTCAGTTTCAGTTTGACTTTAAATATCAAGCGCCAGTTGCAGCTGATAAAGCGGAGCGCGTGCCTCAGCTTTAAAGGGGCAGCTGCTGTTGCCTTCTCCACTGTCCACTGTCCACTGTCCACTGTCCGCTGTCTGCTGTCCAGTGTCTGCTGTCCAGTGTCCGCTGCGTCTGCCCCTGACCCGATTATGCAATCACAACACATTAAGCGCTGATTAAGACACACGCACACACACTCACACACAGAAAAAAGGTGAAAGAAAAATACTCATACATAAAAGCGCAGCCACAACAATGACAATGACAAGGAAGAGGAGAAGAGGGAGAGGAGAGGAGAGGAAAGGAGAAGAGGAGAGTGCAGTGCCAAAGATCAGATTGCACATCGTCCTGCATAAATTGTGGCCCTGGCCAAAAGGCACGTGCTCAAGGAGGCTGCAACACAAAGCTGCAACAAGGGGTTGACGATCCGTTGCCACTGCTGCCGGCACGCGTTGCATGCACTTTGCCCAAAATGCAATACCCGCTGCTGCCGCTGCTGCGCCCTGCCGCAGCTCCTGCTCCTGCTGCTGCTCTTGATCTGGTTCTTATACAGAGTTGCTGCTCACCTTCTTCGTGTTGTCTGCACTTCGCTTGTTCTTCTTCTTCTGTTGTTGTTGCTGTTGTTGTTTTTGCTTTTCCTCGCCTTCGGCTGCAACTTTTTTTTTTATTGTATTTGCTGATATAATAATTATGAAAAAAAAACTGGCCAAGGGATCAAATTGCATCTAAAGAAAACCAGTTGCAGCAGCAGCAGGAGGACCATCAATATACACACACACACACACACACAAACACAAACATACATATATATATAAAAGTATATTTAGCTAAATTGCTGAAGTGCAGCATAAAAAGGTGACTTTAATATACAAAATGTGGGCTCCCTTTTAATGCTGATGATAACAACGTAAGCTTAAGGATCTGATAATTGTTTATTATCAATTCGCATGCCGCAACCGCAGAAGCAGTAAAAAAAACGAAAGGAAATTTTTTTAATGAACATCTCGCTAAATGAATTATCTTAGTGGCCAACAAGGTAAACAAGTTTCAGAAGTTCCCAGGTGAGCTTCAGTGTGTCTTGAGTGCTTCTGGGCCTTTGAGCATAATAGTTTAAGGCTATTGAATTTCCTCACGATTATCAGATTTGGAGCAGATAATCAAAGGATAATATAATATATATGTATGTACCCTAGCCTGCAACATAAAACCAGACTTTGTTTGCTTGTTGTCTAAATAACTTGGTCACTTAGACACAGGCGCAAATCGAAGAGTTTTCAGTTTTCCTTATTGTTGTCACATATCGCAAAGATTTATCTTAGAAGATGGAAAATATGTTAAATATCTATCAGATACTTAGCTAGGAGGTACCCTAAAAGGCATTCAGAAATAAGAACTTTCCAACTTTCACATAGGAAAATGATTTTTAAATTACTTTTTAACAAATTTGTAAATCAAAGATATATATTGAAAGTCTCAGCAAAATATCGAAGAACTTCCATTTGATATGCGAACAGCTTAAAAGAAAAGATTTCATATTCTTATCTTTTTCTTTACTTTTTACCTTTTGATTTTTTTATAATTTATAATTAAACTATTATTTTTGTAGTCGATTGTCTGTAGTTTAGCAATATCGACTCTTCCTTTTTTTTAGGTTGTCTTTGTTTTACTATTCCTCGTCGATGTAATAGGAGTTATATCCCATTGTCCCTTCCTTCATGCACTACTGATTATGCTCTACACAGCTCTTTCCACGCTTTTTGTGTATAGATTATAACAATCTATTACTTTTTCTTATTCTTTAATTTCTTTTATATCCTTTACCATTCTTCATTCTTTTTGCATCCTGCTGGTCTCTTTCTTTCTATCCGCAGCTTTTTAACTTTATATCAATATATTGTATAATACGAGTAAATAAAATTAATATACAAAATTAACTTAAGGATCTGATTGTTGGATCAGTTTTGATTCATTTATAATTTTGAATACCCCCAGTTATACCACCCTTCTTATTATATTGGATTTCCTCGTATTTGAAAGATAGAACCCAAAAAGTGTTCTACTTCGAGGCCAATTTCTGTCACTTCTGGTGTACCTCAAGGTCACCTCATTTAGGACCCCTTTTATTCACTCTTTTTATTAATGATTTACCTTCCACCCTTTCTCATTCCCATTGTCTCAAGTATGCAGATGATGTTAAGCTTATCTGTTCATACACTGATCCCACTCAAAACTATTTTGCAAGAGGATTTCAGTGCTTTGCAACGCTGGTGTTTGACCAATCAGTCGCAGCTTAATTGTGCAAA
Organism: Hirtodrosophila trivittata; assembly: GCA_035045065.1. Lineage (NCBI taxonomy): Eukaryota > Metazoa > Arthropoda > Insecta > Diptera > Drosophilidae > Hirtodrosophila > Hirtodrosophila trivittata. The sequence continues at coordinate 2,834,572 of JAWNNK010001024.1, forward strand.
ATGTATGTTTATGACATTTAGTCGTGTTAGACGCTCTTTAGGCTCCCATACGATTAACAATATTTCATTGCAACGTATATCCACGGTTACAGACTTGGGTGTCTTATATGACTGCAAATTGAATTTCAATTTGCATATCGCTTCTATCACGAATGAAGCCAAGGGAGTAATTGGATTTATTAAACGTTTGTCAAAGGAATTCAATGATCCTTTTACCACAAAAATCCTTTACATTTCTCTTGCTCGTCCGATTGCCCTCAGTTTAGTGCCACCCAGGATCAAATTGAATCCGTTCAAAAGCAATTTGTGCTGTTCGCTTTACGTGGACTAAATAGGGACCCCAATCTTCGTCTTCGTCATACTCCAGTAGGCTTCTTCTTCTTAATCTTTCTTCACTAGTTAATCGTAGAAAAGCTCTTAATGCTGTTTTTCTACAAAAACTGATTATAGGCAATATTGAGTCTTCCTTTCTTTTAGGTCGTCTTAGTTTTTCTATTCCTCGTCGTTGTACTAGGAACTATATCCCTCTCTCCCTTCCTACATGCACAACAGATTACGCATTACACAGCTCTTTCCACGCTTTAGGTGTTAATTATAATAATCTACACAACGTGATCTCAAATGCATCTTCTCTTTCTTCTTTACAATCTTCTCTTTTCCTATATCTTAGTAGAAACAATTAACCTCCTTTGTAGCTACATTTCTTCAATCTTCCTTCCTTTTATTTCTTCATTATACTGCTACTTTTATATACTATCACTTCTAATAGTATATAAATTAGTAACAGTGTAAGCCCTACTAATTCTTTTATACATTAATACTTAATATACTATGCTTCTATATACTATTTCTCCTAATAGTATATATATTGTAGTACGTAAGTAATAGTATATTCTCAATATTCTAATACTCCTTTATTCTACACTAATATACTAATATATTGATCTGATTGGGTTTTTTTTTGGGTTTTCCCCAATCCTTGCAACAAATGTTGGATCGATTTAAATAAATCAATTTTTCTTATTTTTTTATTCCCCAGATTTAGATTTAGATTTAAATTAAATTTGTTTGAATTCCTATTTTAATTTTATAATTTTAATACTTCATTTGCTTTAAACTTAATTTCGTAGTCAGCTGCTTTTAGTTGACTTAAATAATTAAATAAAAAATAAATTAAATACATATTTTCCTTTTATATTTATATATATATATATATACTTAAGAATAATAATTGATATTTTTAATTTTGTAAAATCTTTTACTTTTTAATTTTGTATACAGTCGACCGCTTTTAGTTGAAACTAAATACATAAAGTAAATAATGAAATCAAGACTCTAAAGTAAATTAAATAAAAAGAATAAAGTAAATATCTACTGAACTTATTGCTGGAGTAGAGAATATTATATATATGATATATTCTCGTAGATTAGAAACTTTTAAGGCGTTTGACAGTTTTGATAGACTTCAAGTAGATGAGCAATACATATGTAAATAAATATATCAATCACATTTAATTGATACTTTTATCATCTTAAAAGCTGTTAGATAAAATGAAAGCGTACGTTTAATATTGTTGAGAACAATAATTGTACTAGAATAATCTTGAAGGCTATCGGCATTTTTTATTATCCTCATTAGAAATAAAATTAATTAATGTGAGTTTCAGTTACAGTATTATTGCTATATGCGTAGTATGATATTTTTCGTGTAGGTAGAGCCAAGGATAACGCCTTCTGCTTGTTACACACAGCTTTTGTGATATCCTTTTTCAAGATTTTAATTGGATTCGATGAGACGTAATTAAATCTGACACCTGAAGGTCAATCAATTGTAAAAATAATTCCATATCGATATGTCTGAATGTGTGTGAATATTTCTATATGAGTTTGTCTCAAGTAGGTGTCTATTTTGTCGCATCGCAGTTCTTTTCCATCAGACAGTGGGATGGGTGTTGATATTAAGTATAATAAGGATTCACTGGAAAAATGGTCAGCACTACGCCCTCATGTGTGAAAAGCCAATTTGATCACATCTTCATTATATTTAATGATGACAAACAGAGTCCGTTGCACTTGTAATTAAAAAGCAAAAATAGAACGGATAATACAGCTTAATTATAAAGAGAATAATAATTGAATATGTATTTTCCTTATGAAATTACATGTCTGCAATTATGCATCATTTAGAAATAATAAAATAAAAATATCTTAGTTGAAAAGCAATATTTCAATGCTTAAAACTGTACATTATAAATATTAATCCATAGCTTGAATGAATTGTAAATATTAAAAGGGAGAAATCACAAAAAAATAAAATAAAAGTAAAGACATAGGTATTACTTTCAATCCTAAACATAACTTTAACTCACATATTTTAGCTATTGTAAATGTTGCCAAAGGCTTTCTAGTTTTCATAAGGCGTTTGTCGAAAGAATTCAACTAACCTTTCAACACGAACTTACTTCACATATCAGTTGTACGTCCTACCCCATACAGATAATTATATATGCATCACATTTTTTCAAAATATATATTGTACTATTCTTGAGTACTCAAGAATCATGTGTATAGTCCCCTCAATATCAAAATAATGAGTTCAGAAGCAATTTCTTCTCTTTGTCCTACGTAGTTTCACTTGGGATCCCAATCTTATTTTGCTACTTTACTCTAACCGTAAAACAACTTAAGCTGTTTTATTTATTCAAAAATTAATAGACGTCAACGGAGATTCTTCTGCTCTTTTAAGTCGTCTTTATTTCTCTATTCCTTCCTACTAGGAACTATCTTCCTCTATATCTAGATACACCTATGACAATGCTTTAGAGGAAATCTTTCTATATGCAGCTATGCCAATGCTTTGCACAATCCTTCTTCTTTTATAGTTCCTAGTAAATCTACAAGAAATGCTTCTTTTTTTGGTTATTATTTATATAAAAAAGATTTGACAAGTTTTTCTGAAATAACAAAAAAAATATAAGATATTTCTTAATTCGTCTCTACGCGAGCGTTCATTAAATTAATGGTTCCTATATTACGTGATCCTTTTCAGACATAAATGTCATTATCAAATGTCATTACTATATTATTAAATATTAAACTAAGGTAGGATATAGAGTCCTATAGAGTTTATTGACAAGAACTATCGTGTTAAAAATTACTTTTTAACTGTAGAAAAATTGGGCTGGCTCGACTTGAGATTTACCAACAAATTTTTTATTTGAAATAAATTTTTTCACATCTTTTCAGGATAAGGTCATGCCAAATCTTTTGTTTTGAGTAGTAAGATTGCTTTTTATATATTCTCCTATGTACATAACATATATGAAGGATTTGCATAATCCTTTTCGCATTTGATGCACACTTTACAACTCTCATTTCCAACCTTTTTCTTATGAACACTCCCTTCGTTTAATCAAACTTTCACTCTTCTATCTATTTCGGTGATATCTACCAATACTAATACTAATACTAATAGCTATCGTTCCGATTGGGTTATTTCTGGGTTTTCCCCAATGCTTCCAACAAATGTTGGTTCAGTTCAAATTTAAAATCATGATTAATAGAACTTTTACACTTTACTATTTAACATTTCCAGTTTACTTTTAAAAAAATTTAATTATATTGATCTATATACTCGATATGGTACACTATATATACTATATATGGTACATATGTATCTCTTTTGTATTTGTTTTGCTGCCTGATCGTTAAGCAACTTTTGGTGACCAAAGAAGAAACTTCATGCAGTGTAAATTCAAGGTGTTAATGCAGACTTGAGGTGGATTTGCGAGCGAAGCTTCTTCGTGGCATCTGCCCCAAATGCGCGGAGCATCAGTGAACTTGCTGCAATTCCGTTGCAGCTCATTCAGCGCCTGCTGCTGGTGCGGCTGGCCGTATCGAGGATCGTAAAAGAGGCCTCGAAAACAAATAACAGTTGAAAATGAGCCGCGTTACCGTTAACCGTTAACAGCTAAAGCGGTCCCCCAAAAGCAAACAGAACGAAAACCAACAAAATTCGCGTGGCTCGTGGATCGTGCGCAGGTGCAGCTGACGTCAAAGATACTCTTACCCGATGACGGCGTTGATAAGTAACCGAACACTTGCCCCCCCCCCCCCCAATCTCCACCCTTGCAGTAGCCCTCTTTCTTTCCCTCCATCTCTCTCTCTACCTCTCTCTCTTTTTCTCTCTCTGGTTAAGTTGCATGCATTTGAATTGAGAACACGTACAGCACCAAGGTGTTGCAGTAGGGGTTAGAATGGGCACAAGGGCTAGGAAGGATGCACACTCGTATAGACTTGGGCATGTTGCATGCAACACGCTTTCTTCAAGCACCTTTCCCCACATTTTCTCTCTCCGCTTTTTTTGTGTGTGCGTGAGATTGTCATCATCCAATCAGCCGCGTATCCAGTCGACAGCATTAACAAATATTCATAACTTAAGCAGAACTTATTAAAAACATATTGAGGTCAGGCCTCCTGCCGACGATCCTCAATAATCGATATTGCTGATGGCTGCTGATCGATAGGCATCTTGGCCTAGATGCATACATAGATTAAATGTCGATACTACTTCATAATTCACATATAATCGATTAGCATCGAGAACTTATAGTTATAGATACAACCTCTACGATCATTAGTTATCTCCAGGTCAAGCATCGATAGTAGAGAAGGGAAAGTTTCACTGTGCAACGATTCTCAAACAATCAGGACGATCTAAGCATTTGGGTAGATCTTAAATCGTGTTGGTTAAAGCAGACACGCACTCTCTCCATTCTGTCATTAATCATCAAGACGTTATATGATCATTTTATAATTGTAATATCTTCCCATTAGGGATATTCAGCATAGGGGAAGAAACATAGGAGCACGCTGCGGAAAAGCAAAGGATCTTGCAGCAGACACCTTCAATTCTATCTGAATCAATACTGAATTAATGAGCATAAAGCTATCGCTTACTTAAACTAAGAGAGCTTCAATCTACACTGTAGATTCTACAGCTGAAGTTGAGGAGAAGATTTTCTGAGGTGTTCCTTAGACATCTGCCCTTGGAAAATCAGACTATGAATGACATCCTTTCGATGCAAGTGTATTACTTTTCACTTTCTAAGGATGCTCTGATGGACATGTTGAATGTTATCCTTGAAAGATGAACTCTGCTTCAAAGAGTTTGGCAATCACTAAGAGTGAAAGTAGCTCGAACCTTGCTCAGATTTGATATTCATGGTGTGTTGGACCTGCTTGAGAAACCTTTTCCGTAAGTAGCATCCACTGCGTGACGTCAGCGACATCTCGAGTGTCAGTGGGATGGGTTTGGGATTGCGTCTTGAAAGCAAGTTGGCAAACATTTTTTTACGCACTTTTCTAGGACGAGGGCACGGGACACGGGACACGGGGCACGGGACAGAGGACATGGCACATAGGACATAGGACAAAGGACACGCACAGTCGTCGTAACATCACGAGGGTTGCAATCTAATGAAATAATAATAATAAAAAGCAAAGGCTCGCACAACAATGTAGACGCAATGGAGACGCAGACGACATGAGCAGGACGAGGGGTGTGCGGGGTTGGAGGAATTATATGGGACCGTGCTCGAAGCGCAGGCCCGTTTATCATCTGCAGCCGCTCTGATCCTGGCCAGAGTGTGACAGAGAGAAAACACGCCATAGCTGCATTAGCGCGTAACGGGACACTCGAAACAGACTTAGACTCAGCCTCAGTCCGGGTTCAGTATAGCTCGGTCTGCTTTCCATGGATTCGGGGTGGTGGCTAGACCTATGTACTTCTGTTGGTTGGCCAAGGGGAGCTGCACCCCTTTGAGCATACTAAACGAATGGCTCGTAATCGTTCTGCGCTCACATCGGATACCGATTTCAAATTCGAATCCAACTACGCACTACGAGTTAGAGTACAAGTTCGGGTACGAGTATGTGCACCATTCAATCCGGGGGTGGGTGGTTGTTTAGTTGCTTCTTTGATTGTTTGACGCAGCTCCTGCTGCCTGTTGTGGGTTGCTCTAATGCTGGGGTAAGACCCAGGCTCAGGCTCAGCCATCGCCAGTGGCTGTGGCAGTGGCCCGGACCAGACCAGACCAGAGCCAGGGTAGCGCCGGCTGTAACATTCCAAGCATACGCATCAGTTTTCGTTCCCGTTCCTGGGGTTGAAAAACTACGAAAGTCGCGAAACACACAAAATTTGGAAACGGGACGCGTATTTCGGGAAAGGGAATGTCTACAAATTTCTGTGTATGCGTATGTGTGGCTGTGTGTGAGTTTCTGTATGTGTGTGTGTGGGCTGGGTTGGTAACAAACAACAGCACATCTAGTGCCAAAAATTTTCGGGGTGCGCATCGGATTTAGCAAAGCGTTGTAAATGGAAAACAGGAAGAGCCCAAGCGAAACGTTGCAAGGTCAAAGACAAAGTTTCAGGCACTTCCTTAAAGAGTAATCCCAACCAAAGGATACATTTGAGCCAACCGAACTGCTTGGCATTCTCTTCGGGGAATATATATATATAATGTATACACTAATGTATAGTGTAATATATAATCAGGTTGAAGGAAAGGTTGGTTTTCAGACCAAGACTTGAACCGAAGTTTGGTATAATATATGAATTGTACAACCCAATATTATATCTATCTATAAGTCTGATATTTAACTGGATGAGTATAATATATATAATATAAGACTTGGAGAACCCGATAAGAACCTATCTATCTATTAGTCAGATACTTAATTAGCTTTCAAATTCCCTTTTAACTGCGAATTCTATTTTAAGTTTCATATTTCTCGTTTCTTACGCAAAGTTATCTTTCAGATATACTTGTATATATATCATTAAGTTAAGTACTTAGGTATAAGTACATATAACTGGAGCTCAGGATTAGCATGTTCCTGGCATTATGCTCCTCCAAGGTGAAGTATCCTTCAGAAGGGTCCAGCCTGAAAGGGATCATGTGCCATACTGTTGCGTCAAAGAAATTGCTTTGAGAGAAAAGTTGGCGCTAGCATAAATATGGCTGCTATTCACCGTTGGCTGGATAACAGTTACTGTTAGTTGGTTTCAGTTACGTTAACAGAGAGGATGAAGAACTACTTGTGCATGGCACATTAATGACCCACGTGACGCCAGGTAAATCCTCTCAAGCGTCACTTCACGCGCTCCTTGAGTGTTTTTGCAGGTTCCAGCTAAAAGTCCTGCAAAAAGCAAAAGCGAAACTCAACAGTTCGCGTAGGTGCCAGGCAAAGGCACACTCAAACACCCACACACACAGTCGCACAACATGCATACATACACATAGAGACTCAAACATATACACACACACTATGAAAGGCAGCTGAATTTTCCTTCTTTTCCACAGCAGCAAAGCGACGCAGAGTACCGCTGCTGCTGCCGTTGCTGCCGCTGCTGAAGTCGACGTCGACGTCGACTCTTCCATAGGCATCAACATCGACATCGGCATCGACATCGACATCGACATTGGCATCGGCTGCCTTTGCCACCCTTGTAGCCAACGCCAACGTGAATTTTCCTCGAGCTGATTTTGGTTTTTATCTTGTTTTCGTTTTCCTTTTGCTTTTCATTTTCATTTTTATATTTGTTTTTTTTTTTTGTCTTTTTTTGGTTGCTTTCGTGACAAACATTTAATGAAAATTCGCTTTTCACGCTCTCACCCTCTGTCGGCAGCGCACTCAACGTAGGCTGTTAGGCAGCGCCGACGTCAATGTCAACGTCGACGTTAACGTCTGCGTCGCTGCCAGCTTCGCAGTCGCTTCACATGCTGAGCCGTTCACATGGAAAATATTCGGTTATCCGTTTGGAACATTGGCGGCGCTGTTTTCATTTCATTTCTGCTTTTTTTCACTGGAGGAGCACAGGTCAACACAGCTGGAACAGTGCTACAACAAAAGAACTGAAAAAGCTTTCCACATTACCAGAATGTCCTCCAGCTGGATGAGCTGCCAAAGGAGTCAAACTATACTCAGAATATGATCTTAAGTTGAATAAATATGAATAAAATGTAGTTTTTATTGGTTTTGGTACAGCGCAAATTGTTTACAGGGGAAAAGAGAACTCTGAATTATCCTTATGAGCCTTCTTTTCGTATAATCATAGAGGTTTCTCAACCATTAAGTTGCATTGAGGTTAGGTTTTTCGCGTTTTCATCTGTTTTCTGACGCCCAACTGTACGCCATATGTCAGAAGATTGTATCACATGTCTGTCAACTGCTTGCAGGCACTGTAGCCTGAGCCGACGACAAGAGCAGCTACAATAGCTGGGACTCCGATTCCCGACATGGCTTGGTGTTAGCAGACGGACGGATAAACTGCCGGATACACACACACATTCACATGTCAGCCATTTTGGTTTGACGCCGCCGCAATAACAAAAACTACAACAACAACAACAACGCAACAACTTTCACTGCTTTGTGGATAGGAAAAAGGCGACGACAATGCCTCTGCCGGCGGCAGCTGCGCGGCTGCGTCCTCTGCTGCAGTGTGGATTTTCCACAGACATTTTCATTGAAACAGTTTAGCGTCGTTGCCAGTTTACTCGTCGCCGTGCCGCGCGTTCGTTCATTCGTTCGACATTCAGCTCTCGAAACCGAATCCGAAACCGAATTCAAATCCCAGCCAATAAAAAAATTAAGGAAAACAGCAAAGAAAGAAAAACAGAAGCAAAACAAAAAAATTAATAACATAAGAAAAACCAAAACCAAAAACGAATCCGATTCCGATTCTCGACAATATCGCCTTTTGCTCCTCCGTTTGCCGCCTGTTGTCGCCAAGGTTTATTGTTTTTTTTGTCTGGTGGAAAAGTGAAAAGTGAAACAGTTTCAACGGCAAAAATCGAGTGAGATTACCGATTACCGATAACCGATTACCGATTACCGATTACCAATAACCAACAACAAGCAGCCCCGAAACCAAAAAAATATATAATATTATATATTATATACATACAAATTATTTTTTGTAAGTGTAAGCAAAAATTTTCCAGTTTTCTTTTAGCAGCGGCAGCGCCGTCAACATCAACATCGACGTCAACGTCAACGTCGCTGCTAGCACTGCCGTCATTGTTGTTGTTGTTGACGACGCCGTCGGCGTCTTACGCACACACGCATCTGCTGCTGTCTCGCTCACACGCACAGCTCATTATACAGCCCATAGAACATCCGCTCTCTTTCCCATTGACCATTCGCACTCTGATTCTGTTGTACTCAGAGCGTCCTCCGTCCTCTGTCCTCCATCCTCCATCGCCATCGTCGTCGCCGTCGTCGTCGACGCCGCCGTCGTTGTCGTCTTTGTCACCTACGCAAAAATCAATAAGTTCCCCCAAAAAGCCGAAAAAATAAAGAATATTCGAACTGTTACTTTTTATGTATTTATTTTTATTGGTTTTCTTTTTGTTCTGTTGTATATTTTCTTTTGCTGACATGAAATCAATCAAACTGAAGATTGTTGAAGCGGATGGATGAACAGGCAGCAGCAGCTAGATATAGATAGGAGACGTTTTCCAACACTGGTCGATAGGACTGGCAGCAGGGGAGCTGGGGAGCATTGGTTGTTAGAGAAAGATAGAGAAACTTAGAAAGCATTTGTAGAGTTGTTAAGTTCAGTTTTCATGAGGCTTTGAATAAAATTCATTAACAAATTTCACTCGTCAGTTTCAATTTTTCATTTTTCTCCCTCAGCAACAAAAATTATCCAAAATAAAAATCCAAAAGTATTTAAAGCACAAACAAAATCCCAAAACCGAGCAATTCTAACACTCAATTATTGTTATTGTTTCCCTATAATCGTTTCGGCTCATACTTATATCTAAATTTGCTCGTATTAGCCATATGTATGACACACATATATGTATCTATATGCATGTATGTGTATAGTATAGTGTAATAGAGCTATAGCTTAGTTTCGATCAAGTCCATTTTGACGGCACGACAACGAGCTATCTCGTATCGTATATATATATATTTATATATATATATACATATATATGCTGTTCAGTTATTGACAAAATCTAGTACGTGACCAGGTGAAGCAGAATTACGAAGACTTTGATAGAGAATACAGAAGTGGAAGAAATACCCGTAGCAGCTGTAGCACTAGCCGCAGTCGCAGCAGTAGGAGCAGTACCAAAAAGCAGTACCAAAAGCAGTACCAAAAGCAGTACCAGCAGCAGTACCAGTAACAGTACCAGTAACAGTACCAGTAACAGTACCAGTAGCGGTAACAGTACCAGTAACAGAAGAAGGACACACAGAGAAAGTAACGGGAACGAACAGCAGCAGCAGCAGCAGCAACCAGTGATCGCTTCCTTTAAGTAAGGGAAACTTATAACAAAAGGTGCTCTTCGGTTCATCCTAGATAATCATTGATACAGCTGATGCCGCATCGTTTATTAATAAATCTTTCTAACTGGAAACCTGCACAACAAACTGTTGACAAACTGTTAAAAGCTTCTCTAAAACTGACCAATAGCTAAGCCCACAAAGGATCAGCCATAAATCTAATTAGCAATCAACAAACGCAAGCAAGCAAACAGTTATTCGAATCAAGTACAAGGAATCTGTAAGTATCCCTTATCTCTCATACACACAAACAGCTATACACACATACATATATGTTTAAACAAACCAGATGTTAACTCTTCTCTAGCTCGTATGTCTGTACTCCTATCTATCTATAAAGGAAATGTTAAGTAACAGCGTCTAATCGCACAAATTATCCAAAAGTCAGACTCTCAACTCTTCAGTTATATATACTATATATGCAATATATATTTAGCATATCATATCGATCTACGTATTGGCTTATGTGATCCCTAGTACCAGAACTTCTTATATGCAAGAATCTAACTCTAATCGCAATATTCTTCCAATACTTTTTACAAGATACAATTGCATCTCAAATATAATTAAAAGCATCTTCCTAGTCTTCTGTGATGTCCTTAAAGGATTGCTAGGATACTTCTATGATTTCTGTAGTTAAGAGACCTTAATAGATATTTCTTGCTTCCATAAAATTTGTTAAAGCTTCAGATTATTTTTATAGCAGTTTCTATATAGTTTCTATATAGTTTCTATATATAAAGATAGTTTCCTCTTCTTAAATGAAATTATTTAATTTTATATAGATAAATAACAGATTTTTGTATCTAAAAGTATACATTTGGATACCTATAGAATATATTTTGCAGATAAAGATTTTGTTGGGAGTAAATGATAGTAGTTGATCCACATAGATTGTCTGCTCTAAGAAACTTTTGGAAGTTAAGGAGGCTTGCTATTAATCAGATAATTTACAATGTTTTCTGCTGTCACTTGGGGTTTTGTGGCAGGAACTTATGAATTATACTATAGCTGTATCGGAAACAAAGAACAGACCTTTATCTTAAATCCTTAACAAGCTTCATATATAGAATCAAATGCCTTCGCGCTGCTCTACGAACACTCATAAAGTATAAACTTAAAATTTTCTAATTTTCTGATTTTCCATAACTCTATTTGGATTTTCTTACCCCTCTCTCTCACCCATTTACTTTCTCAGATTTATTTACTTCAATCTATTTAATTGGATTCCATCATCTCTCTCTATTTGATTATTTTCTAGTTTATATTCTCATAATTTTCCATCATAGTTTGCCTTCGCCTCGCTTGTTTCGTAGCTGTGACCTCCAGATCTTAATGCCTGATCCCAATCTTAGACAGTCTATAAACGATTCTTAAGCGGATTAAAATGAATTGTGTTTAATTAAAGGATTGCCGGGGATCGGGCCGCAGAGACCTGTTGACCTTTAGGCAACAGATGCGGAAATAGGCTGGCGACATTCAGCGCAACTTTGAAAAAATCTGAGAGAAGCTGTTGCATTTGGTGTGTTGCACCTCGCAGGAGGCGTAGAGAGCAAAGGGGGGTGTGGCTGCCTATTTTTGTGCCATTTGTTTGTTGTGCAAGTGTGTGTGTGTGTGTGCGTATTTGTGTGTGGGTCTATTTTAAATGTCGACTGCCGCGTGGCTTGAATGAACTAAAAATTGTCTACCGTGCCGCGTCCCTCGTCCCTTTCACTCCCCTCCCCACTTCCCACAGCCGCCACCTGCACCTCCATGCCCCACCCACCTCGAAGCGTAATCCATATTGCCACGTCTGTTTGTTTTTCGTCGCATAGCTAAATTTCATGCACTCTCAAACGAGGCACGCAGCCGCTTGCCCCCCACCCGTGCGCCGCCGTGACGCACATGGAAACGCAAAAAAATGTTTTCAAATCAATTCTAAAGTTCAACAGCCGCAAAATCAAAGAGCGAGAGAGTGAGCGAGAGAGAGATAGACAGTGAAAAAAAGAGAGTGGTAGAAAGAGAGTGGGAGAGATGAAGAAGCATAAAATTAGATTACGTTTTCTCAGGGCGCGCATTCCACAGACGCGGAAATGGCCAGCAGCTCTATGATTGGAGCTCTACTCTGTTCAAGAGATTACTATAGCTAGTGGCTGCTCGTAATCCACTCAGCCCCTACCCCATCCATCCCTTGGCCCACCCACAGCCCGCTCTGGTAGCCTGTTGCTGCACTAATGAGATCAGCGGAAAAAGCTATTGCCGACTGCAGCTGGCCGCTGGCGTAACTGTACCGCAAACTTCCTTGGCTCGTCCTGTCGTCGTGCGGTTGTCCTTGAGCCAGACGCGTTCGCGTCCTTTTTGCTTTGCATTCTAATAAGCTTAGCCAGCAGCTTTTGTCTCTCTCTCTCTCTCTCTCTCTCATCTCTCCCCCCATACCCCCTCTCTATCCGCTTCCCCCCATCACCTCACTCGCGCTCTCGCTCCGCCCATTCCTCGCATAGTTCAGTTATATAATATTATTGTACAGTACTAGTTCTATCAGCTTCGTCTTGTGTCTCCCCTTGTTCCCCCTCATCTCACTCACTCTCTCTGTCTTAGTCACTCACTCTCTCTCTGGCCCGTTTGAGCTTATTAAATTATTGTGTCTGTAGTGGTGTTCGGCGTCTGAGTTTGCCGTTTGCCGTTTGCTTTCTTGATGCCATTTCGTGTTCAATTGTTTGATGTCCTGTTTTGTTTGTATCTCTCTCTTTGTGTGTGTGAGTACCAGTACTGGTCCTGTTTCTAGTCCTGTTCCTGATTCTGGTCCTGGTCCTTGTCCTGGTCCTGGTCCTGGTCCTGATCTTGTTCCTGGCTGTGTGGCCCCTCGTTCTGTCTGTCCCTTTGCCGCTTATTCACACGCCACGCACAATAGACACAACGATGCCTTTCCCTGCCTTTGTTCTGGACACTGGTTTTTTGAGGCTTTTCATTTGAATTTGCTTAGATATAGTTAGATATATTCTTAGATATTCGCCAGTTACCGCTGCCTCTGCCTCTGCTTCTTCATTGTCAAGGTTGCACACAGGACAGCCGTCGATTCTTGTTGTAGTTGTTGCTCTTGCTAATAATTCACACGCATCAATCTATCCCTCACTCTCTCTCTCTCTCTCTCTCTCTCTCTCTCTCTCTCTCTCTCTCTCTCTCTCTCTCTCTCTGTCTCTCTCTGTCTATTTGAGCTGATCCGCTACTTGAAAGCTTTCCCTTGACTGACTTCGTCTCACGCTGAAGCTTTTGCACGCCGCCATTTTGTGACTGAAGCCAATGCAATGAGCACCCACACGCAACTATCTCACTCACACGCACACTCCCTCGCACCTCATTTCTCGCTTACACTTTAGCTGAGCTTTTGATCTGCTGCTTCAGCTAAATTTGCTACATTTTTTGTATCGATCGAATGTTACTTGCTTTTGGTCAAGGCATCGATACTCATAATAATTTTAATAGTTCACATATTTTATTCGCTTACCCATTGAATATAGTTACAAAAAGGTTCATTGAAGTCGTAAAAATATATAGAGTATATATAATCTTTATCAACATTAATAGTCAAGTTCATCTTGCGCTGCTCTTTGGCTCATTCGTTTTAACGCTGCGATCTTAGAGAAAATATGATGTGAGTACTTCCCACGATACCCGATACTTTATGGTATTCTTTCAGTGCTTAAAAGGAAAAAAACAACTTAATGAATTTATATTTCTATTGCATTATAAGCTTATATCAAGTGAACATTTATTTTATTTTGTTGCCCTGGGAAATACCCTGTAAAATATTGATTTTTTGATCTGGAAGTATCGAAAAAATATCAATACAGCGAAGTAGCGCGGTTTTGACAGCTCCAGCTTTCTCTTGTTGGTAAAGCATGCTGATCTCCGCTTTGCCTCTCTCACTCTCTTTCCCTTTCTAACCCCCCCTGCGCTGATCTATTCCTAAAAGGCTTCGCCAGAGGTTTCCCCCAGCAGCTTTTGCACGCCGCCATTTTGACTGGCTGAAAGAACGCATGTGGCGCGTTTACGTACATAATTGCATTGCATTGCACCCACGTCAGAGCGACTGTCATACGCACACACATACATACTTACACACCCAGATACGTACATATAACTGCTGTCATTCGCAGGCTGCCACCTTCGTCCAGGCCTATTGTCGACCCTCTCGCTCTCACGCACAGTGGCAACGCACAAAGCTTTTTATTGCATACTTGCCAGGGTTGCTGCTGCAGTTGTGCGCGCGCCATTTTTGTGTTGCACTTGTTGTGCCACGCACACACACAGACACGCACGCATACGCTCGCATAGTGCTATGTAGTAACCCTTCTTTGGCAAACGACTGCAGCCACAGTCGCTGCTGCTGCTGCTGCTGCCACTGCCACTGCTGCTGCTGCTGCTGCTGCTTCTGCTGCTGCTGCTGCTGCAACGCGCATCCGAAGCCAGAGACAGAAATCACGAATAGCGACCCTCTGCTTTGGTCTCTCATTCGCTGCATGCAAATTGTTGTACGCCCACAAGCACCCACTGGCCACCCACTGCGCAGGCAACCAGCCTAACGCTTCTCTAACCCCTACCCCTACCCCTAAACGCACTGCGAGCATAACTCTACCCCGCGTGACCTCGTGCGTCCTTTGCTGCAGTCCCAAGAATTGTGGTCGGTCGACTGCTGCAAGCGCGCAAAACTGACCAATGTCCAACCCCATTTGGCCGCTTACGTTTAACCTTTAACCCCTGGGCGCGAGTCCTTTGTGCGGCAAGGATGCACTTTTTGTGCCTTGAATTATTGGCAAATAAAAAGGCATGAAAAGCTTTCAACTTTAATTGGCTTGTCGCCTGCGTAGTGCGTCGCAAAAGCTGCAATCAAAACTGTCTCGCTCTCGCTCGCACTTGCACACCCAGCTCAAACCCATCTCGCTCATTGTCTTTCGTTCTCTCTCACACTCTCTATATATGTCTCTCTCTGTCTTACGTTTGCTTGCACTCGACGCTGGCCACCCCTCGCCTTGTTGCGCCTTGTCCTGGCTGCCTATTAAACGTCAATTAATGTCACCTTCAACAACTGCAATTGCACTGCGGCTACAACAATTGACTGTTGTGTGTGTGTGTGTGTGTGTGTGTGTGTAAGTATATGGCAACCCCTGGCCTTTTCCTTACCCTGCAACTGCCCCTGCACTCTGCACTCGGCACAAGGCACTCTGCACTCTGCACTTTTCGCCCTGCGGCAGACTCTCCCGATGACTTTGTTTTGATTGCGACGCGTGCGTTGCTGTCACATTTCTTCGTTCTCTTCCCCTTCCACTTCTTCACCACCTTCTTCTTACCGAACACCTGAAAGAGACAGACTGAGCGACTGAGTTACTGAGCGATTACGAGAGGCCAAGCAGTTAACGAAGTGCAGCTGCATGTGCAACAAGTGTCCTGCGTGTTGCACTCTTCGACGACCTTGTAAAGTTTCTTCTTTGTTGTTTTGATTTACTCAACATCCCTCTGTGTGTGTGGCTGTGTGTGTGTGTGGGTGCCCCTCGTTGGTGTGTGTTCGAGCGTTCGTGGGTGTGTGTAATATTATATAACGCAGGTAAATCTTTGGCGGACGCGGTGCTCGTGGGCGCTTTCCTAGAATGCGAAGGAGTGGAAAATTCCTGAAAACAGTTTGCAATGTTTTCTAACTTCAACCAACCCTTCCCCTACTCCTACCCCAACCGCGAACCCAACCCCAATGTAAGAAATAGTTGGTAACCGCCTACGTCAGCGGTCTACATAGTAACTGGCACGTTGCATGTCCAACTCAGCGAACTGACAGGACCAATGCCAACAACAGAAGCCCGGAGTTCGCAGCTCGGAGCTCGGAGGATGTAAATACGTAACATACTCTGTTTCAGCCTCTTCTCCTTGATGTGACCACCCACTTTGTATCCTTCTGCTCTATTTCCCACAATGCATACAGATTTCAAGAATTTTTCATTTCTAACGCGCAAAACTACTGCTTATCGCGACGTTGGAAGACAGCTCGAAGATGTTTTCACAATTTTTCAAGGCGTAAATTAATTTTCCTCTTCCTCTTGTTTATATTATTTTATTCTTATCGACATTTATCCAACTTGAGAACTTGACAGCTTGACCAAAGGATAAAATATATTTAATAGGAAAACGCAAACGAATTCAACATTTGCAGGGACGCAGAACAATAAAAAGGACATACTGTTGGTAAACTCCAATCATAACTGTATTATACTCTAGCGTCTTATGTCCTGGCATAATTTACAGTGCTTTAAAAGCTTTTCAAACAACTAGCACTCAGCACATCCTTCTTCACGTAAGCAGAGATTATAATTGAAAGCATTCAAAGGACATCTTGTCACATGTGTGCTACTGTCATTTATACATGTACAAGCCCGGTTAACCAGGATTAAACTTTGTGCTGCAAAGGATCCAGTTAAATTAAAACATTAAAGGATGCGCTTTTATAGCTTGAACATATTACTTAAAGTACAAGTTTTATGTGTTCTTAAATAGCTTCGATTGAGTCCTTTCTTTCCCACAAAAAAAGCGATTAAAGTTTATATTTGTTAGATTGCTCCCTAAAACGATGCCCGTGGAGTCCTTGTTCGTTAAATGCCCAGTTAATGTCTTAATTTTTGACTTTCGCAGGAAGCTTTTTCGTTTTTCTTTTGCTGAGAATCATGAACTTAATTTCCTTTAAAGTAAAGACCAGCAAAAGATATTAAGCCTAACCTAAGCTATCTTCTATGTATCATCCAAACTGCTTGTATTGTCTATCTGAAAAAGCTCTTAGATTTGACCTTAAAGCTGCCTTTGGGTTTCCTCCAAAGTTTTTTCGTCCTTTTCTAATAAAATTTCGATTTTATTTTTGGCGTATTTTTCTGCTCTCATTTTATGCGCTGTACCCAAAGCAGTGAAAGAAAAAGGCTATAATAAAGTGTCGTATGTTATTACATACCTACATATACTTGTACGTATATACATGTACATATATTCGTTATCAGTCGGAATCAACAACTGTTGAATACATGCCAAACATACATACATACATACACACATACATAGATACATACTTTTTGCGCGGATATTTTGTTCTCGCGCCTGCAAAAAAGGATTAAACACGAGGGAATTAAATGAAAATTAAATACGTGATATGTGTCGGAACATGAATGTATATGGTGTATGCAGATGTATATAGGACATCCTCAGCATGTACATACATACATCTGTATGTATCTCAAATGAACTCATGTCCTGGTATCTTACATCTAGCTAGAGGATAGCTTTTCGTCGAGCGTTGCCTGTTTGTATGTTTGTGGCTAAACATGTACATGCTCCTTCAGTATCTGTGTGTATGCATGTGTGTGTGTGTGTGTGTCTGTTCAGCTTGGTTTCGCTGTTGGCAGCTCAAAGCAAACGACTCACAGTTCACTTCCTTTGCTGCTTCCTTCTTCCTTTTAGCGCTTAAGCGCCGCCGTTGTCGTCGTCGTCGTCGCCGTCGGCGCATTTATTTTTTGGCAACGCCAACGTCGACAGCGACGCTGCGCAACATTATGCTGGCATCTGCTCTCACACACATATGTATGTATGTATATACACACACGCGCAGCTCAGCGATTCGCATACATACATACTTTTCCCAAGCTGCCGTTTCCATGGCCAAAGCTCCCGGCACCACGTCCAGGCAACGCGCTCGCGCCCCTTCTCTGAGTGGCAAATCGGCTCCGAATCCCCAATCCCAATCCCAGTTGTCGCGTCCGTCACCGAGTTCGAGTTTTTCTGTTTGAGTCACTTTTTGCCTTTGGATACTCAGGTGTGGAGCGTACTGCGCTGATCTACGCAAATGGTTGACTTCTAGTTGAACTCACACACAAACTTTAGCTCAATGTGTGCGTGTTGTTCATTTGGCTCAAATGATTGTAGAACCATTTATCATCATAATTGTTAAATTTGATTTGAGTCGTTTACAGTTTATTTGCCTAAACGGAGTATGTACCTAGTTTCTGATTTTATCAATGTGCTCATAGAAAACTTGAGTTGGGTTTTGGGACTTGAAGCTTTTGCGTTCACAACTCATCATAACAAAAGTCACTCCGCTTGCTGAGGCGACTGCGCTCATTTCTCATTCCACTCACACTCACAAATAATTTCGGCAAAAGCCACACACACACACACACTCACACACAACACACATACACCGACGGTGAGGGGCTCACATAAAAAACATCGCATAGTGCTTTTGTATTGCGCTGTCTTTCGGCATGGCGCGGTCGCTGTCGCGGTCTCGGTCGATGTTGGTATTGCTTTTTCTGCTTCTGCTTCTGCTGCTGCTGCTGCGGCTGCGGCTGCTGCCGCTTTGTGTTGTTCTTGCTTGTGTGCGAGAGTGTATGTAAGAAGCATAGGAATTTCAGCTAAGGCAGCAGCAGCAGAGCGAGCGTTGGCGGCCAAAATATACTTGAGTGAAACTGTTAAGTGATAAATGTTACGCACTCGGTGCTCTGTTAGGCAGCACTAGCTAACCGCGTTGACTTCTCTCTCACTCGCTCTCTTTCCTTCTCTCTCTCTGGCTGTTTCTCTCTCACTCTGTCCGCCTTGCTGCTGTTGGCGCTGCTTCTGCCGCTGCTGCTACTGCTGCTTCTGCTGGCGCTGCCAGAATGCCGCATGCACGTCGGTCATTTTTGTATTTGGAAACACAATTCCGTTCCGTCATTTGTATTTGGAACGCCGCAGCAGAAAGAAGGTCGACAAAAAACATTATTGGCAGAACATTTTTCGGCAACAAGACAAAAATAAATAACATATAAAAAAACCGCAAAGTGTTTAAATATGCATTAACGTGTGTAACGTCGCCGCCGTCGCTCATTGTTTTTTTTGCTCCTCTGTTGTGTTTGTTCGTAAATAGTTTTGATTTCTGTTTTGTTCAAAAACAAATCAAAAATAAATTCTAAAAAGAAACCGCAAAGTGATCTTGATCTGCTGTTGCTTCTTCTTCGTTCCTAAGCGTAAGCAAAAATAATTAAAAAAAAAAAAAAAATAAATAAATATCAAAATCAAAAAGCGCGCACTAAACGCCTAAAATAAATAAAATTCTCCAACTTACCAAAAATCCAAATTAAATCATAAAGGGGAGAGAGCGAGCGAGAGAAGGAGGGAGATACAGAGAAACGATGTAAGAACACCGTTAAATTCTTACGTCGTTTCTCCTCCGTTCAATCGACGTCGTCAAATAATTAGCAACAATAACAACAGCAGCAACAACAACAAGAAAAGAGAAGAACATCAGCCAAATAGTTGTCGCGTTGGCGGGGACTATTGCGGGGATAGTTCCATAGGGCGGGAAGCATACAGTGGGAGGGACGGGCAAGGAGGGGCAGCAGCTTTTGCTTTTTGATGTCGTTGCTGCTGCTACTGTTGCTGTTGGTGTTCTTGTTGTTCTTTTTTTTCGTGGCATATTTTCTTGACTTGTGTGCGTGTGCTGCGTATGCGTATGTTTGCGTCTGTGTGTGTGTGTTTGTATGTGCGCGCGTGTTTGCCGCCCGCAGCTTTGTGTGTGTGCGTTTTTTTTACAACTGACAAAGAGCAACACCAGCAACAGCAACAATTTTTCTAGTTTTTTTGCATACATATTTTTTTCTATGTTTTTTATTCAGTGCTTTAAAAGCTCAAACTAAATCAAGTGACAAACATTTGAATGAAAAAAAAAACATAAAAACTTATGTTTTCAGTTTATGCACTTAATATCTGAAAAGAAGACAAAAAAAAGAATATCATAAACAAAAGAAACAAATGCAAAATATACAACAAAGAAATAACAAAAGCAATTTTTAAGGCGCTCGCTCTGACATCATCTGCGCAAAAATTACAACAAACATAGCAAAAGCAGCAGCAATAACAATAACAGAAACAACAATCCGCAATTGCAAACAGAAGTAAGCAAAGGAGAGAAATAACAAAAGAAACCGTTATTACTAAATAACTACGCGCAATTTTACAACGTACAGGAAAAGCCAAGAGCAGCTAAAAGAATTTTCCCCATTTTTGGGCACATTTTTTTCCTTTTTTTGTCTTTTCGTTTTGCGTGATTTTGCTTTTCGCCTACTTATTCACCACACAAAAAAAAAAACGCTAACAACAACAAAAACAATTGCCGAAAAAGCAACACCAACGCACACAAATACACGGACCAAGATCAAAGTCAACATGACGACAACGACGACGACGACGGCAGCAGCAACAGCAGCAGAGCAAAGCTCTCTCACTTTCTGTCTCTCTATCTTTTTCTCTGGTATCGAGGAACCGTTCACGCATCGCATAAATCTCTTCTAATGCGAATGCGGCCCCCGCTCACGCGTCGACGCAAGCGCGCGCCCACTCAACAGCGTCGCTGTCAGCATAGGCAAAGCCAAAGCTTTGCTGCTTGCTGGTTGGTTAGCAACATATTGCGACGTGTTGCTTGCTTGCCGGCCGGCCGGCGGTCGCTGTTGATCGCTGAACAGCTGTGTTGCGCCGTCATCGTAACTCACGCTTCCTCCCTTTCTTTCGCTCTCACCCACGTCTTAACTAGTTGGCGTAGAATATGTTGCAGGAGGCGGCGGTGTAATTGGCTGACCTAACTGTTAAATTAAGCCATTGTCTTTTGCATGTTTCGATCATCAATGTGTGAGTGTGTGTGCGTGTGTGGCCTTGCCAGTCAGCTTGTCTGCCAATTTTGTATAATGATGATCGCACATACACACACACACTCAAACACAAACACAAACACACACATACGCATACGCATACGCATATGAGCAATTTGCTCAAAATAGAGCATAAAATAAAAGAGTGGGGAAAGGGGAAAAGCTGACGAGTGTCACAAAGCTCTTTAACATTGCAGTGCATATATGATATGTACATAGATGTTAATTCGTCTTAACTGTACAGTTTGGGCGCCATTTTGGTAACAATTGTGTGCATAGTTCTAAGGACACTTTCAGCTAATAGAATCTAATTGATGCTCAATTTTCTTCTTCTTACGTTGCAGGTTATCACCCATTTGGCCAAATTGACACAAATACCAATTCCTTTCGAATCAACAATATCTTTTCCAAAATTCATAGAAAAGACATCAAAACTAATCAAAAAACAAAAAAAAACGGGTTTTCTTAAAAACAGCAACAAAAAAACAAAAACAAATAAAATTAACTTACAACCAAACCGAGCGTGCGGACAAGAATAAAGGAGACTTACAATTTACATAAAAATTTAAAAAAAATTTTAAACCAAAAAAAGAAATGCAACAACAAATAACAACAATACCAACAACAAGAAATTTACTTTAAACGACACTTTCTCGAGTATAAAAAAAACTAACTGCAAAACTTGTTTCGGTATCTCGAACCCACCCAAAATAAAACAAAAGAAAAACTAAATCTTAAAACGAAAAGTAAAACAAAAACTAAAGGGAAAACGCCAAGGACATGAGTCAAACCAGAAACTAATCATCAAAATTCAAAACAGGGAAACGTCCTTTATTTTTGAAGCATTCCAATTCCAATTCACAAAAACAAAAAACTAAACGCCCCCAAAAAAGAAAAACTGCGAAAAACTATTTCCGGAATAAAATCCCCACCCCACAAAAAGAAAAACAACAAATCCGAACCCAAATTGAAAAGTGTTTTCGAAGCGCAAATTCGTCCGATTATTTTCATATAAAAATAATCGAAAACTACGCCAGAAACTGTTATTATTAATTAAATATTTATACATATTAATATATATATATATGTATATATATATATATATATAGACACAAACAAATATTTATATATATTTTTTTTGCACGAAGTCGAGCCGAACTCCACACAAGTAAAAACCCCTGCTAAATTTCCCCTGCCCCCCTCTCACAATTAATACAAAGAACAACAACAAACGACGAAAGTTTTTCAAAAAGCAAAAAACCAAGTTAAAAGTCCTTAAAAGCGCCGCAGGAAGAAGCAGAAAGTACAGTTAAAAAAAATCATAAAGATGGCTTCCGAACTGGATCAATTCGCCGATTTGGAATTATCAAAAGAGGATCGTGAGCAAATCTTCGATCCGCCATTGGATCGGCAGCAATTGGAAGGTGCTGGCACCTCAAGGTATTTATCACATTTCTCCCCCCTGAACACCCTCCGACATTCATCCCAAAAAAAAAAAAAAAAAAAAAACAAAAGAAAATATTAAAAACTAATTAGAAAAACCGAGAAAACCAAATTAAATCCTGCCACTTGTGTGTGCTCCTCCCCTCCCTACCAATCCACCAATCCACCAAACCAAACCCCTCTTTCCCCCAATATATTATCGCTCCATCATTTCCACAATGCATAAAAGTGTCGCCTTCTCTGATATGCGCCCCCTCTCCCCCCACCCGTAGTTATCTAGGTTTTTAGTCTCTAGTAGAGCCTCTATATAACTCTTGCCCCAAAGCTCTAGAACTTTTCGTAGTTTTTCTGCTGCTTTCCAGCATTTTCATTAAAAATAATCTGTGATTACAAGGAGAAACCTCCAGATAGAGAAATCTCCTTTTTCTCACAGATCTATTCTATCTTTCTTTCTCTTCTCACACTCTGTGCTTCTACTTTTCCATATAGATCTTTGATGGGATCTTTCGCTTTAGATACTTGCGTCCTTAAGGATGTGTTCTATCCATTATAGAATCTAGATCTTAAACTGTATTTGAGCAGAATATCTTTTAGTACTTCGAAGTAGTTTTTTGTAGTGAGAAAGAAGTCCTAAACGCCCACCAGAGCCCTATATTATCGAGGACCTTATAAAAGGTCCTTTAAAATGGCGCCATAACAATTTAGATACGCCTTACACACGCGCGCTTCAAATGATTTTACTATATACATATATATGTTTAGCTGTGTGAGTGTGTGTGTGTGTGTGTGTGTTTGTTCACCCCCCAGGGTAATTCTACACCTTTAGCTAAAGATGGGAAAACCAGAAAAGTTCTTATGCCTTCGGTAAGACAATCCTAGTAGGGTGCCAGCAGGGTGGCACACAGTTGAAGAGAGTATATAGTTGCCTCTGCCTCTGCCTCTGCCGCTTTCCACAATTGCACAAATTATCACGCCAAAAAACAAGAAACTTGCCTCTGTGTGGCACACCCGCTGCTGCCTGGGACTGCGACTGCAACTGTGGCTAGCTAGGCTAGAGGATAGAGGCTAGAGGCAAGCGGTAACCCCTACCCAATGTTCCTCCTTCTTTTTATGTAGCTGCCACCCTACCACCCTGACACCCCACCGCCCCTTTGGACATACAACGCTGCTAAATAGCAGCTAATTTCCTGTGATAAATTGGGCATATCACAAGAAAAACAAAAAAAAAACCAGAGGCATAAAAAAGCTCTCAGAGCAAGGATGCACACAACCCAAACCCAAACCCAAACCCAATTCCATACCGAACCCAACTCAAGCGAATTCGACCCTCATCAAATCCTGGCAACGCCGAGTTGAGTTCAGCTCAAGTGGTGTAAGTGAACACCGCCGAACCAGAGCCTAGAAGATCACACCAAGGAGCGGAGCACATAGTTGATTATCATTGTCACATGCATCATCATCGCTAGTAAACTGTGCAACCAGCTACCCGTATACCCTCTCCACTACCTGTGCTCTCCTTGCTCAACTTCACACAGAAGAACGTACACCCCTTGTGGACACCAAAGGCACAACCCCACACACACGCACAGCCCCGAACACACACACACAGATAGAGAGAGAATACACGGAGATCTGTCAAAAAGGAAGAAAATGATTTGATATACAAACACTCAAAGCGTGTGACACAGGCTCTTGCCTTGATAAGTATCCTCCTCAGTATCCTTAAAAGATTCATATCAGCCTCCCAGGCGCACACACTCACACACACACACCCAATACACACAAAGGACTGGCCCCTCGAGATCTTTGCAACTGTTCGATTAGATATTCCTATCTTTAACTTCCCCTTCCTTTCTATCAATTAAAGCTTTTTTCTCTCCCATCTGTATCAGTGATCTACGAAAGCTAACTGAAAGCTTTTTAATATGTGTACACGCTGACGAATACGCGATATGAAACCGTGTTAAGCCGCTTGTTGCGACAACGGTTAAGCTGCTGCTCCTTCTGCTCCCTCTAAAACTGCTCCTGCCTCGCGCAGTATCTTTGTCTGCGAGCGGCGAGCAGCAAGCGGCGAGCGAGCGAAGGGTCTACAATAAAAGGGCTAAAGGGAAAAAAAACTTTACTAATTTCTAAAAGGAACCCAAAGAAAACAGAAAACGGCAAAAGAATCTCACACACACACACTTACACACTAGCTGAGAGACGGCAGCAATCGAAATCTTTTTCTGTAGCATTCGTTTAATCCGCCAAAGAAAACATGCCGCGAGCATTTGCTGGCAGCAGCTCCTCGTTTGCCCGGAGGAGGTTTGCTTAGAAAACTGCTTAAATTCTAAAGGGTTGCCCACACGAGTGTGTCAGTATGTGTGTGTGTGTGTGTGTGTGTGTGTGTGTGTGTGTAATCAGGTTTTATGCTCTGAGTTGGCGTTGTGTCTTAGACACTTTTTGGGTTGTGTCCCTGGGCACGCAGCAGCTCGCGCGTTTTTCCCCCATTTCCTTCCTTTAGCATCCTTCTGCTTCGGCAAATTGCAAAACTAAACGAGTTTCTTCTCACATTTCCTGCGACGACGTCGTCGTCGTCGTCGTCGTCCTCATTCACCCCGTTAGAAATTGTGCTCAGCATTTTTCAATTATACGAAAGGATTTGGCATCCTTTTTTTGTTTTGTTTTTTGTTCTTCCTTCTAATGTTTGCTCACTTGCAGAACAACAACAACAAGAGCAACAATATCCCTAAAGTTTAGTTCAAGATTGAAGTTTGAGGACTTGAGCATCTGAGGAGAGATAATGTAGTGCGGCGCGTTTGCCCAATTTGTTGTTGGGTGGGGAGGGAAAAGGGGGCAGCAGGCAGAGTTAGGAGGAGCGTGAAGTAGGTAGGAGGTTTGCTGCTTAGAGAAGGATCCTTCCTGCAGGGATCACCCTATTTGCCTGTCAGGCGCGTTTCTTTGTATCGTTTTTTTTTGTCGTTTTCGTTTTCTTTTCTCTTTTTTTGGGAAAAGGTATCGGATCGGTGTTCTAATCTTAAGCAGCAATCACTGAGCTGCTTGGTTATTGCCTTGTATTTAATTCCCATCGATTACCAAGTCTTCGTCCTTGCCTGTGATCATGTGATCCTGTGATTCTGTGATCCTCTGACTGACTGAGTGACTGACTGACAGTCAAATTAGTAGTACGCAGGCAGCAGGAAGTCCCGCCAAACCCTTCCCTCCTTTTTTATTTCCTTTTGGGGGTTGATTAGATTTGCCAGCGCATTACGCATACGCCATGTGGCAGCTGTTTTTACCGCAATTCAATCCAACTAGCTGACCTTGTGCTTAGCGTGTGTGTATATGTGTGTGTGTGTGTGCTTAGTACTATGCTCCATTCAAGCAACACCCCCGTCCAGCGTCTTCAGGTAGCTCCTATCCAGAGGTAGCTCTTCGCTTCATTCAGGCCAAACTCGTTTCACGATCGACGCGATGATCAAACGATCTCATAAAAGTATACCACGTCTGTGTGTGTGTGTATACGTATGTGTGTGTGTGTATGAATTATAGAAAAAGCAAATCGCCAACAAATAATCGGCATTTGAATGAAATCAAGTACAGGAGGAAACCCCTCCCCTGCCCTCTGTCCAGCAGCTTGTGGAGGAAGGGTGGGGAAGGGCGGGGGCGTCTTAGCGCTAGGCAATGGGCAAATTTAGTTGCGCGAGGGCGTCAGGGGGCGTGGCACATATGCAAAAATCGCTGGCCAAAAAAAATGTGTTGTGTTTCTTGTTGCCCCCAGCGGAAGAGCAGAAGGACGCCGAGTTTTTTTTTTAATTTTGATTTTTTTCTTTGCGGGAATCTCAAACAGGATGCAAATTCATGAAGAGCAGCGAAACGTTTGCCAGGTAGAGCCAGTAGCCATGCGGGTGTGACTATGTGTGTATATAGAAGTATATATATAATATATATATGTGTGTGTGGGTGTGTGTGTGTGTGTGCAGGTAAGGAGCAAGGCTTGGTCTCTGCCTGCACTGCCCTGCCCTAACTCGGATTTGGTATGTAAAGGCGCCGCTACAAAGCTTAAGTGCAGGATATGAAAAGTAAACTTTGGCATATACACTATATATACACTACGTATATCCTATAATCCTTAACGATTTCCAAGTTATCCCTTGGCTCTATCTTAAATGTCGCTTGAGTTTCCTCTGACGCGACACTTTTTCTATGCTCAAATTATCCTTCAACTTGAATGGGTTTTCCCGCAGTTTTCCTGATTTCAGCTTACCCATCGTTGGATCTAATGGATCTCTCCCCGTAACCCTTCTCTCCCTTCCTTTCCCAAACTCCTGCTAATGCTTGCCTAGCTCTTAACAGAAAAAAAGAAATAAGAAAAAACCCACGAATTTCTATGCATATTCAGCGGCGTCTTCTGCGTCGGCGCACATGCCCTCATCCATATACCACACACACACACATACGAAAACCCATTCTTGTTGTGTATAAGTGTGTGTGTGTGTGTGCCTTACTTGATTCTCATGGCTCTTCTCACGTTCCGCTTGTTTGTACTCATTTAGCGTGCGTTTGATCCACATTATTTCGGTTTCGTTTTTTTTCTTTCTGT
The DNA here is from genome assembly GCA_035045065.1 of Hirtodrosophila trivittata. NCBI lineage: Eukaryota > Metazoa > Arthropoda > Insecta > Diptera > Drosophilidae > Hirtodrosophila > Hirtodrosophila trivittata. Next base: position 2,861,644 of record JAWNNK010001024.1, read on the forward strand.
TGTTTTTTTGTTCTCTACATTTTTGTGTGCTCCTTTTTGTGTTTGTGTTCATTAGAAATTTCCAAGAATTCAACGACACAACAAACACACATACACACATACACACACACACACATACACAGAGCCGAAAACGTTGAGATTCGTGTTACTGCTGGCTTAGTTTTTCAAGAATGCTGCCTCCATTTAGAGCCAGAGCAGCGAGTTGTGTGCGGCAAGAGGTGAGAGGAGTGAAGAGTGAAGAGTAGGGCACTGGAGTGAGAAGAGTGGAGGAGAGGAGAGAAGGAGGAGGAGGTGAGCTGAGCTGAGCTGAGCTGAGAAACCCAAAAATCCGGGAACAACAACACATCTCATGGCCAGGGCCAGGGCCAGGGCCAAAGGAAGCTAAGCTAGAGAGTGTTTCTGTACCTCAAACCTTGTCAGCGCTGGCCAACATCATTATGAAGTTTGTTGTGCCCACACACACATACAAGCACACACATATTATAGTTGCATAGTTAGGCCCAACTCTAATAGTCTAGTGATATATAACTTTTAGCTGAGTTTATAATTGGATATAATAATATTCCATGGTAAATTCAATCAATCTTATACCCTGTAACAGACAGTGGCAGGCAACTAAACATTTCTAACACCCTACAAACTACATGTGTATGTTATATGAGCTTACACGTATAATATATATTCTTCAGCATCAGCAGATATATTAATGGGAGCGTATAGAGATACTTAAAGGTTATTCTATATAAAATGCTTCAATCAATTTAAGTTCAACTTTTCTCTGCATCTTTTCAACTGTATATCGATAAGTATTTATCGATAGCAACAATCGATAGACTAGCTTAAATGACAATTCATATATTGTTTTTAGAATTTTTGTAGGAACTGCCTATAATTGTTAAACTCAAAGCGAATGAAACTAGTTTTCCTGACGAAAGGAAACATAGCCCTGGGAAAGCAGCTGTGCTTTAAGGGGAAAAGCAGCAGCGCCAGCGGCTGTTTAGGTATAAATGTTACTTGTATGCAATATATCTCAATATTATACTTTGCTCTAAGGTACAGTTCTATTAGGATACTCTAGAGACAGAGAAAATTACAGGATATCTTGCGTATACCATTATCCTACTGACTGTCAATTCGGAAACATTTTCTAAATACAGAAATATAAAGACAATTATATCTATTATTACCTATAACAATTCAGATATAATTTTCCGAGTTCCTTTGGTTATTTGGTCCTTCTACCTGACGAGGTGCATGAAAGATATGCTGAGGGTTTCGGGATGTGCCTAATTGGTCACGTATCGAGAAAGGAATATTGAGAGTACTTCCATAGTTTTAAATAACAGTAAAGTACACGATTATCTCTCAAGTCAAATATCAAGTGGAATATATAAATCATTCCGATTCATTTAGGTTTATCTTTAGATTATATTATCATGTATATTCAATACTTCTCAGTTTGAAAAGAAGAACTGGAAGAATCTTTATCCTGTTTATCCTCAAACTTTCCACATTCTCATTTAATATATTTCCCTTTTGCGTATACTTTTCCACTAAAAAAAAAGCTTCCAGTTACTTTCCACTCCTCCAGGCGTTGTTTCTAACTTTTAAACTAAAAGTTGATTTTCCTTTTCTTAGGGAATCTAGTTTTTCGACGTGTTTTACTATTCTCAAGGACTTTCACTTTCTTTGGCCTTTAACAAGTTTTCACTTTCAGTGTGCACTCAGGGAGTGTTTACTGTACTAATGCAACGGGACTCTTGGCATATTCATTTCTAGCTCTTTCTCTTTCTGTCTCGCTCTCTCTGTCTGTCTGTCTGTCTCCTACGCCCTTGCCCTCTGGCTGTTTGGCGCGCTTATCGACCAACTGTCGCGACACGTGCAGCTCCCTAAACCTATCCCTATCGCTATCCCTATACCTATACACATATACCTATAACAATCCCTATCCCGATTGCGATCCCAAAACCAATGATCATATGCAAAGAGTGGCGAAAGAAACAAAGAAAAAGTATAAAAATGGATGAGAACGCAGTTTTCATTCCGTCCGCGTCCGTTCGCTTCCGACTTTCTTCTACCGTTATTTCACCGGTTGTGCGGTGGTGATCACTTTCTTCCTGGGCAGCACACCATCACCAGCAGCTGCAACTGCAGCACAACCCTTTTTCGGTGTGATCCTTGCGTGTTCGCCACGCAGTGCAGCAGGACACAACACAGAACAGAACAGGACACGACAGGATAGGACAGGACGGGACACAGAGGCAGGTAGAGCAATGGTATTGCCATCGACCATTGTTTGTTATTGTTTTCACCCATCCCAAAAAGGCAGCCATCCAGCCAGTCAGCCTCTGATAAGGGAAGAAAGCATTTCACTGCCAATACAAAAGGGTTGCGCATCGCCGCTTGGCCAATTTGCCACAGTTGTTCCCCTTTCCTTTCCTTTCTCTTTCCCTTTCCCTTTCTCTCACTTCTCTGCCAATAACTCTTCTGTTATTCTTCTTCTTGTTGTTCTGCTACTTCTTGCTTGTGACAGCTGCATCAGGGCAGCTTTTAAGATCGCCAAAAGCTTAGGGACAACCAAGCGTCAAAAAGCTATAACATATCAGAGCAACATACAATTGTTTCGTGTATGGGCCTCATAAGAAATGCCGCTTTTACTCACGCTATCTCTCTTTTCTCTCTGTCTAACGAAAGAGAGTATAAAATTGCATTACTGAGATTAGGCACTTGCGCATACATATGTACGTTCATTCAACACTTCTAATGTTTACCAGTGTTGAATTGGAAGAGCTTTTAAGCACACGTGCTTTTCGGCGACGCTGGTCGGCTCCTTGTGGGTGACGACGCCGCTGCTCTGTTAACTTCTGTTGCTTTGCTGCGCTGCGCGTTATCAGCAATTTACGATCAAGCTAACCAGGGCGGCCAGCCGGCTTGCTTGCTGTAAGCGTTGTTGTTCTGCTGCTGCTGCTACTGCTACTACTACTACTACTACTACTAATACTACTACTGCTTGGTATTGAGGCCATTGAACTACCGGAATGAAGTCGAAATTTTTATTAACTTTAAGCGGTTGTTGCTTGCCTGCCTGCCTTCTGCTGCTGCTGCTTACAACTGTTTTTACCGTTTTTCTTTTATTTACTTAGTTGTGGCGTTTTGCCCGCTTTTACCGGCCAACATACATACGAGTATGTACATATGTGTGTGTGACCAAACATATTTTTGTATTTATTTGAGCTTGTTTTTGTTTTTCCAAATTGGCCGGCGCCAACATCAAATCTATGCATATTTGTGTGTGCGTGTGTGTGTGTGTGTGTGTGTGTGTGTGTGTGTGTGTGTACTAAGTAGTGTGTGTGACAGCCACGTCGACGTCACCTTAAACAAAAATTTACAAAAACACTAAATGACCGGAAATAACAAATAGTTGAGGCGCTCGCCGCTGTCGCTACCTCTGCTGCTGTTGTCAAACCAAAACAGCTCGCACACACACATGCACACATAAGCACACATAAGCACACGCGCACGCACACGCATACACAGACAGAATTGTGCGCGGGTCGCTACGCATGCAATGCGAATGCGTGACGTAATCGGAGGCAGCGAACTGAGCTGTTGCACTTTTTCGAGCAGAGAAAACGAAAACACGTATTAAAAATGAACAAAAAAAAACACAAAGAAACGAAAGAGCAAGAGCGAAAAAACAACTTGACTTGTTGCGAGAGATCTGCATGTACACTTGTGTCCGCGAATGTGTGTGTAGATTTATATGTGTAGGTTAAAAGCGCAACAATTTTTTGAAGAGATGGGAGAGCGTTGTGCCAGCGTGAACGCCAACGCTAGCGTCAACGCCGTTGCGTTGAGCTTCAGAAGACTGTTGCTGTTGTGTTCTGTGCTTTGAGCTTTTGTCGCGCTACAGCTTGACAGCCGTCAACAGAGTTGTCAACGCTGCTGCTGCAAAAGACAGTATGCACATCAGAATTGATTAATTTCATATGCATTAGACATAATTATAATATCTAAATTTGAATAAATTTAAAGGTATTTTTTGTACACTTGATATAATAACTTGAACTAATATGATTATATATGCAAAATGTATTAATATGTATGCAATAATTAGACAGATCGAATTGATATTGAATTGATTAAATCACTTAATTCTATCGAGTTCTTTAAGGTGCTGCCATACTAAGCCTACTACCATGATAACAACTGCCCTATCTGGCAACACCATTAGACTTAAACGAAACGTGTATTGGAATTTCTCCTACTTTATACCTCTTGTTGTTTTCCCTTTTTTCGCAAGTGTTGCGCGCCAATCATGTAGTTGCCTTTACTCCATCAACACAACAACATATCCCAAGTAAGAATAACGAAGAAGAACAACAACAGCAACAGCTACGGCAACGACTTTATTGTCGCTTTGCAGCCGCGTAGCCGGCAGGCTACCTCTCTGTCTCTCTCTTTCTCTCTCTCTTCTATCTCTCAACAACTGTGCTCCAACGCGCTGCCACTTGCGTTTTGTGCTTGGCTGTCCCGTCCATTTGCCGCCGTTGTTTTGCGCCTTGCTCTTTGTCGTGCCTGTTTTAGTTTCAGTAGTTAAATGCTCTTTGCATTTTGCGGTCGTCTTTTTCGGAAATACGCGACGTAGTTGCGGCAATAACAACAACAATAATAATACCAACAACAACCATACTAACAAATACAACAACAAATAATTCAACAGCTCGGCAACGCAAAGCAACAGCAAGAATTATAAAATATTTTACGCCTGCTGTTGTTGGTGTCAGTGTCTGCGTGTGTGCGTGTTGTTTTTACTTTTTTTTTTAATAGTCATCGGTCGCTGGTCGTCGTGGGCGCAAAAAAAAAACCAAATTTGTGCTGCGTTGCGTTCTTCGAAATTAGCTTAAAGCTTTAAGTGATATTCATTTTAGAACAACACCAGCAACAAAATAGAAACAATCTGTGAAAAGTGAGTGATGAATGTTAGAAGACCACGACAAAAAAATAGTAGAAAATAGCAACAAAAAAAAAATCAAAAAAATTACTCGCTCGAAAATACGTAGACGACAAAAGTGTCTTGTCTTCTTTTTTTTGCTCGTAGTTTGGCGTAGTTTTTTTCGTCGTTGTTTCCTTTATCTAAGTACACACACATATATGCACGCAAGTATGTGTTTGAGTTAGCCTCCGTGTTTCTGTTTATCCGTGTGTGTGTGATTGAGTGTATGTGGGAAGAGTGACAAACAAACTAAGCAAAAATTACATATATATATAAGGTTTTTTTTTTTTGTACCGTTATGACGACTTCGTCAAGCCGGCGTCAGCGTGCATTTACGTATGTGTGTGTCTGTGTGCATGACAGTTTTTTTTTGCGCTTCGTCTTTGCGCTTGTCTTTTATAGCTTCGTCTTTTACTTTATGTCATTTTTGTTTGGCAATTGCAGTGCGGAGTCAGCAATTATTAAAAAATGCGCTTAAATCAAACAACGCGTGACAATAAAAATCATTTTCAGCATACATATGTACATATATAATCACAAATCTATACATACTTATATGTTTATTAATATTAATCTACATATATATTGTATCCCCATACGAATGCATTGACATGTGCGTCTGCCTTTCTTTAACTAGTTGCGCCCAACCCAAAAAGCAACAGCAACAAGCAAGTAAACTGACCTACTTTGCCTTACTCTGACTTGTGTAGTCGTTAATCGGAGTCTGTGCTCTGTACTCTCCTGTCTAGCGGCCAGTAGTGCTCAAAACGTGAGATGGAGTGGGAAAGAGAGAGAGAGATGAAGGAAAAGTGAGAATTATACATACATATGTACGTTGGTGATCTGCCTTGCCTTTGATGCAGTTAGTTCTCTTTGCAAGCACGCAACACTTCGGCATCATTCGGTAAAGCCGAATTTGCAGCACTGCCTAACGAAATTCTTTGCTCGGGCTGGCCGCCAATGCTGCCCATGCGCCTAAATATTGTGTGCATATACTTATATACATACATTCGTATGCATAAACGAGTATATGTGGGAAAGGGGCGGCAACAGTATGTTTTTGCGTCTGTTGCTAATTAGCTAGACACGTATCATATACCTACACAAACATACACGTATAATACTTCTGTACATGCGTGTACAAGCTGGAACTAGTTCAATCAAATTTTTTGATTTTTGTATTTTGTACGCAACATGGACACACATATTTATATCTTTATAGTATATACATACACACTACCGATAGATCTTATCCATACATTCTGCATCTACATGAAAGATGTAAGCATGCGCAGTTGACTCAAAATCGCATCTGCCTGTGTATAGGCCCTATATGTCTTCTACCTCGCTCCCAACCCACCTGCCCACTCCCCAAAACCTGTAGTGCCTGCGAATTAGAGCCCATACGCGTGACATAAAAAAGAAGTAAGAAGCAGCAGTTGTAAAAGATCAGCAAAAGCAACGACAAAAGAAATAAAAATCATAATCATATCAGTATCACAAATTCTGCTACATTTCTGCGTGTGAACAACTGAGCGTATGACTGAGGCACACGAAGCGCTCGTTCATTCGTTCGTTTGCTATTTGCGCTTATGTGTGTATATCTATACGTATATACAAATATATGTGCTATGTATGTATGTGTTTAAAGAAAAGTGTGCGAGCGTTTCTGTTGCTGCGCAGCTAACGTCTACGTCTGTCTACGTCATTAAATTGTTATTGTAATTCCACTTAACATGTTGTACCCGTTCTCTTTCGTCTTTCTGCCTACGTAGGTGTGTGTGTAGTGTGTTTGTATTTGGTCTCATTTTTGTCATTTTATCTCTTTAGTATAGTTATTTTTCGCGTTAAATTAAAGAAACAGCGAAAACGAAACGAAAAACAAGAACAAATAGCAAAAGTGAGAGCACTTTTTGTAAAGAATAAGAGTTTCTTGATATTAAAAGAGAAGAATATAGACAGTGAGTAAGAGAGAGAAAGAGTGAGAGAGAGGGCGAGAGACGAACACATATACTTCTACAAAAATAACAGAAACAAAAAAACGAACTAAAAATGCACAGCAGCAGCAGCAGCAATTACCCCAACAACAATACCAACAGAATCAATATCAACAACCCCAACACCAACAATTACAATTATTATAATCATCATCAACAACACCAACAACAACAACAACACCAACAGCAACAACAACAGAATACAAAATTACGTTTTTATGATCGGTGAGTTTTTCAATTGTCGTCGGCGTCCCTACTTACCCACCCCCACCGAGGCCCCGATACCCATGCCACCCCTTTCTGTTATTCTCTCTGCCATTACCTACCTCCCCTAAAATTTCCCCATTTCAATCTTCCTTAACATCTCTCCCTCCCGCCGTTCCCTCTAACTCTCAATACATATGTATGTTTCTATGTAAAATATTGCCCCGCTATTAGGCGCAACGGAAGTCGTCTAAAAATGATTACATAAGTGTTTTTTGTGTAAAAATGTTGTGCTTTTCATTTGTAGTTTGGTAAACATCCACAATTATTTAATTCGATAACATATCAATTAAAGTAGCACTAAGTCATATTCCAATCAATATCTTCCACAATCAACTCAATCATTTGCAACATTCTCTGCCCACCACTTGCACCCTCACACCACACATTATGATCCCACGGATAATGATCAATTCTTCTCTCTTCTCAAATGCTTCACTTTCACTCTCTTCGATTCCTTACAAATCGTGGATGTAAACCCAGATCTTTATTCTTGAGAAAGATCAATGATTCTACCTTTTTCTGCAGTAAAAGCTATCAGAGGAAACATTGATTTATAATCGAAGTAATAGAAAAGCATATTTTAGTTTTTATCAAGAAATTAATCAAATCCTATACCTTATAGCTTACATATGCAGCAAATACTTAAATTTTATTATTATTCAATTGTGTATATAATTTGATAATCGATTTAACGACTATATGTAGATACGTACATATATACTCAGGTACACAAAGGTAGTGTGGGTCAAATGATATATGAGGTGGTATTATTACTGTTATTATACTTAATGAAGGATATTCGGTTCAGGTTATCATCGGTTTATATATACATATACATATATGTTTTTTATTTATTCACTTAATATGTACATAAATTTCTTGCTATGATGAGCATCTGTGCCACCTGGATAGGGGTTATCATTGCCATATGGCCACGCCTATTCACACCTTTTCGCCACCCCACAAATGCGCCATTTTGTTGGCGACCTCTTTTTAAATTTGTTTTTTTTTTTTTTCTGAAAAACCAACAAATGCAATTTTAGAACGGAACCAGGAACTAGCAGAGTGAGGGTTAGATTGCACACACATATGCATGTGTAGATATATGTATGTATGTATGTACGTATGAGTAAACTGCGTCGCTTTTGCCGGCCAATTTAGGTCAAATCGACGACAATGCAACTGCATTTAGTTGTTTTTGTTGCTGTTTCTGCTGCTGCTGGTGCTATTGCTTGAAACAAGTTTATACACACACACACACACACACATATGTATTGTGCATATGTTGACAAAGAAACATTCTTTTGCTCATTTATATGTATGTTCGTGTGTGGAGGGGGAAGGGGAAGTAGCTGCGCTAGGCGTAGGCAATAGATAAGCACTGCAAAGGAAAAAAAGAAATGTAGAAAAAGAAGAAGCGATTGCAGGCGACGCAACTGTGACAAATTAAAACTAACGATAATTCACAGTTAACGCCGTTGACACAGCGCGAAATAACGAAAGGCCAGCAACTTGTGGAATGCCATGGACATAGAACGGGCAAAACACTCGCACAATCGCACCCTCTCCTCAAACTATGCGTCATAAAATGCGTGGTCAAATGCTTGTGTATGGGTCAACATCCGTACATGCAAAGAAACGTTCATATGAAATTGGAATTGCACCCATATAGAGAATTACAATTGTAACTACAAAAACAAAACAAAACCAACACAACAGCAACAGCAGCCGAAGCAACAGATTTCTTTACTTTTTCATTCATAAAAATTTTTAAAATGAAGGAAACAGCGAGCAAACAACGAAACGTGCACATATACATACATACACGTGCAATATTCGTGTGTGTTTGTGCGTGTAAAAACAAAAAGAGCGAACAAAGCAACATGTGCGTGTAAGTGTAAGAGCGCCGCCGCCGCCGCCTTTCTATACGATAAAGAATAAACACATATATGTATGCATCCATACGTACATACATATATATATCTATATGTGTATAAGCACATCTGTACATGGGTGTATTTAAACATTTAAAAGCCAACACAAATAGCACGAACGAGACCGCAGACGTTGACGACGAAGCTGACGCTGACTGCGCCGCAGGCGCGTGTAGTATATTGATTGCAAGGCGGCGCGGCATGCGTGCATCTACGGTTTATAAGTTCATATGTATGTGTGTGTAAATTTACTTAAAACGCCCCGTGTGCATTGATAACAACACACTCAGGTGTCTGTGTGTGCCTGTGTGTGAGTATTCCAAGCAGAGGTCATTGCTTAGAAGAGGCGCCAGCGTCAGTCACATGTCAAATAAAATATAAATACACCTATTCCTCCCTCTTCTTCACTGACTTACTCACTCTTTCGTTTGGGTGTCTGTCGGGTTAAGGAGGCAGCAATGAATAAGTGCAAATTCTTATTGGTGCGGCGCGTGATGCACTTGGCGACGTCAACGAACTGTAGCGATGACATTTACATTTTAAGGCTGAGAGGATGGTTTTGTGGCAACTTTTATCCTCTTCCCAGATGCAGATTTGCTTATGAGTGACGTGAGACGTGATGTGACGCATGCGCAATGATTTTAAAACTGTACGCAAAAGTCCATGCTTATAGTTTGAGAGTCACCGCAGTTTCAGAGTCATTATTTATATTAACAAAATGCAAGACAAGCAGCGGCACGTTGCAACTTCATGACTGCGCTGGTTACTCAAATTTAAAAAAACAAAAAAAAACACATATATACACACTCATACACTTATACGTACATATATAAATACAAATACAAACTTATAAAAAAAAATAAAAATAAAAAAGAGCAACTGCGGCAAATTTTTCATTGCCGTTTCGACTTCAATTCCCGGAAAAACGAGCAGCAAAAAATACACATATAAATGAATATACGTAGCTATATGTGTATATACACATATATATGGACATGAATACAGATAAACCCAGACACAAGCAAATATGGCATGGAACTGCAACATCAACAGCAGCAGCAACAGCGGCACCGACGAGAGCGATGAACACCAAAAGAAAGCACACACAGACACAGACATGGACAGAGACGGATGAGAGACATAAGTGGCAATGGAATGTGTCTGGTGGTGCTGCTGCTGCTATATTGAATCTGACCGGCATATGAAACTGTTGCTGCTGCCTCTACACAGTTTGACAATCTAAATTCCTCTCTTCACACAAACACACACACTCGCGATCGCGCTATGTCTCTTTGCATTGCAGATTCGTCAAATTTGAACACGCTCTCCTTCGCTCTCTTTCGCTCTCTCTCTCTTGATCAAAAGCCGCGCTTTCATTCATAAAATAGAGTTGCCAGAAAGGCAAAAGCTTTTATTTGTGCTGTGTGCCCTCACAGAGCTTTTGTTTATTTTAAATACAGTTGAACCTCGGTTAACCATGATGCTCGGGACTGAAATCAAAAAAGATGTTCCGGTTAATAGACGTCCGATAATCGAGGCTCAGCTTTATGTAATTGCAATTGATCTGTGTATGCGCGCTTAGGGTCTACTCTTGCACCGGATAATAAGAGCATTGTATTTTCGGCATGCTTAGAAGACAACCAACTCTATATCTAAGTTTTCTTCTGTTTTTATTTGTAGCAGCTTCTTTTCTTTTCCTTTTCTTTTTTTTTTTTGCTGTTTTTTTTTTGGGTGGGGGCTTTGCATCGTCGTCGTCTTTAGTTTTGGCTTTGGCTTGGTGGCGACTGCTGGAGTGAAATTACTTCCAAGAAAAATAAACACGATATTAAATGTGCAACATTCCAGTCGTCGGCGTCGGCGACGGCGGCCAACAGCAGCAGCAATTTTTGCACTGATCTTGTTGCTGTCTGCTTTTGCTGATGCTGGAGCTGCTTCTGGAGCTACTGGTGCTCTTGTTGCTGTTTGACGGAGCGCCAAAAAGCAACGAGCTTCGCATATTTTTTTTTTGGCGTTGATGTTGTTAGTTTACTGTCTGCGATGCCGTTATGGCAACAGGATGTGTTTTCTTCTCGCTCTCTCTACTTTTCACCTCTCTCTCTTCTGCCTGTCTATGTGTAGTAAAGTTTGGCAACCATATATATCGCTGTAGACCTTTAACTTTTTTATTATCTTTATGCAATTGTGAGATATACATACATATATTTATCTATGAACTTATTTACAAGCTTTGCCTGGTAGATAGTTTGTGAAACCAGAACAAAAAACATTGACGTATTTAAGTCCATATCTAATAAAAATCATTTTGATCGTATGTCGCATATAGTATATACCACCCACCGTCTATATCAACAATAGATTAGTTTCCTTTCCTCCGCTTTCCATACACATTATATCCGTAATGGGTCTGTAGGATATTCAAGTTGCATATTGTATGAAACGCATATGACATGCAATGCCCCAAAATATGGCCGGAAGAGTTGTATTTCCCTCTGCCTTTTTTGTTTATTCTCTTTAGCTATCTGCTATAGCAGTCTCACACTCTTCATCTTATCTCTTTCTCTCTCCCTCTGTTTTTGTATATCGCATTCACTCTCTTTTGTTTAACGTTTAACGTCCTAACAATTGACATATTTTTGCATTTCCCATTTGCTGTACCACAACAACACACTGCCGCCCTCCCACGCCCCGTAATGCCCGAATTATATAAAATTTTAAGGAATACAAAAAAATCCAAAATACAAAAAGAAAACCTGCAGAGAATCCAACACAGCCTCATCATTTCACGCTTGCTATCTCGCTCTTTCTCTAGATGTTAGTTGCGCTGTGCTGACTCTCTTTACTGACATACTGCTCTCTTTTTTCCTTCTTTTTTGTATCTTTATCTTTTTTTCTCTCTTAATTTCTTTTATTTACCTTACCATATTTTTATTTGTTATTAAAAAAAAAAAATAAATTAATTTCACTATCATTTTCGTATTATTTTTCATCTATTCTATTTAATTTTTTTTTTTGTTTCTCGTACTTTTCTATTTCTTTTTTTTTTTGTTTCGTTTGTGTTTTTTGTTCATTTTTCTTTTGTTTTGTTTTCTTTTTTTTTGTTTTGTGTGTGTTTTTACGCTATTTTCTTCACAGTGTTACGACATCAAAAATCTTAATAAGCGGCATACCGCTGCAAACACGTTTCGAAGACATCGAACCGCTACTGAAGCCCTATGGCATGGTCAAACAATGTGAGGCTATTTCTAGTAAGGATCAAAATACTCAAACAGTACATATAACATTCGAAAATCCTGAGCAGGCGCAAAGGTATATACCATAAAAAACAACAAAAAACCAAAACCAAAAATTAATTTATTCAAATAGATCACCAAAAAAGTATACAAATTTTTGGATTATATATCTATTGATTGATTGAAACTATCGACTATATTCTCCGCTTAACACTAGATTTACGATATTCGAACTCTTCCAATTTGTTTGGGCTACAAAATTCTTGTGTAAATCTAGTGCTAAGTGCAAAATTTTTAAAAATATTTTATAGACATATGTATATACATATATAGTATATTTATAATATATACATATGTATGTCTATGCATATGTATGTATGCACAAGTATAATACGATTTGTAGTTGTGGAAAATTATCGATATGTAATCGATACTATTGATGGTGCCATTAGGGGTGCACGCATAAAATTCGCAAAACATGACAAAATTCAAAAACTTTTTAAACCATCGACAGCTATCGATATGCGGAATGATATGTTATCGATGCTTTTCCACCTTTAGTTTTAAACTTTTTTCCATCCTTTTTATGTAGTATATATAATACATATATACAGTTATGTTTGTATGAATATTTCCATATATATATGTATATATATATACATTTTACTCATTTCGTAGTAATTTTTGACTTTGTGTGGATCAGGTTATGTGAGGGCTGTGACTGTGGAAGGGGTTGTGGTGGGGCTGTGGTGAAGCTGTGGCTGGTGGGGATTGGGGCATTTGCCTGAGCCTTGTGTGTTGTGTTGTGTTGTGCTATATATTTTTTTAGGACGTTTTATAGCTACCTTTGCTTGTTGTTATGTCTGAATATGAATCTATATCTGATCTGATCCAATTGTTTCACTGTAACTAAATGTTTTATGTGCATACTATATTACACCATATATACAGACGCATATGTGTATATGTATATATGTATGTATGTATGTCATATATCCGCCTACAATTTATATACATATGTTCTCATTGTTGTACTTCCCCTTATTTCTTCATATGCGTTATGCGTTAACCTATAGAGCTGCTGGTGGTCTGAACGGTGTCGAGTTTGAGGGCAATAAACTGCACGCGGAGCAATTGGACAAAAATCAACGTCGGAGCCAACGTAATCAGCGGAATCCCTATCCCGGTATGCCAGGACCTGGTCGCCAGGCGGACTTTCCGCTGCGCATTCTGGTTCAGAGCGAAATGGTTGGTGCGATCATTGGACGACAGGGCAGCACCATACGCACTATCACACAACAGAGTCGCGCCCGTGTCGATGTGCATCGCAAGGAGAATGTTGGATCCCTTGAGAAGTCCATTACCATCTATGGAAATCCAGAGAATTGCACCAATGCATGCAAACGCATCTTGGAGGTTATGCAACAAGAGGCACTCTCCACGAATAAGGGGTAAGTACTATATACATACCATACATATGTATATAAAAAAAACCTCCTCTTCATCCCCCTTTCCCATTGCAACCCTTATTACTTTATATAAATGTTAATATTTGTTTCGCCATTTTGTTCTGTGTTGCAGTGAGATCTGCCTGAAGATACTTGCCCATAACAATCTGATTGGTCGCATTATCGGCAAGAGTGGAAACACCATTAAACGCATTATGCAGGACACTGACACGAAGATCACCGTTAGCTCCATTAACGATATTAACAGCTTCAATTTGGAGCGCATCATAACGGTAAAGGGTTTGATTGAGAATATGTCACGGGCGGAAAACCAAATTAGCACCAAGCTACGCCAAAGCTATGAGAATGATCTGCAGGCAATGGCGCCTCAGAGCCTAATGTTCCCCGGTCTCCATCCCATGGCAATGATGTCGACACCGGGCAACGGCATGGTCTTCAACACGAGCATGCCGTTCCCCTCGTGTCAAAGCTTTGCCATGTCAAAGACACCGGCTAGCGTGGTGCCGCCGACCTTCCCCAACGATTTGCAGGAGACAACATATCTCTATATACCGAACAATGCCGTTGGGGCAATCATTGGCACCAAGGGCTCGCACATACGCAGCATAATGCGCTTCTCAAGCGCATCCCTCAAAATTGCGCCCCTCGACGCCGACAAGCCGCTGGACCAACAAACGGAGCGCAAGGTCACGATTGTTGGCACACCGGAGGGTCAGTGGAAGGCGCAGTATATGATATTTGAAAAGATGCGCGAGGAGGGTTTCATGTGCGGCACTGACGATGTTCGTCTCACTGTCGAGTTGCTCGTCGCCAGCTCTCAGGTGTGTATATATATATATATGAAATAATCCCTATTAAATGAATCGATATGTATATATTGAATATCTTCAATCTTTATTGATATCGATTACTTTTCGACTGCTACTCTAGGCATCATTTTTAGAGTTATCGATGACAAATAGTTCTAAATTATCATTACAATCGCAATAAATAATCATGTAGACATCTCTGGTCTTTAAAGTTATCGATAGCTTCTCGGCTGCTACTCAATCGAAATGTGTATTTGTACTGATTGTTACGATATAAATACACCCATCGGGAATCTCCTATATTTTCGATTACTTTTCGATTACTAAATAGATTATTCTAAGCATGCCTACCGATTACTTATCGATTACTTCCAGTTTAGTAGCACTTTGGAATATTCAGTAATCCTTGTGGTATATAAGTGTAGCTGGTCAACCACCTATTCAAAGTTTTTGTAGTACTCCTCTGGGTTTACTCATAAGAGATCTCCAATCAATTTATATATTTTGTTACCTCTCTATCTATCTCTTTCTCTCTCTCTCTCTCTTTCTCCCATTCAAAGAGAAGATCATATAATTATTTTGAAACTGAAAATTCCCTTAATAATACTTTTCTTCCTTTGTGCTTTGTGCGTGAGCAGGTCGGACGCATCATTGGCAAGGGTGGACAGAATGTGCGTGAACTGCAACGTGTTACGGGAAGCGTCATAAAGCTGCCAGAGCATGCGCTGGCGCCACCTTCCGGCGGCGATGAGGAAACACCTGTGCACATCATTGGGCCATTCTACAGTGTTCAGGTGAGTGCAATGACTATCGGTTACCGATGATCGCTTATATGTTTCTTTGGCGCCTGCTGGCCATTGCTATCGAATATTGTTATTGGAATATTAAAATGTTGATTTGTTTTACAGTCCGCACAACGCCGAATTCGGGCCATGATGCTATCGACGAATCCGCCACCAGTGACCAAAAAACAGAAAGCTGCCAAAGAACAACAATTGCAACAACAGCAACAGACACTAGCCGGCGCTGCGCCAAGTGGGACTCAACAACAACAACAGCTTCAGCAGCAACTGTCGCCGTCACAGCAGCAGCAGCAGCCGCTGCCGCCGCAATCGCATCATCAAACGTCGGCGGCGCCGTCGTCGGCGCCACCTGCGCAATATCAGCAGCAGGCGTCGTCGACAGCAGCGTCCTCACATCAATTGCAGCAGCAGCAGCAGCCGCAGCAACCATCGCCGCCACCCGGCAATGGATCGGCAGCTACTCAACAGCAGCAGCAGCAGCTCGCGAGTTCACAGCAGTAAGGAGCAGCCGTGGGGAGGGATAAGGGGGGGCAAAACGATTAGAGCAACCCAAAACAACAACAACAACAACATCAAGAACAACCATTACAATTACTACAATAACAATACAACTAACTATAATAGCAATAGCTTCTTCAAACTTCACATTCGGATTTGTCAAGGCAGTTTTCCTTTACGTTTAACATCTACTATCATCACTACTACTATCCACATTCATCATTCAACATTCAATATTGAACATTCAACAATCAACATTCAAATTTAAATCGAAATTGAAATTTATTTCAATTTTAAATTCAACATCATCCTCCCTCTTCTACTCCGAGAACTACGCCCGCCGCCCCTCGACTGCTGGCAGAGGCAGCGACGTGCACAGCAGAGCAAAAGAATAAAGAGAAGAGAGAATAATAACAGCAGCAACAATAACAGCAACAGAACCAGCAGCAACAGCAACAGCAGAAACAGCAGCAGCAGCAGCAAAAAAAAGCTGCCGTGCCGTAACCGCCATAAATGAAAAAGCTCCCTCTTTCTCTCTCTCTCTATCTCTCTCTCTCTCTGTCTGTCTGTCTACCTGTCTCTTGTGTATTAACAGTTGCAGCCCACGTCGTGTATAAGATTCGAATGCTTGCTAATAAAAATACTGTTACCGTTAAATAAAACGGCTTACTGTTATATGGCGGCGTTTGCATTTGTCCAAATTATAATAATTGGCCTCGGCGATCATTTGTTATAATTTTATATAATTAATCTATCTCTATCAAAAAAAATACATGCACACCCACACACAAACACACGTTTATTGAAATCAAAACCCCAAAATATGCCTAAAGAAATTTAACGAAAAACAACAAATTACAAATTACAAAAAAAGGATTTTACAACAAACAGCAGCTGCGCAGCCCCCGCAGCAACCACCAACTAATACAAACATAAAGAAGTTACATATATACAAGATACACACACATACACATATGGAAAGCAAGTTACACAACAACAACAGCTACAAATGAAAGAAACAAAAACAAAACTAATGAGAAATGAAAAAAAAAAAACAAATCACAGAAGCAAATTCGTTTTTTATATATAGAAATATAAAATTTAATTTTTTATGAATTATCTTATTTTTTAAACAAACAAAAAAAAAAAAAAAGAATCACTTTTAGTAAGCGTACATTAAGTGAAAAAAACAACAAACAAACAACAGCAACAACATCAACTGCAACTACAAAGTGAAAAAAGAAAAAAAACCAAACAATCAGTTGGTTTGTGTGTGAGTTTTTTTTTATGTTTTTCTTTTTAAGCGTCTTTTGCATTTAAAAAAAAAAAAAAAACGAATTAAAAACTAAAGTTGTAACAGTAAATTGCATGTTTAGCAAAGAAGAAGTAGAAGGAAACAAAAAAAAAAAAACAAATAACCGAATAGGAAATGCAAGAAATTACTGTATGTTATCATTATTATTATTATATTATTATTATTATTATTATTATTTTTACTACTCTACTTCATAATTTTACTACCTATTATTTTTTCGTATTTCTTAATTCAAGGCAGGTGTCAACTTCAGCCCACCTCAAAGATATATAACAAAAGCAAAATCTTCTAACCTAAACCTATACCTAAACCTTAAAGTTAAAACCCTTAAAACAAAATCTACAACTGAAAAAAAAAAACAAAAAACCTGTAAAAAAAAAAAAGAATAAAAGAAATGTTTAAAGCGAAACGTAAATGCAAAACAAATAACAGAAAACAGTAAACAGAAATCAAAAAAAACATAGAACAAAAACGAGAAACACGCAAAACGAAAATGTTCAATTCGAGGGTCGTTTCCATATTTATTGTATAACAGATTGTTTAACTGTTATAAAAGGCCAGGCAACACACATGTATAAGACACAAAACTCTAGCATAACTCAACATAACATAACACTACACATACACCTACAATATATATTTATATATGTATTTAAATTATATATATATATATATATGTGTATATAAAAGCAAAGTTTAGTGTACAGCTGTGTATAAAAGAATATATTTTTTTTTTTGCGAGAAAACTGAATTGTTAATATTGTTTGAGCGAACAAGAGAGAAGGAGTAGGGATAAATAGAATGTGAGAGAGTAACAGAGAAAGAGAGAGAGAGAGAAAGCATTGTAATGTGTTTGCCTTGAAACAAAACAAAAATATATATGAAACAAAAATAACGGTGCTGAAATGTTAATTTTTTTTATATAACGAAAGCGAAAGTGTTACGTAAAGTGTTATAAATAAAAAGAAAAATTGAAAGTAAGAAAAAAAAGAAAGAAAGAAGCGAGGGAAATAGGAACAAAACAAGCTGTTATAATTAACCCCACTTTACAACTGTTATATTAATAGCACAATCATCAAAATCAAAATACAATACAAACTGCTGAAAATAACATGGTGTCTATAGCATGTTATATAACATACTTGTGTCCTAACACTAAACCATAGTTAATAATATAACATACATATGAATTTATGTATATTTATTTATATATATAACTATATAACAGTTAATTTCCATAGCTGCTAAAAAGAATCGTAACTAAAGTAACTGAATCAGAGCAACAATCAATCAAACAAATACAACCCAAGACAATAGCCCAATTTAATTAAACTAAACTGAATATAAATAGAATAGAACTCGAACGTTATTAATTTTTTTTTATCATTATCATTATATAACATACACACATATACTATACGTTTTTTTTTAATTTTTACTTAAATACATACAAACATATAGATATATACATATGAATATTTTCCATACTTTTTGCTTGTTTGTTTTCGTTTTCTTTACATTATTTAGTTAGCTATTTTAATATAATACATACTATATACAAGACTACCAACTAGACAAATAACTACAATATATCTACAATAGAAACGTTTTGAAGCAGCAACAGCATAGTTTTTGCGACGTATAACACTTACACATGAAAACTGTTATATGCGTGCATTTTGAACAGGGAAACAGACAAAAAATTCAACATTTCGGCCACAAAAAAAAAAAAAATTGTTTCGTACAAGCAGCAACAACAACAACAGCAACAGACAACTCTTTTTGAGGGGGCAGAGTTTTAGGACAGATATTTTGGAAATACAAAAAATCTATCGATGAAGATTGAAAAAGTAATTAAAATACCTCAATGTAAGTGCATTATCTTCAATGACAAAAAACAAAAACGAAATCGAAAAAAGAAAAACAATTATTAATGTAAAACACACAAAAAATAAAAAAAAAACATAAACAAATGTTAAAAATTTAAACTTAAACCCTAAACCTAACGAATATGTAAAGTGTGAGCTCTATAAAAACAAAAAAAAAAAACAAAAAGCGGCAGAAACTAAAAACTATAAACTAAAAACAAACTACAAGATAATAATTTAATAGACATTAAGAAATGAAAAAAAAAAAAAAACAAAAAGGAAATGAACCTGAAGGACCTACCAACAAACACAAAAAACAACAACATTTTGAGACATATTCAACAGAAAAACGAAAAAAAAAGACAGAGATACAAAATGTCAAACAAACAAACCAAAGGAACCACTCGGATGCAAGAGATCTAGATCAAGATCCAGCCCCGGTGCCAGTTTCAACTGCAGATACAAAAACCAGACCGTAACATAAACCCAAACTCAGACCGATTGACAGACAGACCCGTAGATATATAGAAGCTATATGTGTGTCGATCAGACCCAGTAAGAAGGAAGATACGAAAGTGAAATTGTTAAAGTTATGTGCTATTTCCTATACAGTCTATATATAGATATATATACATATGTATATAATGAATATATATATATATATAATATATATATATATATATATATATATATATGTATATATATATATATATAATATTGAGGAACTATTTGTGTAACTTGATGAAAGGATGAGGTTTTTTTTTGTCAAATATATCGAGTGTATATAATAAAACAAAGGGAGTGTTTCTTAGGCAGATATAATATATATATATATATATATATATATATATCATATATATATATATATATATATATATATATATATAGATGTATATGTGTATATATGTATACATTTATTATGTGTGTGTTGATAAAAATGCGTCAAAACTAATTTTGTTATTGACGTTGTAATGTTATAATTTTTTTCTATTCTATGTACATACATACATATATATATATATATATATATATATATATTCTTAATTTAATTTTTTTTTTTTTGAACGGTGTCTTGGAATTTGCTTAGCGCATAGGAAAAATGTCCAAAGTTGTCAATACAAAGAGCATACGAGTATATAACTACCATATAGCGAACATAACTGACCTATACTATAGATGATATACGATATTATATGATATGATATGATATGCTTGGTGATGATGCCGAGGCATTTTATTTATATATTCACATATATAAAGGGGAGAAACGATGAAAACCAAAACATAACGGAAGCAAAATTGAAGAAAGAATAAAAAGGAAATTGAAAAGTGGAAAGTGGAAATGAAACAAACAAAAAAAAAACGTAAAACGAATTTTTATAAAAAATTCCAAAAAATTGTAAACTAGAAACTAAAACAATGCAAAGTTTTAAAACTTGATTGAAATCGTTTTAATTTTGCAGTAAAATTCCAAATGCTGAAGAAAGTTAGTTAGAGGGAGAGTGAGAGGAAGAGAAAAGAAAGAAAGAGAGCGGTTAAGTTAACTAACTGTTGCTCTGTTTTAGATATTTTTCGGGGGGATTTACCAAAACACTATTAAGAGTTATAATTATAAATGATGAAGAATGAGAAAGAATCGATGAAGACATAACCTCAATTTGTGGTTAGGCAAGCGCGTTGAAAACGACAGCAAGAGAGCAAAAAAAGAAAGAGATGAGGAGTGGGAAGAGCGAGAGGGAAGTTTGGAGAAGAGCAGCAAAGAAATTATTTTTTAGTATTTAGAGGCTATTTTATATCGTTATTAAAGAGCAGGCGGATCGAGCGAATTGCGAGAGTTAGAGCGAGAGAGGGAGAGGCCAGTTCAAACTGGATATGAAAGGGGTAGAAGAAAATTTAATTTTAACTTGCAAGTTGAAAAGAAAACAGCAAGAACAACAACCAAGCGCTGTGGTAGGTGAAAATGTTTTGAATGCGCACCGAGCGACAAATACGATGGCAACCCAGTTAAGTTTGAGAGGGGGTGGTACAGTCACCGCCAGGTCGAGTAGTCAGGTGCTCTTCAGGACAAGTGGTTACTCATTTATCGATAGCTCAGGAACATGGCAGGGTGTTGGCTTCTATAGATACGAAATTTGAATCAATTTCTCAGTTACCTAGTTTATTTTTTCCATTATCAATTCGGACTATTTTTTATTTCCTTCAATTATTATCATTATTTTTGATTTATAACTTTTTTCGTTATTTCGTCGCGTTGATACAAACACACATCCACACACACTGACACGCAGGGTGCCAACGCGAAATACCCCGTCAAATCGACGTTTTGTTTAACAATTTTTAGTTACCATTTGCCACACATACCTACACACACCCACACACACACACACTACAGACACAACAGTGACAGTGACAGTGACAGAGACAGAGACAGAGACAGTTGGACAGTTAAACATTTTCCACATGCCAAGCGGATTTTTCTTTTCCTCACGAAAACAACAACAGAAGTTAAAATTTAATTTCTCTAAAAGTACTTTTTGTGTTGTAAGTTGTGCCAAGTACTGATAACGTTTAAGGTGTGATAAAACTCGTTTTAAAAATTAACAACTATTTAAACTATTACTAAAACAAACAAACAAAAACAAAACAAAAAAAAAAACATTTAAGTAACTAAAAAACGAAATTTAAAAAAAAATTATTATTTTTATAAAATGCTTTCGATGTACATTTTTATAACACACACGCACACTAAAACACATACACACACACACCCCAACAACAACAACAACAACAACACACACACACCTACACACCTACACAAGACTTCAATAAGTACTTTGACTTTTTGTTTGACAGTAACAACAACAACAAGAACAACAACAACAGCAACATCATCAACAACAACAAATTTGCTTTGCTTTACAATTTAAACAAAATTATTTTTAATTCATTATATACACATATATACCTATATATATATATATATTTATATATGTATAGATATATATATAAACTTCATATAATTTTTTTAACGTAAATCTAAAGAAAAAAAATTTATGCTTTGAGAAAAATCGATTAAAAACTAACAAAAAATAAAAAATTGCGAAAAGAAAACGGGAAAGAAAGAAGGAAGAGAGAAGAAAGAAGGAAGAGGATGAAAAAGGATACAAAGATGGGGGACTACTTTTAAAAAGGGCATATTTTTTTATATATTATACATAAACATTTACATATTTACATGGAAAGTTTTTAGCGGTACAAACATCGTGAGTACAAATCGATTATTTAATTTTTTTTTTTTTTGCTTCTATTTCCTTTTAATTTTTGGTCATCTATAAAAAAGAATATTTAGGCATTTTCTTAATAACTTAAAAAATAAAAGTTTGTTTGTATTCAATTGTTAGGCGAGTTATAAGGAAGCAGATGAAGCAGAAGATAAAGTTAGAATGGGAAAATAATTTCTTTCTTATTTTAAAAACAATAACATCAATAACGATATAAAGCAGGTTCTAATCTAGGCTTAACAACAACAACAACAACAATACGCAGAGCAGAATAACAGCCGAGCAAAGCAGCAAATAGCCCAAAGCCGTCGTCACCTCACACTCTAAAGAAAGTGAAAAATTAAGGATTAACAGAAGATACTAGAAATACTTAACGAATAACGATAAAAAATGGTATTCAAAAAGAATTATAAAAAATAAAATATAAATGAAACTCTAAAACAGCGCGCAAAAAGTGAAAAAGAAATTAAGAAAAGAATATTTATGTAAAAATATCAGGGGGTTTATTTAGTTTCAGTCATTTATTTTTTTTTAAAGAATAAGAAAATTGATGCAAAATCAATAAGCAGCACGTAAAATGGAATGCAATGGAAATGAAACAAAACAAAACAAAACAAAACAAAAGAAAAGAAACAACAAGAATCAACATAACTGGACAAGAAAAAAAACCGAATCAAACAGAAAATAACAGAACAGAACATAAAAGAGAATATGAAAATATATAGTAACAACTACTCGGATACGACACAACTGTACATGCAAATTCAAATATGAAACAAATGGCATGAAACATGCAAAAAGCAAAAAAAAAAACAAAACAAAAGAAAAACAAAAACAGTTGCAAATGCAACAACAATTTATATAACAATTACAATATAATTATTCGACTATTCAGATTGAAACACAAGTGAAATAGTAACGTATAATTTACTATATGTAGACACACACCCAAACACACTTACATACACATACACCCACACACACATACATAAATATATATTTTTAGAGTTTAAGCAAAAGAAAAACCAATTGATAAATTGATAAAGAAAGAGGTAGAAGTAAACCAATAACTTCATAACACACTGAAACCAATTGTCAGCTGTAAGAGTTTACATTTTTTACATTTAAAACAAACAAACAAAAAATTTTAAAAACAAATCTAAAAAAAATCAAACAAAAAAATGTATAAGTCAAATTCAAGGCCCTCAAATAACATGCATACTAGTATATAACACTAATACACACACACACACACACACACATACCTACATATAGAGGGTTTGTGCATCTCCTTCTATATGCATTGGTGTGTGTGCGTGTAAGAAGGACAGAATATCTTTCATTTCTTGCGAAAATATGCACCCATTGGCTAATAATAATAATAATAATACTAGGTTTTTGAATAATAACAAAAGATTTGAAAACAGGCAAAACAGCATGAGATACCGAAACGAAACGAAACGAAGTGGAAATGAAACATAAAACAAGTCTAAGCACGTTTAACACAACATTCATCATTTTGTTTCGCTCACTTGCCCCTTTTGAACTATGTATATTCCCACACCCTCCCCCACCACCCTTAATTTTCTGCATTTTACATTTATTTACACATTTTTATGTATGTATTTATATATACACATATATTTATGGGTTTTTTTTTTCTTTAACCTAACTGTAATAAATTCATACGGTAATCAACTGGAGACTGAGCTACAACATATATTTAGTTACCGTTATGTTTATTGCATTCGTTGGAAAATTAAGAAAACTCTATAAAGCAAAAAAGAAATAACCATTAAATAACTATCCGCCTCCCCCACTCTATAATTACATGCTGCGTAACTACACTACGATACGATACGATATATAAAACTAACTTTTTCGTTGAAAATCATTTCAAATATAATTACAACTTTTTTAATATATTTTATGCCTACGCCATTTTACTCTGCCGGTAACACCCGCCATTGCCCCGCCCTATACCCTAAACCACCCAGAAATAAATCAACAACAAGAAAAAAATGAATAGAAAACCCAATTCCTACGCACGGTTTGCCTGTGTGATAGTAGTTTATAATTAAAGCCGTTCGTAGGAACTTTCGCCACCCCTTCCAAAAAAAAAAGAAAAAAAACACCATATAAAAATAGCATTTAAATGGCGCGCAACGTAGGACACTATTAATATATATGATGATTTATATATATATATTTATCTATATATAAATGACGATGATGTCTATATATCATCGATGAAGAATAAATATATAATATGAGAAAAAAACACACACACACACACACACAAGAGAACATAAACACTTTACAATATTTTTACTTTAATTATTTTTAAAGTACCTATTCTATAGTTAAACTTTTTTTTTTCGTCGTCTACATATTAAGTTCATAATTTTACGTTCGAGTAAATATGTTCTACACCATAGTGTGGACGACATAATGTATCTACATTGTACATTGTATCTACATTACAGAGCTAAATATCTATAAAAATATTATAAATATAACAAACAACAAAAAAACAGTAAAATATTATTAAAAAAAAAAAAACCAAAAAACCCCCCCAATTGATCTTTTTATTTCATTTTATTTGATTATTATTATTTTTTTAAGGTTTCGGATAAATTTATTTATCGTTGGCGTTAGACAGCTCGGCAGCTTATTTTCTTTTGCTTTTTTTTTGGTTGTGCTCAGGTCTGGTTATAATTATTTATTTCAGTTCCGTGTTTTGACGCTATGTTCCGCTTCAATCGATTCGTTTCGGTTGCGAAGCTAAACAAATCAAAGTGCAAACGATGCCATAGCTTTAAGGGCCAAATCCTTCAAATCCGATGCATGTATTTACACTAGTATGTATGCTATATACAACCAACTATCCCCACGAGATCAAAAACTTAAATACTCTACCCAAAGCGAAACTTGTCTAAACTATGAATTTACGGTAATACCTACTATATGTATGTGTATCTATGTGTGCAAATATATAAAACTAAAGGAAACGCAAAAAACAAATACACATTTACATATAAATATATATTTATATGTATATATGGACATATATACATACTAAACTAAACTAAAATATACATACATAAATTACAAAAATGAAAACATATATGTGTAAAAAAGAAAAAAAAAATATTGAAATATAAATGAATTAACTACCTCAGCTTTGAATATTTCTATAGAAATGTTATTAAATGTATTTGAATGGCAACAAAACATAAAAAAAAAACTAAAATATAATACAAAAAACATAAGATACAGACGGATAAAATGGCATACAAGTTTTAGAGCTGCATTTATATACTAGTAACAGATACTATATACATATTAAGTGTACGTTTTGCATATTCCTATATAGTTAAATAAACAAAACAAAACAAAATACCAAAATGGGTCAAAATACATATACGAAATGATAAAACCTAAATAAAAATGATAAAAAAAAAATAAAAAAAAAAACAAATAACAATAATTTTGCGTCCATTTTTGTTGTTTCCTATACAAAGAAAAAAATACTATATTACAAAAAGAAAAAACCAAAAAAAAATAAAAATCATATTTGAATACATATATAATTGTTTTAATTGTGAACGTAACTAAATAGCAGCCAACTTCATTGTCCTATTGATGATAAACAGTCAGATAAACAAACAAACATGCATAAACTTATACCGCAAACACAAACACACTTACACTCACACACACACGAACACATGCAAACAAAGAAAACCTATATGAAATCTGTGTATGTTTTATCGCTGTCATTAAAAAAAAAATAAAACAAAAACAAAAAAAAAATGGTGAACAAAAAATAACCAAAAACAAACAATTAATTAAATCCATAAGAAAGCTTTCTCGGTGTCAGTTGTGTCATAGTTTAGATTCAAAAAAGAAAAACAAAAAATTATACTAAAAGAAAAAAAATCAAAAAATTCGAAAAAAAATACAAATTAAGAAATTTAACAAATATCCAAAATTAAATAAAATACTATCTTTTGCAAGCCTGCACATACTACAAACATAAAAACCCACACATAGAAGGGTGTACAATCCTAAATATTTGGCAAAAAAATTAAAATTAAGTCATCTAAAACATTTTACTTTTCGGTGTAATTAAATGTTAAAAATGCTAGCGTGAAAACAATACAAAACATACTCTTACATACATACATAATACAAACATATATACCATACACACAATCAAGAAGACGAACCCAAGAAATTAAACACACACGCTTCTATACATATACATTACTAAAAAATTAAAATAAAAAAGAAAAGAAAAAAACATGCATAATCCCAAATGGAATAACCCAAACATCCAACTAAAATGTTTTAAATAACAAAACCCAACTAATTTTTGTGAAACATGTGAAAAAAAATACAAAAACAAATCGAAAAGAAATTTACTCAATAAATGATTTTTCGTACAAACACTTTGTCTTTTAATGCATTTCATTTTAAATACCTCCCGGTCAATAACGGTACAAAGTAGTTCAATCAGCTCGTTTAAACTATCGATACCTTTCAATTTTTACGATATTCAATTGCAGGCCAAACGTGGAACTTGCAAATAATTCCTTAGTGGAACTAGAACCGAGTGATACGTGGGGAAACACAAAGCAGAGATGGGCGATACTACGACAGTGCCAACTGCGACTGCGACATTAACATATCTGTGGCAAACTGTAGCTAATTAAAAAATCAATTATTTATCTATATTTTTTAAATTCTGTCATTTCTGCCACTGCAACTTTAAAATATTTGTGAAAATATTGGTGACAGGATTTATCGCCCAACTCTAAAGAGTATACAATATCAATTCTGATCTGATAAAAACTGTTACACTATAAATATTATATTATACTAGCTAAAGTCGTAACGTTACCCTGCTTAAAAATTAAATGTACGAGGTTGGGATATTATATAATCCTTAAATTGTATACTTACGTGAACGCCATTGGTCTTCTATCTGAATATATAAAATATCAAAAGTGGAACAGTAAAAAAAACAGTAAACTTGCTTAAAGGAACCTTAATGGTTCAGCAAACAACTTTCTGCAAAAATAGTATTGCTGCTTTCTCTGAACTCATCTAACAAAGTCGAAATATTTTATTATATATTAATCGGATTTAAGCCGTACGCGGAAATATGCACTGCAGGTATACGGAACTGCTACAAGATCAAATAAAAAACTTGGAGGAACATCCTCAGAAAAAAATAAAAAACGCTTCCTGGTCTAACATATATGCTTTGCGGCATGGGGAAGGATGTAGGAGTTGAAGAAGTGCGCGATGTGATCCGACTTAATGCTAAAAAGCAACTTGAGCGCCC
Organism: Hirtodrosophila trivittata; assembly: GCA_035045065.1. Taxonomy (NCBI): domain Eukaryota; kingdom Metazoa; phylum Arthropoda; class Insecta; order Diptera; family Drosophilidae; genus Hirtodrosophila; species Hirtodrosophila trivittata. The sequence goes on from JAWNNK010001024.1 coordinate 2,889,464, forward strand.
AAATAACCAGCAAAATTCACTAGCCGCCGAAGCTCAGAACGAATAAACCGATTAATGATAATAGTGATTATTATAATTACACTAATAATATATATATATTAATATAATATTATATGAATAGTAATAATAATCCAAGCAGGAACGTCAAAATATATACCTTATCCTTTATACAATATTTCAAAGTAAAAAACTGTGTTTTATTTTGCCAACAACTGATTCAATAATATAAAACATTTTTGAATTTGAAATTTGGCGGCAACGTTGTGTAAATTCAGCTTTCGCAAGCATGCGTAGAATGGTGCTATATTTAAATAATGTGATATTCAGTTTATGGTTCGATTGTCTGTGGAGGTTCGATACGTGATGCAGCCCTGATTAACATAGTAGTCGGTTTGCTTTGTTATCGATAAGTGAATTCATCGCTTCAAATGAAAAGCATAAAAGCATAAATGTATTTACAGTTAACAAACAGAATCAAGCATAGCGGCAGTATCAGGTGCGGCGCGCTGAAATCAACAGAACAGGCGGTAGCAAGAACAGCAACGAAATACTGTAAGCTGCCTTTAAAAAACAATGCATACAGGTTTTAATTTTGCGCGCTAAATATATTATTTACATATGTATATTAAAATGCGGAAGAGAGCGTCGCCGTCAGTCGGTTTAACAGTGTGTGTGTGTGTGTGTGGCTCTCTCTGTGTGTTTGTGTACATGTATAACTTAATGTGCTTTGTTTGTGGGTGTGCGTGTGTAATACATAACAAATATTGGCAGACAGAGCCGTGGTAACTATATACAAATTGAATTAAAAATGCTCTGAAACCAATAAACCGTTGCAATGTAAACAATGTTGACGTATCTACATGTGCCTACCCTTGTCTATCGAACCCTCGATGCCACCCATAACGACAACAACAATAATAACAAGAAGAAAAGCAACAGCAATAGCAAGAACAGCTACCGTTACGTCTAGCCGCATCGGAGCCCCTGTCTATTTATATAGCGATTAGCAAGTCCGTGAAGGAATGAATTTAATTTGAACTCTGTAGGTGGCGAGGGGCGGGGCTGTAATGATGGACCCCGACAGCGAGCATGCAATAAGCAATAAGCAAAACAGCAATTACATTGGGTGTATGGCTACGCGTGTGCCCATGCATAATTCATAATCAAAATGTCGAACTAAGCGTTCTAGTGCAATAGCAAATCAACAAAATAACAAGTGTACATACAGCTGCCAACAGGAAGCAACACCAACAAATACGATACATACATGAGATAGTCGCGTCTGCTCGACTAGGTGATGCCCTGGACCCAGATCTTAAGAAGGCCAAACAACCCACACGCATTTGCTTACACAAACATGAATGGAGCGAGACACACATTGCAAGCAGTACACAAACAATCATAGATAAGCACGCGTTGCAAGCAGTGCACAGCTTCCAGCATCCTTATAGGTCATACTTTGAATGAAACCGGTATTACCCATGGCTATAACTTTAAATGTATGCTTGTAATTTGTGTTTGATCGATTTTTTTCGGGAATGGCCTTAGTCCTTCCGCATGATCAATAATATACATGTGTGCGTACTATATACACTATGCATCTTCTATCATATCATTACACTGTTATACCCTATGTAAGAGATTTTATTGAAACAGGGTACATTTTTAGTGTTGATGGCAACACAGATTTCTTGTATCTCATTGCTGTTGTTGCTGATGTTACTGCTGCTGTTGGTTGGCTCTTAAACGAAATTCTAAGCTGCACAAGCCGCAGCAGTGGTGGCAACTGACACCACCTACTGACCTTGGGCCAAAAGGAGCGCGCGTGTATGTTCGCGTGTGGGTGTGTGTGTGTGTCCGCCTGTCCGAATTGTATCAATGTATTGGGATATATAATCTATTGTCGATACAAGACTTAAAGGCATTTCGTTGAACGTGAACGTCAACGAACGATTTGGACTTTGAGCCTGTACTGAGTGCAAGAGCATGGCGAGTCTCTCTAGTTGGCTTGATAAGACGACGACAATGACAGCGACAACGTTGATTATATGGCATACTCGTGTCTATTCAGATGTAATATATATATATATATATACATTCATATTATATACATGCATGCAACTATACGAGTATATGCGAACATGTAGCTGACACTTTAAAACTGGTCTCAGAAAAGCATGTCAAAAGCGCTATTGTGCTTTGTGGGGCATGGGAGGGCAGAGGTTGCGGCTTAATAAATGATATTGCACATTGTGATGGGGTTAGAGCTGGATCAATTACTCAATTCTCTTTATGTACATACTGTAAGCTTTATTTCGGACTCGCTACTTTAGTAAGATATTGTTTATTCAATAAACAAGTCGAATAATTTATCTTAACTTCGGCGCTGCAATCCGTTCAATTGCAAGTTTAATTCAGTTGATAAAAACACTATTAGGTATTGTTTTCGCTTCGGAATGAATTCGTTAATCTAAAGACCCAGCCTTCAATGCAAATTTTGCCAACGAATGTGCAAATTTTTAGTGGACTTAAGAGTCACCTTTCTATTTACGTTCAGTCAACTTTATAACTTAGATTAGAATACTTGAGACAGAAGCTAAGGCTGACCTATCAGATTCGGCTTAACTGATCCGGATTCAACTCACACCCAACACCGTCGTCGCGACGTTGTTGATAAGGCGCACAATCAAAGCAATCAAGTGATAAACACACAAGACCCAATATACTCGTAATATGGCATCATAAATGGAAATCGGGTTGGACACTTTATCAGCTTCTGCTGACAGTGGATGGACGTTGTTTATAGTGTGTTTAGTTCTTGGAGCTTTTATATTAAAATAATGTATATTAACCTGCTTATACAGACATTGCAATTCACTTAAAGTAATACTAACAGGTACTTTACTTCACAGTTTAGTGCTTGGGGGCCAAGAGCTGAAGGGCGAGCTGGGCGAAGACGATGAAAAACCTGGTGCAGGACATACAAAACAAATACTCATTCTTGGATAATCTCTTTAGACACGTATGGAAATTCATCATCCAATCGAATTTGGATCTTAAAAGGAAGCTGCGCAACATTCAATGGAAGAATGCAAAAGCGCAGCCCGGCTGCGCCTATCAGCCCACAGAGGTAAGAAGTTATGCAAGATTACTATCACATATACATATCTGTAAATATATCTGAGTAATATATATATACGTTTGTTTACAGATCGAGCAGGTAGCCAATGTGATAACTCATGGCATTTGGATAGTGCCCGCCGTGTTTGCTGTTATAAAGCTATTTGAGCGCTCCAACAGTCCCAGCCAGTATTTAGTTTCGTGGGTCTATGGCACCGCCCTCTGTATGCTCTTCACCATATCTACATTCTTTCACTGTTCCTGCTACTGTGCCGAGCACAAGTAAGTCGATTTCGTGTATTGATTGTGTTTGGCTTTAATAGTGATTTCCTCTTTTGGTTTTAGGCCGCCCAAAAACTACAAGTCCTGGCCAACACTTGGTTGGCATACTTATAGGGATCTGAAAAATGTCTTGCATCGCTGCGATCGTGCTATGATCTATGTGTTTATTGCTGGTTCATACTTTCCGTGGCTAACGCTGGAAAATACGAATCATTCAGCTATACTCTTCTGCATGGAATGGATCATTTGGCTGATGGCCGGTTTTGGTATTGCCTATCAGCAGGTAAGTTCTCTTATTTGAACATTTGGAGTGCGCCACATGATTCTAATTCTCTGACTGAATTTCACAGATGTATCACGAACGATACAAATGCCTGGAGACATTCTTTTATCTTGTAATGGGTCTAGGTCCAGCGCTCGTTGTGATGCTCACTGGGCATTATTTTAATGGTATGCTGCACCTGAAATTCGGCGGAGCCTTCTACATTCTGGGCATTGTCTTCTTCAAGTCAGATGGCTTAATTCCCATGGCGCACGCCATTTGGCATCTGTTTGTGGTCCTAGCCGCCGGCTGTCATTACTATGCGATTCTAGTTAACTTGTATCCAAGTGACTCCAGTAGCAACTATTTAAAAACTAATAGTTAAGCGTACTTAATTGTGCTTTGAGCCCAAGATCAGGATTCAAAAATTCCATTTTAATTCGTATTCATAATTGTTTTTGTAATTGTTTTGTTATTTTGTTAGAATCAAGTCAGCCAGAACGTATTCCTTCCTACCACCCGAAATAAGTTACTGCTCCATGATTAGCCAAATTGTTGTAAAAACGTTTATAGTCGGTAGAATATAGTTTATCGAATTTATTTTAATATGTTACTTGAGTTCTTCAACCGGATTTATATACGATAATTATAACTGTAGTACATATATATTGCATATATTAGAATATTTATGGTATAAGCTAAAAGATTGTTAGGATAATCGATAAAGAAAACGATTCATGTGATCAACATCTGCGGTCTTGCCAAAGATTCAAAAGGTTAAAAAGGTTAATTCTCAGCTCATATACATATGATCGTAGTATGTGTGCGGTATCAAAGGTATCGAAAGGCGGTCTTTGTATTAAATAGACCAAAACAACCTATATAATATAAAATATTTTTTTTATAGTACGAATATAATATATAATATGATACCAAAATATATATACAAAAATATATATCTATACATACGAAAAGCTCACATTTGGCAATGTGTTTTTTCAAAGACTAAAGAAAGTTTGTACAAAAAGAATAAGTAAAATGACGATTGAATTCAACGCCTTTCAGAACACTATAAACCCGCCTAATGGAACATTATAGACATATACACATATGCATATATATATACATATATATATTGTATGTAAATAATAACATAACTATTTGTAGAATATAAAACTAATCACGAACCAACATATGATTCAAGCCCTTGTTCTGTTGTTTAGTGTGTGCGTGTGTGTTTACGTTAGTTTGCTTAGTTTGCAATCGCTCAGGGATTACTTTAACAGGCCCGTTGATGATGGCCCAAACAATGGTATTGGTAATGAAATACATATGCACTGGTTCGTGATTAGCCACCTAGTTTGTATACACAATTGTTTTACGGCCGCTGCTTTGCGAATTTCGATACGGATAATTATACAATGAATGTGTGGTGAACAGAAGTTATACAAAAAAATATAAAAGCATGAAATGTTAATTATACATTTATAAACTAACATCAAAAAATATATACACATATATAGTATTTATACATATTGATATGTACATACATATATTTATATATATATATATATATATATATATATATATATATAATCTTTACCATGTACACAGATCTAATAGTTTTTAAATAATATCTATACATATATATTTATAGTCATATTGAATATTTTGTTGAAAGGATATATATTATATAATAAAAAAAAAAACTCAGTACTCGTATGTGCAAAAGTCGTTTCACTGAAAAAAAAAGGGGAAACGAAATTGCGCCAAATATATTTAAACGTAAGCAGTGTTGAAAAGTCACAAAGAGAAGCAATTGTCAGAATTTCGATGGCGATAGTTTATATCGATAGTCAAAGGACAGGAGGCGAGCAGCCTGCAAATAGTCTTTGAAAATATTTAAAGTTCAAATAAATAAAATTGATTAAAAAAAATTTAAATAGAGTTCTGCAGTATAAATCTCTTTAAAAACTGTTCACGTATTTTAAACTATAAATGTTCTTAGCTAATTACTAGTTGTAAATTAAGCTAAACAGTTTGAAACAGTAAATTTATTTTATATATAAGAACTTTTTTTATAGTACCCAAAAATATTGAACTTACCTTCCACAACGATATGTATCGGTTCAACCTCGTATCTATCGATATAGTTACTATTCAACTTGCAAATGAGCATTTAATTAGTTTAATTTAATGGACAAAGAGAGGAAAGCTTATGAGGTTCTTTTGCAGACAATAAATACTCGCCTACGCGATTCCTCTACATCAAAGCAGGAGCATTACCAACAACAACTGAAGCTACTTCGCTATATCGAAAACAGGACGCCTGCTAAAGCAGATGGTACTAATACGGCGGCGCAGCTGGCACAGCTGCTGACAGATGTGACTCTGGTGGATAGTGGGAGTGGCGGTGATTCATTTAACCTGCGCACATGGCTACTCTGGATTAATGAGCTGCTTTCCAGCCGAAAGCTGCTGCTCGGCAACACACAGCCGCTGCTCGAATGGCTATTAATGCGCGTGGAACAACAACAAACAGTGGAGGTACTTCGATGTCTGCTATCGTTGCTAGAAACATTGCCAGCGGATACGGCGCGCCAGTACTTTGCACGTTTGGCGGCCATCCAAATTCCAAGCAATGTGGACGAAGCGGTGTTGCTTCTGCTCTGCCAGGATACGTTGATCGGTTTGTTGTGTGCTTCCAGTGCGGAGCTAGAGGAGCAGGAACTGAAGCTGAGCAGCCAGTTGGCTAGCACTCTACTGCAATCTCACTACGATGGCCGTTGGACTAAGCGGTTAGCCAGCGATCTGGAGCAGGAACAATTAATGCTGCTGGTAACGCATTCGCTTCAGCTGTTGCAGAAGATAACGGTCCTAAATGCAGACTATGCACAGCATAAGGCACCCGAGCTGCTCGGCTTTGCGCTGACGCAAGTGCGTTGCCAAGCTGAGGGAAAGACGCTTCAACTGCCACACCGCGTGCAGCCTGCTCAGCAATCGGCAGCCTATGGACACGATGAAGAGGACTTGTCAAATGGTGCTAACCAAACCACAGTTGCGGCGGGTCGTCGAGTTAAGTCCCGGAAGATGCGCTCATTGGCAAAGCAGCGTAACAACAACAATGTCCAGGAAAGCAGCAATCCAAATGGTGACCGAATGCAGCTGCTGCTGGGCAACAGTGATTGCGGATATCGGACACCAAGTGGTGACTCCGAGGGTGCCTGCACTCCCACCTCAGATGGCGCCGGGCAACAGCTGGCGGCAAAAAAGCAGCAACGCCAGTGCCAGGTCAAAGTGCGCATTGCAGCGCTTCAACTGCTCAGCGCCGTTACTAAACAGTTGCCCCGGCGTATGCTCTATGGTTACTGGCATGCTCTCTTTCCCAGCAGCAACGGTGGCAGCAACGATCGTGAGGCCAAGGATCACTTACTGCACATTGGAGCCAATGATAGCAATGTGCGATGTCGTGCCCTGGCGCTGCAGCTGGCCGCCCAGTTGTTGTATGGATCCAAGCCGTATCTTACCCAGGCGAGTTGCGCATCTGCGCCCAGTAACTATACTCCGTTTGCCTTGAGCCTGGCCAGCAGTGTGCTAGAGGCATATCGACAGCTGACAGGTATATTGGAGCGCGAGTTTACGCCGCCGGTGCTGACGCAGTGCCTCAGGTGTTTGGCAGTGCTGGTGCAAGCAACGCCGTTCGAGCAGCTGGAAATGGGCTTTGTCTATGAGTTTGTGCCGCAAGTGAAGAAATTGGCCCGTCATATGGACACCAGCGTTAAGGTGTCCGCCTTGCTAGTCATGGAAATGCTAGTGGCCACGCCACGCCTCACTCAGGAGATAGCATGTGCCGTGGGCTTACCAATAAGCGAGCGTCATGGCACCAACAAAGTAATAAACACACTACCACGACAAGAACAGGAACAACATTTTCAAGAGCAGCTCTGTGATTCGGAGGAGGAGGAGGAGCCTGAGGAAGACGACGAAGAGAAGGAACAACCTAGCATTGTTTTGACCAATCCTAGCATACCACGTAACTCATGGCTGTTGCGTCTGGTCCTACGCTATCTCGACAGCCCGACGAGCCCTGTGCCCTTGCGCATGGAATGCCTGCAGGTACTTCTTGCGATGGCCACGCATTTTGGCCTGTTGCGCGCTCATCTGGTGCGTCTTTCGAATGTAATGTGCGGGGCATTGGAGGATGCCTCGTGGGATGTGCGTCTCTATGGGGCACGCTGCCTGGACACCGTTGGCTATCAGATGGCACGCTATGTCACAGAGCAGACTGATCCTTCGCCCGAATTGCAGCAACAGCATCTAGTGTTCTGGCTACGTATGCTGCCTGCCATCTATGCCGCCTACACGGATGCGGATACAGCCACGTTAAAAAGCTCCCTATGCGATGCACTTTCCAACATGGGTAGCTACACCTTCGAGCGTTTGCCGCAGCCACAGCGGAACGGTTTGCTGGCCTTCCTCCTGGGCTGCAGCAGCGATGATGTGGCAGATCGTTTGGTGCGTGCGGCGGCGTTGCGGACACTCGCCGTTTATGTGCTGCATCCGACACTGCGCGGTGATCTTGTGTTTGTGGAACATGCGGCGGAGCTGGCGCTGCGTCTTAGCTGCGACACCTTGCTGGGTGTGCGGATCAAGGCTGCCTGGGCGTTAGGCAACATTAGCGATGCGCTTGTCGCGCCCCAAGAACAGAACAAGCAGGAGGAGAGACAGACAGAACGCATCTCTCAAGCGCTGCTCAGTCGGCTGATCGAGGCTGCTGTCCGGGCTTCCAGTGACCACGACAAGGTGCGAGCCAATGCGGTGCGTGCATTAGGCAATTTGCTGCGCCTGCTGCCCACCGATGAGCATGAACTGATGCAGCGGGCTATGACCAAGTTGCTGGACTGCGTTCGAGCCGCGGGCAGTGCTAAGGTGAAGTGGAACGCCTGCTATGCCATTGGAAATTTGGTACGCAGTCGCGCCCTCTTCTCAATTAGCGCCAACGCGGCGGGCACACTCTTCACGGCACTCAGTCAGCTGATTGTGCAGCATGCCAACTTCAAGGTCCGTATTAATGCCACCGCCGTCCTGCTGCAGATTGAGCAGCGGGCGGACTTTGGTGTGCACTATGCAACCGTGTGGCGCTCACTGCTGGCAGCCATTGAGCGCTCCAATGCGCTGGACACCTTTGAGGAGTACAACCATCGAGATGGACTGCAGCAACAGCTCTGCCTGGCTTTGGCCCATATGCTTGGACGTGCCCGGCCCGACGATTTATTGGGCTGCCGTGACAGTCTGGAAACGCATCTGGATACGGTCAGTGGCACTTGGCGTCGCGTCGCCTATCGCATTGTGCCCGAACAGTCGGCGCCGCTTTTCACTTGCGGTTCTCTGCTGAAGCAGCGTTTGGGTGCCACTTCACTTACTGGCGAGCAGCGAAATGCACTCACATTCCTCGCCGATGCAGTGCGTCTGGAGAGTTAACCCTATCACCATGTTATTTATTTTCAAATAAATCTATGTGCACCTTTGCAACATAATGAATCACTTCAGTTTTATTACCAAGAAAAGTTAGAGACAAGGGATGGAGCAGTACCAATAATGATGCGATCCAATCCTATACCGTTACATCTTATCTGACACAGAGTCAAGTTCTATTAATCTGCAATCAGACAGAGCCTTCTCCAGCTCCAGCTCCAGCTCCAGCTCACAATGTACTCTCAAACCAAATGCTTTCTCTCAGACTACGGAACATACTTGGCTTAATGAAATCAGATGAACTTACACCTTTAAGCTATTGTCTATGGGATATGGATATAAATAATTATTGGTACATGTCTCTTTACGATCTGATGTAGGGCTCGTAACTTATTTCTTCAGTTTTTTTCGTATACCAAAACGGACTTGATCTAAAATCTAGCATAGCTGGTAATGAGTTGTAAAGAATGCTTGCAAAAGATGATGTTCAGAAAGGCAAACCCCAGATTAGTGATCATCCCAGATGCTGTTGTCTGGCCGCACATATTGAGTAGTCGCTAAAGACTGCGAGTGCTATCTGATCGGTTGTTATCCGGAGATCTTAAGAACAAATAAACAAGGCACAATTGTTGTGTCTTCCATCTCAAAGTAAGGATTAGGTCGACGAAAGAAATCAAAGTAAAATAAAATTGTATATAATTTGTTTTATTAAATACGTATATGCACATATATGACATTTATATGGATATACAGCGGGTTCTCGATATAATATACTACTTGTTCTAATTGCTGTGTGCAAATCGCTCGCTTAAACTATGCTGTTTGTTGTTTTGTTATTGTTGTTTTTGTTGTCGTCGTTAGATGTTAAAAGGGACAACAACACCACCAAAAGAGACTGCCAGCCTAGTCGATGTTGTTGTCGATTATTTGTTTGTTTGTTTATGATTATTAATGAATAAAGTTATGTTTTAGTATTAGTTTTAGTTATAGTTTTTTGCTAAAGTGCCTTGAAAATGTTCCTATACGTTAACCATTTGCAATATGGGGCATTAATACATACTCATCATACATATATATAAATATACATATATAGAAAGATAGATAGATATATAGAAGACTATATATATATATATATATATATATGTATATATATATATATATATATATACAAACACATGCACAGGTGCGCTACATGTGGTTGACTTGCAATAAAAAATGTATAAAAGAAGCACGATGATGTAAAGTTAAAAATGGCAGACTTCTCGTAAAATTATGGTAAAAAATTAAAAAAAATAATATAAAAAACAAAGGAAAATTATACAATAATTAAAATGATAAGCGCTCGCCGCTGTCAGTTAAAATAAGATTGCATATGCCACGTGGCAGTTGCCATACGTCTAGCATGTTATATGTAAGCTGTCCCCCGCCCTTTGATTTTGTTTTCCCACAGCCCCATGCCCCCAATCCCGTCGCGCCCCATTCCCGTCAAGTCTAAGTCGCCCCTATGTTCCCAGCTTCCTGCCTGTCTGTATTCCTGCATTCGTCTACTTTCGTTCGTTCTTACGGTCCTCCATGACAACCTTAAGTTGACTCAAATGTGGTGGCAGTTCGCGCATTGATCGCTTGGTATCGATGAATGTCGGGCCAGGATCGTCCCCAAAGCGCAGCATACGTTTCCCAGCTCCTAGCACCTTTTTGTTCATATCCTCCAGTTGCTGTTGGCGATAAATAATAATTATAAATAAATACAGATACAAATTTAATGAGAACCCTTTCTTTAGGTTTTCTGGCAATCTATTTTTATTGCAATCTCTTACCTTGCAATCTCTTACCTTGGCTGGACTGCAGTTGATGATGTAGACAAGCTGATCGGGCGACTGTTGTATCTCATTCTTGGGTATTTGTGTTACGTACAGTGAATGGTTATGTGTTAGCTTCTTGGGCAGAATTGTGCGCTCGGTGGGATGTGGTGAGAGCAACAGGTTTACATTCTGTTCAGAAGAAGTTTTACGAAAATTATTATTGAAATGTACGGAAAAGTGAGTACTTTGGATTTGGCTACTCACGTCCGGTATCTCGTTAAGATAATTGATGCTGAATGTTGTCATCTCTGGTACATATATTTGATTGTAAAAGTATATGATATCCTCGAACTTCCGCTCACCATCCTCTTTGACTTTAATGAGAACCTCGCGATAGACACTATTCACCGCCTGCGGCTGAGTGCGATAGGCCTTCATAATGTCACTAAATTTGGGTTCCTGCATCTTAGTAACCTGAAAGAAAGACAAAATGATATAGTGTTAAAAAGCACCGAAGGGACATAGCATTAACAATGGCCAAAAACAGATGGAATTGGGTTAGATGTTGCTCCTATATAAATCTGTTGTGAGCTTAACAACCTTGCGATGATGAGCAACAGATGCCCATCACTTTAAGGCTCATGCAAGTGATCTGGCTGGGAATCATTAGACACTGTACTCGTAAAAGACCTTTTTGCCTTGTACACTTCATCCAACATCTATACATTCTATTTGATGCTCCTGAAGCTGGACAACCTTTCGGTTGTTGCCATGATAGTAGATGAAAAAGGTGGTACTTACTCTTATATAAATATATATTGCACACATTATGATTTGGTCGAGATGACGATCTTTCATCAGGTGACTATTGTGGGTTATTGAATGCTCGAATATGGTCCAGATCTTTTCTGGCTTCTTCTCAGTTAAATTGAGTTCGGTGCACAGTTTTGAAATACGCAGCCAACCGAGCAGAAAGACCTTGCGTAGGAATATCTGGAGGGGACCGGCGGCTCTGTCTTTGTTCACGTCGTTGTAGGTTGGCAGTGGTTTGGTCGCATTGCTAAGCACATCCCAGGCAGGTGACTTGTGCTGCCAGACGAGACGCTCCAGACACCTCTCCTCAATTGAATTAAGATGCTTCACCAAGCTGCGTGTTAGAACGCCTTCATTGGTGCCATGGCGCACAACAATTTCAATGATCTTGTGAAATTCAAACGCATTAATACTGAAACAGTCCAGAACCCAGGGGAATTTTAGCTCCGTGTTGTAGGCTTCAAGCACCAGTTCCGTGCAGCAGGCCATCAGCGTGATATTGAATATGTCCAATGAGATCTTATGCTTAATCTGTGGCTTGTTTTTAATCTCGGAGCGCAAAATGATGTCCATAAGCCAAAAGTAAAGCGATTTGGCTAAACGGAATCGATTCTCTGCCTCACTACGCATTGGATATTTAGCAAGAAACGTTTCCTCCATTTGTTCAATGTTACGCATCATCTTTGCAATAACGTCCTCCCCGGCTTGCCTGTTTTGAATAGTGCAACGGATGATAAGAAAAAAAGGGCTAATGAAACTCTTTTGGGTTACCTACCTGACAAACTCGGTGTGCTCTACTAGATTGCCGTTGGCGTTTAGCTTTTTCACATTGTTTGTGGCATTGGCCACTGGCTCAAACTTTTGTTCCGACATAATCGGCTGCGCGGGCAAATCCTGTTTGCGTGTCAATGGCGTAACGGGCGGACGCAGCGCCTGTTCATTTAGATTGCCATGCTCACTGGCGTCCAGGGGATAGGCCGCCAGTATGCGCTCATCGAACTCACCCACGCTCAGCACATACTGCTCATAGCTAATGTTCAGTGTTTTCAAATTGCGCTCGAAAGTCTCGTTGGACACCAATCCTAGCAGTGTATCCTTTTTCCCCAGAATTGTCTACAATACAACAAACAACGTAAAATAGTTAATAAGATATCTTGATAGAAGCTAGGTGTTGCTGGTGCTTACGTTCGCGTGGAAGAAACTATGCATTATCTTGCTGAAGACGGTCGCCTTCATGGTTTTGGCCTCGTCGGTCATCTCGCAGAAGTACTTGAGTATACAATGATTGCGGGCATGGGTCTCATCAAAATCTGGAGCGTTCCAGTTTGATGGGAGACCCTCAAAGTTCGGGTTAATGAGATCAGTGCGTTTTTCGGCCAGCACATTGGCATAGATGAGATCAATGCAGCACATCATTAAATTATACGATGTAACTAAATCAAGGGTCGTTGTTGGCTTCTGATTCTTGGCGCACAAGAATAATCGCCAGCAGATATCATCCAGTTTAAAATAGGGACACTTAACGCTGAAATTAAAATTCGAATTAAAGTTTTCCCAAGAAGACAGCTAAGCACAAACAGAAACACACACCTGTATTTTGAGTGCTTCTTCTCGTTGGGTGGACAGAGGAACACCTGATCGAAAATGACTCTGTACTTCTTGTAGAGCGTGAATGTGATGCTAAACTTGCGCTCCAGCTCATCGATCTGTTGTATGAAGTCCTGTGACAGATTCGCCATGTCACACCACAGCTTTATCTTTTTCCTAAACTCATAGATGCTGCAATTAAAATAGGAAGGAAAAGGATTTGATCAGTTGCAGAAATTGACTATAGATTAGATGGTAACTCATTCCATACCTCATTTGACAGCTGCGTAGCAGATTGTTCAATGCCACACAATTACCCATTACAACTACATCCTCGCCACCCACCGTGGGTGTTGTCGATTGACGGCAGGCTGCGAATAGGGCGCAACAGAACCAATGCATGATCTCACCCTGGAAGCAAATACAAATTGTAACTTAATATATCCAATATATGCACTTAGAAATAAAGTTTAGAAAACAATACTTCAATATGACATAGAGCTTGACAGAGTACACATACATCATATTACATTTCATATACATTCCCATCATTCTTTGACTGAGGAAAAGAGTATTCAAAAAACCAAAACCAAGACTCGCCGTTTTTATCCTAGGATAAAATCGGAACCTCTTTTTCTTTTCGAAACTAGTTCGCGACATGGATACATTGCAACATTTCTTTGATAAGGATTTTATTAAAAAAAAAAACATTTATAGCTATTCCCAAAACGAGAGAAAAACATAATTTGCTGTATGTTAACTGTATGTGTATGTGTCTATGCGCATTACGTACGTACCTCAAGAGAGCAATGCTGCAGCACTTTGAGGAGCATTTTAAAGGCCTCTTCCTCGGTCTGACGATCCATGTTTAGGTCACGGCACAGATTCTCAAATTTGCAGCGCATGTTTTCCAGGTGTTCATCCACGGAGCCGTTGGCGCTGGTAACCACCTCGGCGCCGAGCTCCTGCTCTTGCACATCGTTGCTCATTGTTGTTGTGTTGTCTTAATTAATAATGTAAATCTTGAGTAAAGCAGCGTCGGCACGCAATGCAAATGCAAACGCAAATGCAATTGCGACAATTTTCACTATTTTGGCTAGAATTAGACGTTGCTGCTGACGGCGGCAGCAGCAGCAACGGCAGCGGGCGAGGCCGCGGGGTTCAGCTAGGTAAATGAGCGCGCGACTGCAGCAACAACAACAAAGACGAAACGTCGACTGAACTTTTTTCACAGCGCAGCGGGCGCATTGAGTTTGCCGTTTATATATTTCGTGGCGACTTTTAGTTTTTTCTTTCTTATTTTTGCTTGTTACTGCGTTTTGTTTTTTTCTTTGATCAGCTTAATTGTTGTTTCAGCAACATGCACGGCCACCACTGCGACGTATTAAATTATTGTGTCGCTTAATTTTCCCAATAAAAAGGCGGGAAGTCATGGCGTTGCCAGACCACTTTGGGTTGGTGCAGGTATATTTATTTTGGCGCCAAACATTATGTGCATCGCTTACTTCCCCCAATGTCCACCCCACCTCAAGCATACCAAATGTTTATATTATATATATGATAAAATGCTCATTTTTCAATATTTATATTCTTTTCACTTCATTTATCTTCGTGTTACATCTGGCAACGCCACACATCACGCAACGACAGCTGTGCGCGGCAAATGGCGGGAACACGAATGCGAACAGCTGTCCAACAACAACGAGTGCAAGTCATGTTCTACCCCTGTAGCAATATTCATTTGCCCCAACTTTTTATCCTGTAGTAGTGCTGCATTTGTACGATAAAAACCAGAATAGATAGGTCTTTTTATTTACTAAACCTCTGTTTCCGACATTGGACATAAAATTAACGTACGAGGGGTATTCAAAAAGTAAGTTTCCCTAGTCAGGCATTTCACTCAGACGCCACCCAGCGGACTCTAGCTGAACATAGTCCCAGTGTAGGTTCTACCGTAAACAACGGAATTAGTTTTGGTGAAGAATACTGTTTTCAGTAATACGAGCTCGAAAATCATGGAGTTACCAGAGCAAAGCGTGTCCGATTGTGAATAACGTTCGGTTTTGCAAAAGGGTTATACCGTAATGAGATTCACAGTGAATTGCTGTCTATTTATGGTGAAGACTGTATGAGTGTCCAAATGGTGCGAAGATGGCGCACAGATTTTTCAATGGACGTGCGATGAGCGATGAGACGATGAGCAGCGTGCTGGACGCCCAAAAAGTGTCATTACGGACCATGCGACGCAGCGGTTGAAAAAATTATTTAGGAGGACAGACGATTGACTATTGATGAACATTTTTTACCATCCACCTTACTCTCCAGACCTCGCACCAAGTGACTATTTCCTTTTCCAAAAGTTAAAAGTAAGCTTGGGTGGCCAGTCGTCAAATCGTGGCTCAAAAAACAGGGCACGCAATTTTTTAAGGAAGGTTTACTTAATCTCTCAAACAGATACAAAAATTGTATTGATGTCCAAGGCGACTATGTAGAAAAATAGTTTAAGAGGTAAAGAATAAAATAAATTTATTTTTACAGCCTAAAACTTGTTTTTTATTTTTTCCCCAACACAGGGAAACTTACTGAAGTACCTCGTACTTCATACTTCATAGCTAAGGACTTGTGCTTCCCGGTAGCTTCCTAAAATTTAATTCTCTATCTATTCTATTTTTATCTATTTTTAATTTTGTTCGACGAACGTTGCTATCAAAAAAAGATTTATTTTGGTTTCATCACTCCTGAGAATGTTGCGCCATTTCTTGCACCGCCTGATCCGCCAGTTCTTATGAATGAATGCGGAGTTCTTCCTGATTTGCCGTTGTAATTAAAGGACCTTTAAGGAACCAGGGAATTCTGCACCTACTAATCGGCTGTCGTAATCACAATGTGATTTTCGGTTGCAAAGGAACTGAACTTCCACCTTCCTCGCCCTATCATTTTTTTTTTTATTTTTATTTTATTTTTTTTTTTTATAGATTTAGAGCATTTATTTATAATTTTGGGATTGACTTTGAAACTTTTTCCTTCTCCACGAAGCTTAATAAATAAATACATTAAATATGTGACACGATATTTTGATTTTAGTCTGATAATTTAGTACTTGTTGTCTGCATACCTATTATTTAGACCACGAGTGTATGTGTTTCAAAGAATATTTTTGATTTTTATTTTAGGCCTTGATTTGTCACTTTCAAGATTTCCGTCCTTGATTATAGGATCTTATAGAAAACGATGCTCAACTATATCATAACCGTAGGCATTCCTTGACAGGTTTACTCCTTTGTGAGGTTATCCCGCTGCCATACTGTTTTCCTTTTACAAAAATCATTTTTTAATATTCTAAAATAAATTAAATACAGCATTCTTAACTATTTAGTAGTAACTTACATTGTAGTGTTTTATAAGAATTTCGTAACATAAGAAATACATATGTGCAATATCTGTCCAGTATCCAAGGAACCAGACTTTCTATGCTGCTTCTCTTGTTGTTTAATTGCGCTTTAAATACACCTTTAACTTCACACGCTCATAATTTGTAGCGATATCGGGACGAGTCATGTTAAACTTCATTTGCATCTACTGATTTTACTTTCAGATCATTTTTCAATTTATCTTACATAGTAAAGACTTCCCTGATTAAGTACCCTTCTTATAAATATACCTCCTGAGACTTTTTACCTTTTACCTTTTTAGTTTTCAGATTACTTTAAAAAATTGTATATTACATAATTTATAATAAACTATTATCTTTTACTTGACTGTTTGTAGTCGACTTTAAATTAAATTGAATACAAATATAATAAAATTAAAATAATATGCGGAGTTTAGGAATCATTTGCGAGTGGTTTCAATAACACCTTTACTCAATGCTGAACTTATTATTTCTAGTTTTTATAGTTTCTCAGACGAACCAAAACCAAATAGTCTGTAGCTACCAGAAGTATTTGAATGAACACGGTGCCCATTAAAACTATGGGTTATCTATCACACAGCCCTCTATATATGATATAAGCTCTTCTATAAGCCAAGAGTAACAGTTAATTATCCAAAGTTAAGAGATGCATTTCTTCCCAGAGCCGAGTAAAGGATGAGCTGTAAATATAAAATTGAAGAACAAGAATCGCCATAGTAATTCCGACCTATATATGCCAAGGAACTTGAGTTATTTCAAGCAATCGGTCATCTGGTGAAACAAAAGACAAAAACCAGAGGATTCCAAAGTTTCAACGGTTCCCAAGCCGAAAGGATATAACAAATATTACAAGTTTATATTCAAAAAACAGTTGTATTTATGTTATATTTAAGTTTTATAAATAGGACTTTATTATTTTATTAATTTGTTTTTGCAGGTTGTTTATTTCTTTTCTTTTTTTTTGGCAACATGTTAACAAAAATATTTTGTTTCAATAAACATGTAAATGTTAATATTAGTATGTGTATGGTGTGTGTGTGTTTTATTAATGGAATGCTTGGGTTATATCCTGGTTAAATATGTGTTTCAATTCTGCTTTTTGACTCTTCTGGTGGGTTTCATAATGCGGGCTTTAATTGTATTTTTTTTGTTTAAATTTGCTTTTCTTTCTTTGTTTTTTTTTTTTGGTTTCTTGCTTGCAGTCGCATCGATATTTTGTCGTTGTGCATTTGATATGGTTTAATTGCCTTTAGTTACGGATAGATTGATAGATTTAACTTTTGTATGGGTTAACTTGTATATAGTAGTAAGTAGTACTCTATTTAATGTACGGGTATGTAGGTAAGTAAGTATATATTATTGTAATGGGGTGGTAGTGGTGGAGTAAGCATTATGGAATGTGCTCTGGACGACTCTATGAGTACTGCACTCTACAGATCAATGTATGTATGTACATATACATACGTACATACTATATGTATGTATATATAGTTAAATTAGTACACACAAACAGCTATAAAAATTAGAGCATCCTCCTATCCATAAGGTTGCTAAGTTCACTCTCACAAACCAATTGAATCTTAAATATTTTCTCGCTCATATTTAGTTGTGTTTTTTATTATTGTTTACAAAAAAACGTTTTGTAAATGCATTTGCCTTTGATTTACATATCAATTGTAAATGTTGTTTGTTGTATGTTGTTGTCCATTGTTGTTCATTACAAAAAAAACGTTACTTTCTTTTTCATATTTTCTGGTTATTTTCTGGTTATTTTATGCTTTTTTTTGTTTTTTTTTGTTGAAGATATATTCAATTGCTGCTCTTTGCTTGCCTTCGTGTCTGTGTGTGTGTGTGTGTGTGTGTGAAGTCTGTCTGTCTCTTTTTTCTTGGTGTAGGTGTTTATGTGTGTGTGTGTGTGTCTGTGCAAATTGTACAGTTTAATTATATATTCATATTCCTTGATTTTTGTTGTTTTGCATTAATAATTAAGATTATATACATTTAAAGGGTATACAAATAAAAAAAAAGTTTTTGTTTATAATTAAGCAACAAATACAAGCGTACAACAATAAATTAATTAACTTTTGCCGTTACTTGCGTTTCTTTTCTTTTCTTTTCTTTTCCATCTTTCTTTTCCATCATTCTTTTTATCCATCTTTACTTCTTTTCAATGTACTTTATAGTATGTTTATGTATATATAGTATAAAGTATATAGTATATATAGTATGTATATATAAAGTATATGTATATATAAGTATATAGTATGTATATATTGTATGTAGCTATAGTTGTAAGTATATGTATATTGATTAAATTAACTCTCCACTCTCTCTCTTAAGTTTGCCTCCATTTATATATGTGCGTCTCTCGAGCAAACTTTTACAATTGATTTCATTTTTTTTTCTGTTTTTTCTTTTTGTTTTTATATTTTTACAATTTCTTCAAATTAAAATAATTATAAAAGAAAAAAAAACAAAACAAAACGAGTTCTCGAAACTAACTAAATCTGTTGAAAGTGCTTCTTCTTCATATAGATGTATATTGATATACATGGAAATAGTACATACATATACATATATTGTATATAGATGATATACATATATATATATTTATATATATATATATATATTGTTTACATATTGTAGTTGTTGTAGTTGCAGATTGTTTTTGCTCTTTCTTTTGTTTTTCTAGTTTCTGTTTCTGTTTCTGTTGCTGTAATTGTTGTTGATTGCAGTACAAACTAAAGTAAACTGGTGGCTTTTATGGCTTAGACTTAACACTTCACATAGAAAGCTTAAAAGTAATTAGTTAGTTTTAAATTAAAATTAAAATTAGCAAACTATAAATAACTATTACCCATTATTAAGCATTAGTTACAAATTTTTTGCGCCGTTCTGTTGCGTTCATCTCGCCTTTCAGTTTTATACAATTTAACAGTTGCGCTTCCCCCCAATATATATTTTATTTTTCTTTCAGAGCCTTAAGGCACCTGCGACTTACTTAGTACTAGGCTAAGCGCAGTTACACCAGGCGCATGGAAAAGAGAGAGAGATAGTAGGAGTGGATAAGAGAGAGATAGAGAGATATATATAGAGAGAGAGAGACAGAGAGATACGCATAGAATGCGAAACTCTAATGGTATGGCTTCAAATGCTCCACATAATTCTCGGGTATTAGACCCGTCTTCCCATTCAGCGTACCCTGCAGCCAGCCGGGCTCATGTGAGAAGCGCACTGTAAAATTTGAGCAGGTTAGAAATGTTCAAAATGTCCTTGAACTATGCACCAAGTATATTTACCATTAGTTATAATCTGATTTGGCTCAAAGGATAGCTCTCCCTCGCTCTCTCCCATGCAGGCATACAAAGTGCGAACTCGTCTGAAATTTCCATGAAAATTAGTTAGGTTAGATAAAATGATAGTTATAATAACTTCAAAATCAATGATAATGTCATATTATAAATATATTTAGGACTCTTTTAATAGTCGATATCGATTTCGAAACGAATTCATCCTTCTGCTCTGAATTCCAAGTGAAATTGTTTCGTCTATTCAATTCTATTGAAAGTTGATTAAACAGAGTTTATATTGATTCTATATTGACTGTAGATTGAGTTTGTGTGTTTCTGGATTAATATCAGATTAATTATAGATTGATTCTGTTTAGGTGATAAGGTTAATGTTAGCTATTCCAGATAACTTGATATAGATGATATCTATATTGATTCCAGACTGACTCTAGATGGATTCTAGATTGAAACTTAGATTGAACTTACGCAGTGCCCGCAGATAGATCCCGCTTAATTTGGTTAATGTCGCGATTGCGATGCATTTTGGTGGGCGCATAGTCGGCGCTCTCGTTGGTGGAGCCGCTGCCACTGAGGCTGCCCATGCCGGCTCCAATCATCGATGGGGCTGCGGTGGCCGTCACAATATCATCGCAGGTCGAGCCAAGCAGTGTTGACAGCGACGATGTCTGGGATGTGATTGGCGGATAATCAATGGAGCTGCGAGCGTTCAATAGACGCGTCACATTGGCACTACTGCCGCCAGCGATAAGACCACCTCCACCATTACCAGGAGCACCAGTGCCACTCCCGCCACCGCCACCGCCACCGCCACCGCCACCGCCACCGCCGCCACCAATGCCAAGACCATTGTTGGAAGATAGTGAATCGCAGACGCTCTCATTAGAGCTGGATGTGGAGGCAGCTGCCACGGGCGAATAGTGTTTCGCCTGGCCATAGCCAAAGTGGCTACGCTGTACAGGCGGATGCTGTTGGGGGCCCGTGGCAACGATGGCGCTGTTACTGCCCGAGCTCTGCAGCAGGCGCTCCTTGCGAGAGGCGGCTGTGGGCGGGGATACATTGTTCAAACTGAGGCGATTGCTGCCGGCATTTGTATAGATGTGGCTGCTAGATGCAGACTGTGCCACCGGAGTGGCCGTGGCCATTAGATAATCGGCATGCCGCAGATTGGTTGTGGCCGTTGCCGGCGTCGCATGATGCGCCTGCAGCGCAGCGCCTCCATTGGTGCTGGCGCCGGCGCCCAGTATGCCATATACGGCAGCTGCAGCATCCGTTCCAGCACCGCTACGACGTCCACTT
Organism: Hirtodrosophila trivittata; assembly: GCA_035045065.1. NCBI lineage: Eukaryota > Metazoa > Arthropoda > Insecta > Diptera > Drosophilidae > Hirtodrosophila > Hirtodrosophila trivittata. Next base: position 2,910,824 of record JAWNNK010001024.1, read on the forward strand.
ATGTCGCTCTGCGTCATGGCATGCAGATTCTTCATGCTGCCCATTTGTGTGGGTCTTGAGCCATTTGTCGCATGTGATGAGACGGTCAACGTGGACCCAGCAACACCACCATTTGTGTTGCTATTGGTGCCTCCACCTGGTGGTGTGCTGCTGCTGGCACTGGCCGGTCCGTGTGCATAGATCATGCCATTTGGAATATTCTGCAAGCTGGAGGACATTGTGGGTTCCGTGTAATTCGATTTGGTTACCACACGGTACACCTTCTGTTGCGGTGAATACATCGAGTTGCGTCCCACACTGCCACCTCCACCGCCACCCGTAGAAGCTGCCTTGCCCACCTGCGAGGCACGTGGCATACGTGTAGGTGGACTGGTGCTGCTGGGGTGCAGACTGGCTGTGGCAACAGCTGAATTGACGGCTGTTACCCCAGTGCTTGGATCATTCTTAAAAATGCGCTCATAGTTCTCGATGAGTATATTAATGACGATGTTATTGAACTTAATGTCCAGTATGGCGGCGACTGTCTCCTCCAGCGGCCGGAGCAGGGTCGGGCCAAAGACTACGCCCAAATTGAATACAGACATCTTGTTCTTTTCGTACTTGCGCGACACCCTGAAAGGAATACCAAGCGAAATTAATACTGAACTAATATGATTCCCTTGGTACTACTTACTCAGTTAAATGCCTGATGACCATGTCCAGCATCTCGAAGTTTGGCTGAGGCAATTTATAGACCAGCTTGTGTACCTCGTTTACGCGCTGATTCAGGCTCTCTTTCTCTGTGGGCAGAAGAAAAAGATTCGAGATATAGAAATTGGGATCCTTTGATGAACATTTTTCCTCATTGGACTCAGACTTACTGGCTGCCTCGATGAAGCCCATGTGGTAGTGATAGGTCATGAGGGGCTCGTTCAGATTGCGCAAATACATTTTAAGCGCACTGGCAATGGTGTTGCTCTCCATGAGATCACGATATTTATCATCGTTGAAGACATCCTCCGTTTCCTTACGCTCCATGCCGAGAGCCAGCAGTTTATTGATTTTGGTACCCACGCCGCTCTTACGGTAAATGCCCTCATCCTCGAGGCCGCGACTCTCCAGAACCTGTATACAACGGCGCACAAACATAAAGCCAGTCTCATCCAATTGATAGGCCTCACTAGCCTTCATTTTACCAGGAGCCAGGTATGTCTGAAAATCGATTGATAACATGAATTAGTTGGGATCGATGTGCTTGGATATATTCTCGGTATGCTTACCGGCTCCGTGCCATCCATGGCACTCAACCAGGAGCGATGATCCTTTTCACTAAGCGCCTGAAATGTGTACACAATGCCTGGCTTCTCTTTGAAAGTCAGATCAAAGCAGAATCTCTTCTCAAACTCAGAGGCACGTCTCTGGCAAGAGAACAGGGTGAGCTTCTCGTCCTCACGCGCCTCGGGACGAGTAAAACTGTGATTCATCTGATTGAACTGAAGCATTGTAAACTCTCTCTTCTGTTTCTTGAATGTGCAATAGTATTTCGTCCATGTTGCTTTGAAAGGCTCTAAAAGTGAGATTTTCAGAAGGGAACCTAAGAATCGTTTGCAGTTGACAGGCAGAGGCAGAGGCATAGGCAGAGGTAGTTCAGATCATTGGAAGGTAGTTGGTTGGGTAGTAGTTCATTTTTGGTTTTTTTTTTTTTGGTTTTGCACAGTCACAATTGCAGTTGATACCAAAAGCACAGGGAGGAGATCACAGATCACAGAATTGCCCAAATACGAAGTAAGTTTAAAGTATAGAAAAATAGATATTAAAAAGAAACAAAAACAAAAAAAAAGAATAATGTACGCACAATAAGAAAAACCCAATAAAATTCGCAGAGTGTTAATGCAGAAGTGTTTTAAATGTTAGAAAGGAGTAAGGAATTATATTTATGTGAACAAATGATAGATCGATAGAACGGTAGGACGATAGAACGATAGCACGATTGTTCGAGAGGTTGAAAGTTGTGTGAATGTGGGGGAAAAGCAAAACATTTATCGTTAGACGGTTAAGCATCAAGCATAAGGATTAAACAATATAAATAAAAGGCTTAAGGCTAATCCCCTTGGCAATGAGGCGACTAACACTACGATTTATCTTTACACTTTTTTGTGGTTTTAATTCACGTATAATTGGCTTATAGTTTCAAATCGATTTCACATTCACGTAACACATACATATATGTAACACACATGATTATGATATATATATATATATATATACAGATATATATAAATATATATATAGGGGTTGGTTATACACTTGTGCTGGACATGGAACTGTATGTGGAGGCTCATTTAAGGCCTCATTGCCAACTAATTAGAACTTAGCCTCAACTATTTGAACAATCACGATAAAACTTACTCTTTTCCATCAAAAACAAATAACCGCGTTTGGTAAAGATTTCCTCGGACTTCTGTAAATTCATAAAAAAAAATATATATAATTATTATTATGAACAATTTATGTATATATTTTTAAATATTCTTACCGTACGCTTTTCCATGTATTTGGTCTTAAGTTCGGTGACCTTTTCGCGAGCTTCCTCAAAGTTTTCGCGAGTCTAAAAAAAAAAACATTATTAATTAATTATTTAATGTATATTTTTTAGAAAGGTTTCGATTTACCTTTTGGACTTTATGCCTCAGATCCTGCAGATAGTCGCGATGATCCTCGGCTTGCTCGTGGGCGGTGTGATAGAATACCAACCAGCCAGATATGAAGGCCAATAGTATCTCAACAAATTCAAATTTGATGCGTTCCTGTACTTCCTGGATGCGCAGTACATAGCTTAGTGATTCCTGAATGTATTCACGCTCATGCATGCCCAAACTGGCATCGGCCTGATGAAACCAGAGACGGAGATGAAAACAGATACAGACATAGAAAAAGAAAGGTACAGAGAGAGCGAAATCGAAATGAAATCAAATGAAATACCGTAGGCTTATCAAATCCCCCTAAAATCTGACTACAAAATGCATTCAGATAATTCGTATAACCTTGACCTTTGGCCATCATTCAATTACAAATGCGTGTGTGTGTGTGTGTGTCGGCGTTTCGGCATATCGGCATATCGGCTTGTTAGCGATTCTGTGTAGGTCCTATAGGTGTGTATTTTGTGTCGCCGTTTCTATCAGTGTGTGTGTAGGTGTGCGCGTGTGCACACTTTTTAATTACACCCACACACACACGCGCGCCTGCTGACAAAACTTTTCATTCCCCCAAATTCGAGTTACTCCCACGTAAGCCCATCAAGTATGCTGTGAAAATTTGCATTGACGCATTGACACATCGCAGATGACATTTACCATTCGCCATTCGCCATCCGCCATTTCTCATTTACCATTTACCATTTACCGTTCGCTATTTGCAATTTGATTTATCAGAATAAATACTATATATTGTACACCATATAGCATATAGAAAGGAAGTGTTCAATTCAATTGAACTTTGGTATTTGGATATGCCTTTCGAGAAGTGCATTATTTGCATAGAGTCAATGCGAACCCATATCAAATGGCATATGCTAATATCTAGCTAGAACTTCATATACGATATATGTATAAATATCCAGAATATATATACTGTAATATCAATATACATTTGCATACTTATTGGAAATCCCTTGGGCGAAGAGTATATAAAGTGCCGGCTATGCCTTGTTATTGTGTGCATATTTTGACAAATGCCGATGAATTCAATATTTGCGCGGCACACAAACACCTGTTAGTTGCAGCTCACAGATACGCCCACATAAACACGCACACATACATACACACATAAGCTAATGAAGGGTTGATTGGTGGGCGGCTTATAAATTTCAACGAAATAAGCAGCGCTTATGGCGCGCTGCGAGCTCTTAAGCGGAGACACTTACCAAAAATGCACACAGCTGCGGCACATTGCATTTTTATATATGCATACATATAAAATGGTTGCTTGCACTGGCTAAAAGTTGCGTTGGGTATTTTTCGTTAAAAGAACGAGATGGCAACAACAATAATAACAATTGTGCAAGCGTGAGAGAGGAGCACAGAGCAACAACAAGCGCAACGAGAACAACAAAAACAACGACAACAAGACGAGCGGAACACGATTTGAATGCTACTTGACACTTGTCCAACAAAAGACGCTGGCAGAGGGGCTCTGAGCTAGGAATATAACGAGGGCGGCAGGGTGACGCCTTGGAGGAGCACTTTGTTTTTATTTCAAATTTGCGCATTTTTTTTCATTGCATGCTTTTAGGCGGCGACCCAAAAATAGCTTCACACACACACACGAACACATAGGCAGAGTTAACTTTGTTGTTTTTGTTTTCTATTCTCTCCTGTATTGAGCTCGTTTTGTTTTCTTTTCATTTGTTTTATATCTTTCACTTTGGCATTTCACAAGTTTGTTTTTCAACTATTTGAACTGATTTTTGTTATGATTTGCGTTGTGCTCTCGCTGACCGCTTGGCAGGTTGATTATTGCTGCGAGTTCGTGTTGATTTGATTAAATGTTTAGTTGTTTTTCCACGCATTTGCTGACATTTGCTACTATGCTACACGGATTCGTGTACAACCACGCACACGCACACATACGCATTTACGCACACACGTACACACACACGGACACGAAGGCAGCTGAGCGCGCGACGCGCACCCAAAAATGCTGCGCAAAATATGAACGTTTGTTGTTGTTGCCGCTGTTCAGCTGGATAATTCGCATTTGGCTGCCAAAAAAGGCAAAAGACGTAACAGGAAGAGCAGCGGCGAGGCAGCAGCGGTGCGGCAACCGAGCCAGCAGTAGCTACCACAACAACACTACCAGGAGCAACAGCAATAGCAACAGTAGTAAAATCGCAGCAGCGACACCGACAGCGGCAACGGCAGCGGCAGCTGTGTGCTTCAGTGCGTGGGAGAGCGCCTGCGCTGTGCTCCTTGCTTCCTTTTGATACCCATTGATCAATGGAAGACCCAAATGAGGTAAATCCATGGGTATCTTCTATGCATCGAAATACTAATACAATAAGTAAAGTATACAAATAAACCTAGGTAAACCTATAAAGCGATACTCTCATTTCCATAGCAATATATCGATAGTTCTCTTCGATATACCTTCTTTTGACAACAAGTCGTAGAACAGCTTTCGACGAATTCAATCTATGCACAGCGTTTGTTAAAGAAATCTTTGTCTCTTCAGGAAATGTTATTTTGTTTTTTATTTATTTAAATTTCATAAAGATGACATCGGGCATATCATAGCCCAAATGTCGTAAAATATTCATAGCATATTCTAAGGGGCATCCGCGAGCCGAACTCAATACCGCTTCGGGTTGCTCTTGAATATAACAATGCCAATCTAGGGGCTGTTGTGGAGGTGTATAGGTACATAGTATATACAGGATATAGGATATAGCTTATAAACCTGTGTTTGGGTATCAAATATGCGTTTAATTGCGTTGTAGTCGACTCGTATGCACTTGTCAAGGCAACCCAATCCACCCACTGGTTGCAAAAAGCCCATCTACAATAACAAGCACAAGTACAAGCATAAGTCCTTGTAGAACAGCAACAATGTGCAACACTTGTGGGGCACTTGATAAAGTGGCAAATTACATACTATGTTGTCTGATGGGGCAAAGACAACAGTTGTCGTTCTTGTTGTGGTTGCTACTCGTACAATTCGTAGTAACTGCAACAAACAACATTTAAGGGTCGTTTGTGTCAACAATAACAAACAGCAACTGGCTCACACACACAAGCACACATCCATTCACACCCACACACCCACACACCCACACACCCCCACACCCCCACACACACACACACATGCACAACAGCTGCACACATACTCAAAGTAGCATACTTCTCAGTGCACAATTCGCACGCTGTCACCTTCTCTCTCTTCCTCTTGCTCTCTCTCTCTCTCTCCTTTGTTCAAGCTCTTTCGGGCACAGGGGCAGGTGTTAGCACAAAAAAGCTTTAACATAGAGTTGTAGCCTTTCTATGAGATAGCTACGCATATGTGCAAAAGCTTAGCATCTGTTTCTTTTCGTGTTATCGATTAACATTTGTTCGAACAGTTACAAGCCAAAACACACAAATTTATCATGATATATCGATAGAATTTAAATTTTCTTGCTTTTCGCATGAGCCAAAACTAAGTAGACTTGATTTTCATCTATTGTTAGCCAATAGCAGAGCAATTGATAACAAAGTTTCGCAGCAGAGCTTTAAGCTGCAACTGTACAGGGTTGCCAGCACCCGGCATTAAGGTTGTAAGTGAGTCTGTGTGTGCGTGTGTGTGTGGAAATTCAAACCATCGCCGCCATCCACAAGAAGCGCATTTTGTGTGGGCAAAACTTTTCTTTTATTGCCTGAACTTTTCGCCCACATATGGTGCTATGGGGCAGCCGGCGTAGCGTCCGTAACTATATTTAGATGATTCTTCTTCCTCGACTTAGTCATACTTGTGCGTAGATAGATACAGATACGTCTACAGTTACAGTTACAGTTGAAGATACAGATACAAATACAGATAGCCAGCCATTAGGCGTTTACTCTTGTATCATTAGAGCATTTGGGCTCATGATAAAATTAGCCAAAACCCCCGCATAAATCCTGACATTTATCAGTGGATTGATTGCTGCGTGGGCAGTGAGCAAAGGTAGAGTTTTCCTTGTGTTTTTCCAATTTCTTTCCTCAATTTCCTTGAATTTAGCGTAATTGGGATAGCGGAAATTGCCAAGAAAAATGTTTGCATCCCTTAAAGGAAATACTTGCACCTGCAGCAGCTTAAGGCTAAAAATGATACTTTGCAAACAACCCACATAAGCACACACACACACACACACACGCACACAGACACATAGATGTGTATATGAATGTATACAACCACCCAATCAACCCCAACCCTCTTTGGGGGCAAGACCAAGTCGCATTTTCACACCCCTTCTAAGAAGACAATTGAACAAAAGCTTGGCAAGGCAAGGCAACTGCAACAGTAAATTTGATAAGGCACAAGCAACACCCACACAATAACACCTACACACACACAGACAGAGAATAACACCCACTGAGATCCTTTGCTCTCAGACGACGCATTACCTTAACGAGCTGATGGCGTCAGATGGCAAGAGTGGGAGTGGAATAAAAGATGCTTGAAGCTGAAAATTACTTGAAGCTGAAGTCATATACGAGTATATAAAACCACTTCATAACTTTAAGTACAGTTGCCCCAAAACTGAAATTTCTCTGAATTAAGGTGAAGTTCTTAAATTGTATATATAGTATGTATACTAGACAAAAGCAATAAGCAGGATCATTATCATATAATCATATATAGCTTACACTGCTGAGAGCTAAGTGTGCATAGAAAAACAGACAGAAGAATGAGAAACAGATAGTTGAATATATCAAGTCTTTGTTCTGATTAAGAGAAATATTGTATATATACTATATATACATTGGAATGGATATATAGCATACTTTGTGACAAGATTATTGTTGTGCCTCGTCGTCAACTTAATGAGGGTTAAAAACCCGCTCTACAGTTGAATGTATCTTTGGTAATTTTCAATTCAATGTTGCACCTTCAAATGACAATGCAGAAAAACTAAAAAGCAAAATAAACAAATAGAGATGTGCATTTTTTTAGTGACATCACTAGATGACTTATCGATAAATGGACATATTTAATTAGCGTCATAATCTTCGCAATGAATGTTTACTTTTGGATAATTACAATTGCATTTATATTAGTACAGTGGAACTTATATACAACGAACTCTATAAAACGAAACTTCCCACATTCCGAACTGAACTTCAAGAACATTTATCCATTTAATGTATTTCGATCTCCTAAAAACTTCTATACAACAAATTTGTCTGTCTAACAAAACAAAGTTTTCTATGAGAACTGAAATTCTCATGTTTTACCAATATTTTTAAATTTTCTTTTACACAGACTTATAAAAGTTTTCCCCGGGAAAAGAGTAAAACATCATTAGGGAATCCATGAAAAAAAACCATATTAAGAACAGAATACAGAAGATATAGATATATCTTTATTAAATATCATTTAATGTACGATAGTTTGAACATTAGTACAGTTGTTTTAATATTTAATTGGGAAAGAGAATTTCAAACAATCATTAAATAATCTAAATAAATTTAGATATTCAGATACCCTGAGAACATGCGAAAGACAATCTGATTGAGTATAGAATAAAGGAAATACTCAAGGCTTCCAAATTTCTTGAACATCCAACGAGAAAAAAAAATACTCTGAATCTAATTGCAATGCATGAAAGATACATAACTTATGAATCTGCTCAAAAACAAGACAATATATATTCACTTGCTGAAAATATATATTTAAAAACATATTTAAAGAATATCTATTTATACATATTTAGTTTTAAAGTTCAGCATTTATTTTCTATTCCAAAACCGCACACAGAATGGCAAGGAGTTCATGCAACTCCCCGGGAAGAGTTCCAAGAATTCAAAAGCCAAAAGCCCATATAACTGTCATAAAGGCCTTTAGTAGATATAGCTGTAGCTGGTACAGAGCTAGAGCCAGTAACAGGCCGTAATAGGCTTAAAATGCTGAACCCTTTTGAGACATGCTGGAAAAGCGCATTAGCAAACATCGCAGCGGAAACATATTAAACAACAAAACACAGCTTAAAGGCAACTAAAAAATGAGTTCCATGGTGGAAGGAGATGCCTTCGGTTTGGAAATCGCTGGGGGTTAGGGATTTTAGTGGGTGTGGGGTATGAAGGAAGATCTAGAGATGTGAGGTTGTGGGTGTGTGTGAGTATGTGTTGGTGTTGCAACAACGACAACGACAACGACGCGTGACTGATAACAAATTGTGGTGCTTATGCTGAACAGACGTACAACCGACCAAATGAGCGAGTAACCAACAGAGCGACCGGCCGGCCGGCCGGCATGGAAACCGCCATCAGGGGGCGGAGGCGGTAAGCACAGCCGGCAACAATAGGCCAGGATACGAAGGAAACAGGTACACGTCTAGGCAGACAGGCTGGCAGACCCGTGAAGCGAAGGGGGAGGGGGGTTTACGTGACACGCATGCCAAAGCAGAAAATCAATAATACAGCTGCTGCCGCACATTGCAGCGCAATCAGTTTCACCTCCAGTTCCAGCAGCAACACCACAGCTTTTCCAGCTCCAGCTCCAGCTCCAGTTCCACTCACACCCTCGTCGAACTTCAACTTCAACTCCAATTCGAACTCCATTTCCAACTCCAATTCCAACTTCAACTCCAATTTGATGTGCATTTGTTAGCTTGTGCAATAACCTGGCTATAAATTTCTGGACAAATGATGGCAATTGATTTGCCGGAAAGACATTTGATTGATTTCAGTTCGTGGTTTGACCCGTTTTCAGGGTCCGGCTTTAGCTTTGGTTTTTGTAAGGGGTACGGCCATCTGTCTGGGTGTGAGTCCGGTCAGTTTTGATGGCTAACCAAATGCCACCGAAAACGGAAGGCTTATAAATGCTTAACGACCACACACGAACATGAGCGAGCACGGTTATGTCCGCTGTTGTGTGGATCAAACCACTCAAACGGGCAGTCAATAAATGTGGTTTGAATTATTGATGGAGTGCTGGCTGGCATTGGTGGCTATGCGAGTCCAGTGGAACTGACTGACATCTAATATGTGATAATAAATTCAATCGATTTATTGATTTGATTCATTCAATAATTTAGCTAATACACAAAGCTCACCTAATATTTTATGGTCGTAAGTAAAGTGACCATGGAGGAGGCAGGTAGCAAAGAAAGAGATAGCTGCATAGGTGTATCTATAGAGTGCCGTTAATCGTATGCTATTTAGTTTTTATTAGAACTCATAACCTTCATGGTCGCTTAATTAAGAGAAATTAAAGATCTGATTTACTCAGTTGTTTTCCAGAGGAATTCTTAAAGTTTCCATTGATGAAATCTTAGAATTGAGTATTGTAATGATGAAATCGGTTAATTCTATTGAATGACTTGCCATTAACAGACCCCCAATCATCATCATATTTATCAGCATCTCGTGAATGAAGCTTCACCAAAAAAATCGACCCAATTCCGTACCGAAAACCAACTGCATCTGGCTATTCTTTCCAAGAACGCGTGCCAATTGTACGGCAATTACATTTTTGTGCAATTAGCCTCCGGCCTCCGGGCAATGGTCTCCGGTCTCCGGTCTCCGGCCAGCGGCCAGCTCATCACACCTTGAATGCCGCTGCATGTGGTACGAAGTACGAGATACCATCATGGGGAATAGTCTAGGTTGGGATGAATGCATCATTAGTTTACAAAGCTCACCGGGGCAGCCTGTTTACACTGGCCGCATTTCATGTGCGTGCGTACATGTACGAGTATTGCAGAAGAAGCACACAAAATTTAACTGTGTTTACTTTGCCGCTTGTTGCAAACATCATTGAAAAGTTCAAAAGCACGAATGAGTGGACCACATTCACAAATTGGACGACTGGGACTGGGACTGCAACTGCAACTGCAACTGGAACTGGCTAACTGAGCAATTAACTCACGAATGGGGACCACACACAGTGAACATTGCAGTTTATTGACCCTCAAATTATGGGGTCAACTGACTGACCCTCGACCCTGCCCCACCAATCATTTAATATTTATTTATACATTGATAAAAAAAACCAACAATTATATTATAAATTTATATACAAATTATTTTTATCCTTTTCTGCAACTGAAAAAAAACCCTCTTTAATAACTTAAAGGCTCCCAAAGGTTAGGAACCAATCTTGTTCTATTACTCTGTGGGAATAGAGATTTGAATTTTGAATTTCTTTGGCATAAATATAAGAACAGTTTTTCTTTCAGTGTGTGCACTTTTCAATGCATGACCGGAAACGTGTTGGCCACAAAATGGTAGCTCGGTGCGCGCATGTCTGCAGGAGGTAATATGTAACAGAAATTCCGTCAGGATCTGGCGCAGGTCAGGGATACGGACGTGGGCAACATCTTTTGGCCAAAAAACTTTTTTATTATGTATGTACTAGCTTGTATGGCAACCAAACACCCACACAAACACACACACACACACTTTTATATACATATATATTACTATGTTCTCTGCCAGTTAAAGTTGGCAAACCAACCGCAGAGTCCGGGCTAGCCCGGAGCCAGCTAAAGTGCAGAGTAAATAGAGCCAAATGCAACGGTTGCATGCCACATTGTGTGTACGTTAGGTACATAGTACAGTGAACATTGCCTAAGGGGAACACTTACTTCTTCTTCACCTAAATTAGCAATTGACAGTCAAAGAGCTATGTTCAGTGTTATATTAGAAAGATTAAGATATTCAGACTTTAGGAGGATCTGATTGAGTTTTTGATCATTATCATCTGATAAATAGGAAATAATGAAGCAAATGTATAACAAGCCTCATAATTTTGGTATATACTGCCAGAAAATGTTACAGTTCTATTTATTGAATCTCCACTGAGTTTTTCCATTTCTCCAGGGTTTTTCCTTTCGTTGGTTCTCTATTAGGTATGTTCACTGTACATATATACCAACTACTACTGAATATTGATGCAATTTAACGTAGGTCATGGAACTTTACAGCGTTTTTACCAACACAAGGGACTTTTACGACTATATATATGCATTGTGGAAGTAGTGGAAATGCGAACGGACGAGAAAAACAACTGCCAAGAGTTGGCAAAAGGATTGGCATTAGGGCTGGGATTGGGTTTGGGTTTGGTTTGGGTTTGGTTTCGGGCCATGACGAGAATACCGAAACGGACACGCTAAAGGATCAAGTGCAAAGTGGGAGAGAGAGGTGGGGTGGTTATGTCTACGTTTTTGGCACAACTTCAAATGCAATTTTCGTAAAAGAAAAGTTGAGCACAATTTGATTGCATTTGTGTCTGGGTAGTTTGCTCAAGACTCGTTATATTTGGTATTAAATCTTAAATCCATTTGTTGCTCACACACACACACACTCACTCACTCTTACACTTACCTCTTGTATCGTGTTCTCGGGCTTTTTGGTTGACATATTTAGGAAACGCTCCTGCGACTGACAGAACTTTTCTGTCTTTTTATCGAACTTCTTCTTGTTCTCTTTGACGCCGCCGATTTGTTTCTTTCGAAAGTCCTCCAGCGATTCAATAATATGTTTATCCGCAAGTGTTAACTGTAATAACAAAATTTGCAAAAAGAAAGAAGGAAAAAACTTGATGAAAATGTCTCCCATAGCATAATCCCTATAAGCATTGACTACCCACCATCTTCTCGCGTTCATCCTCAATGGTGCCAATGATGGCACCGAAGCGTTTTAAGCTCTCACAAATGACATTCTCGTCATCGGTTTGGGCAGTGCCAATACACTCAAAGTTGAAGTCATTAAGCAGGATTGCCAACTGTTTCATCCGTGTGGAAAGTACTGCAAAAGATTAAAGATACCAATTATTATTTGTACATATTTTTGCAACTTTCTGAATTTGTAAGCTATATAAAAAATAGTTTGTGCAATATACGAAATGACTTTACAATATTTTAAATTGGGGATATTCAAATTTAGATTCGATGTAAGAAACTTCTTCCTAATAATATAATATAATATAAAGAACCTAAACGAATATCTCAAATCAGGTTCCATAATTGGTAAACTTGACTCTTACTCGATATTTCATCCTTCCTTGATATACCTTGATATAAACTTTTATATATTTATCCGTTTAGTAGATAAACTCGTTCTGTTCTGTGTTCACCAGCCTCACTTTTTATTATACATATGATCTTTCTGGTAAACGCGATGTGATGATACAAAAATCCCTTATCTCGTGGTATGTGAGTATGTATAAAAGATATATTATACTACTTTAAAGTGATACAAGCTACCATCGGAGGGCTTTTTATAGCTATCGATAGATACTTCTCTTATGTAAAGTTATAGACCTTTTGTCATGAGTTACTTTCTTATTAGTTAATTAATTCATATTTAGTTTATTAACAAGAATAAGAAAAAAGATTTAAAAATTTAATATACAATTGCTATCGATGGATTTTCTTATCGATAAATCAATTATGAGTTCTTTAACGTTAACAACAAGGAAGCACCTTTGGACCTGTATTTACAAAGTTGAGAGCTTCAGTTGCTATCGATGTTTTTGGCAAATAGATATGTCATAGCATTAATCAGAAAGTATCCCAAATATGTATATTTTATCCCGATCTAATATTTTTTAAAGTAAATACTTTCTGCATAATTAAAGTCTATATAAAGGCATTTTCCAGACTCATTTTGGAAATCTGTCATATTCATTTATAACCTTAAACTCTTTCTTAGTTCAATACAAATTCATCTATTGACAAATGAATCTGTTTTTCAATTTTCATTTTAATTTTCTATTTGTTTGCACTATCCTCTTTAAGCTCCTTGCCATTATATACAATCTACTTTCTCTTTCTCTAATTACCATCATCTTCTTTTAACACAACTATTCGATCATTGACACTTGCGACTTTCCATTTTTTTTGTCTCTATATATAAATCCTATATATAAATCCGATCGTCCGGGATATACGTCACGGATTATATTAAAGTATCATTAATCTATGCCAAAAGGATTACTGGATCCAATGCCTTACACTATATGTACATGGCGTATATATACGATCTGAATAGCCAATTAAACCAGTCGATAAGCTACACTAAACCATAAATCCAGCGCTCTTGTAGTTGGCCATACAGTGTGGTCAAACCTTGTTGGCCTGGTCGGCCAGGTTGGCCAGGTTGGCCAGGTTGTATAGCTTTTGATGATGAGCATACAATTTTTAATGGCTTGTCTTTTGATTAAAAACCATAAAAAAGTTTAATAAGCCATAAACCAAATGAGTGGGCCGCCCAGCTAAGAATTACTGCAGTTTTTGTATGTTTGTTTATTTTTTGCCATCTTTCTTTCTTCTGTATTCTTTGACTTATTTTTGTTGTTGTTGTTCTAAACTTTCTTTAGTGGTTTTATTCGAATTCAGTTTGTCGGTTCAATTTGTAGGTGAAAGTTTTATCGCTTGGAACATTTATGATATATAAAAATAAACGATTCAAAACTATTCAAAATCATTTCTGTCTGTTAGCGTCACAATACACTCTTCATTTATTATATTATTATAACGTTTATAATTATAATCTTTTTGTAGATCGTTTTCACATTTCGATTCGTTATTTGTTGAGTTAACTATATGTTTGTGTTACAACTATTATCTGATCTTCTAATGTCTATTGTCATGTAAATAAATTCAAGGTCATCGAAAATTAAAACTTTAACTATTGTAAAAACCGCAAAAGCGACTATAAAAACAAACATTAAACATTATCGACCACGAGATACCCTACAACCAGGTCCTAATCAACTTCATTCATTTGCATATATACACAATGTTCGATTATTTCCTGAATATCTTAAAGATTTATTACCCGATCTTAATGAAGTTTGCAATATAGATCAAGGGTGTATATATAATTATAGGTAAATGGGGTGGAACTTCCAAGATATTGGCACAAACGTGTCTTTCTTTGGGTATACAGGAACCTAGAAACTTTGTTCCCGCTAACACCTATAATCTCAGAGATTAAACACACGTACAGATCACAAGCAGAACACTCTGTATACTCTTCTATTTCATTAAACTTTCAAGGTAAAAATAGTTTGAAATTCTATATAAATGTTATTTTTAGTTTGTGGTGCAATTTTTGCGCGCAGTCAAGCGTTGCTTTTGTCATGAACTTATATATATTTCTATATAATATGGACAATGGTTGTAGTACAGCTAAGTACAGATGGTTAAAGTTTTCAGTTCAATTCAATATTTTTCATATTTTTGAAAGAAAATTATACATTATGTATAGGATTCATGCGTTCTATATATGATCTGTGTACATGATCCATGAGACACTAATTCGTTGTTAACGATTTGCTCTAGGTCAAAATCAATTTATTATCCGTTTCACATGCATTTGTTAATTTTCCAGCCGAACGGCATCAATTTTCATATGCCTTTCAATTTCTCTTTATGTAGTTACATATACTCCTATGTATATGAGAATATACTCTTATATACATAAATACTTCTTCAAATAATACTATATACATTATTTGCACTACTCGACTACCCTTTAAAGTGGAGCTGACTTCTTTGCATATTTAATAAGAAGAAAGAGTTTAGACATTTCCCTTTCAAAGATGCTCGTAGCCGTTTTATTAATTATAAAGATTCTCGTAATTAATGAATGTATTTTCTCTCTCTCTGTTCCTCCCACTCTCTGTCTGTGGAAGGAAGCGTTACAACAATGCTGAAATGCTAAAACGCAGAAAATCAGCGCCAAGAGAAGCTCTGGCATTTAAATGGGTCAGACACACACCAACAAACACACACAACACACACAACACACACACACATACACAGAGACGACAGCCCAGAGTTGAAATCCCAGATTTTAGCATACGCAGCATCCAAAAAATATAAAGAACAAAAACAAAACTTAAGAAGGAGAAGCAGAAGAAAGACGTACAACAATAGCAACAAAAACAAAAGAAAACAAGAAGATCAGCAAAAGATTCTTTGGCAAGTCGAAAAAAAAATATATGCACGAAAGTTTTTATAAAGGCTCGACTTGAATATATCGTATATTAAATAAGTCGTTAATAGAGGTTATTTTTAACAGTCAGCTTAAGGAATGTTTTATAAGAACTTATTGACCTACTCTAGTATATAATATATAGTATATAATATATACATATAGAGTTTTATATATATATATCATATTTAACTCATCTTTATCACGTATAATCCATTCTAAAAACAGAAATTATTTGTTTATATTATATCGGAGCTACTTTTAAAGATATCTTCATTTCAAAGGAATACCTTATGTTCTACTGATAACTTCCACTTTTGTTCTGATATGGAATTAGATCAAAAAGAATATATATTCCATACATTATATATTTTAGTTTGTTGAGGTCTGTATATACCCTATGCTATGCAGTTATAGGGCATTGTGATCCAAAGAACACGTCGAAGAAATCAACTTCTGCCGCTGTCTCTGCCTTTCAGTTCGTATCTCAGCTTTATTATTTTTGTTTTTTCAGCAATTGCGCATGCGCAGCCGCAGTTGTTGGCGTTGGCGACGCGTTGCTGGTGTTGTGTGTGAGTGTGTGTGTGTGTGTTGTTTTTTTTTTCTTTTTGGCATGGTACAAATCTTTCGACATGGCTAAGGTCATTTCTCTTATTTTGGCCTACATTTTGCTTATGTGGTGTGGTTTTTGTTGTTGCGCTCTTACTCGTTATTATGATGCACGCTTCTTGGTCGACAGCGACAGCAACAACAACAACAACAACAACAACAACAACTAATAAAGTGGCTCCAGTTCGTTTATGGAAGTTTTATGACATCAGACAGACACACACACAATGGACACGGATGAGTTGAGAGCTGCCTGTTGCCTGCTGCTAAGTTCTCTCTTGATTAATTGCATAATTTCAGTTTGAATTGCACAAATCATAAAGCAAAAAACAAAACAAAAATATAAAAAAAATGATTATTTATTTAAACACACGCCCATCAAAGTAGATGCAATTTTTTTATATAAGCTTTTATTGTCTGGCCATTAATTTCAGCACATTTATCACACACGCAGTTAGAGGAGTTGTCCAGGGAGGAAGGAGTACGGTTGCTTTTCGAATTGATGGTAGTTAATCGGTTGGGGGTTCTTCTGGCCTGGCCATAAGAGAAAGTACGTGTGTACATAGCCATAATAAAGAGCATAATATATATGTGTACAATACTATGTATGATAATACTTTTTCGATTGATTAAGCTATAAAGATGATAAAGTGAATCACGTAATTACTATCGATTTATTTATGAACAGCTAATTAGCATTTTATCGAAAACCACGCATTAATTACAATAACAAACTGATTAAGCTATATATATGATACGTAAAGCCCACTCACATAGAAAAGAATTATATATAGTTAGTGATTACAAGTCAAGTGATTCTATTTACAACATTCATCTCTACTTAAAGAAAGAACTTGTAATAAGTATAAATATTCTCTTCAGAATGTAAGCATTAACCTATTTCTAGAGTATCTGTTTAGTCATACTACAGTTGTTAGTTGCTTAAATCGTAATACCGTAACTGAAACTTGACAGCACGTCATCAGCTGCCACAGACTACGGCTGCTGATAAGAAAGCAAATGCTAAACATACTCGTACTTGTACTCGTATTAATCATATTAACTAAAGTCATACTCGAACTCGAAATGAGTAAGCCACATGTTTTGAAATCTCTTCACACTGGCTCGAGAATAAGTAATTCGAGATATCTGGATTCCTCATATTATTATACCCCGAAGAATGTGATGATGATAAGCCTCGTCGCAAACATTCAAAACATTCACAGCACATTCATATTGCATATTCACTGTCATTACTCGACAGAGAGAGAGAGAGAGAGAATTGGTAGGATACAGAGTATCTTAAGGTCAAATACTCAAATCTCATTAGGCAAGTCAATGCACTGACTCTTCTGATCTCTTCTCAGTTCTCTTGAGTTCTTCTTTGTCTTTGACAACAAACAATCCAAACGATCCTAAGCTCTTTTTATGTACTCGTACGAGTATGAATCTACAATATAAATTCCAAACATTATTGCGCGTTGTGTGAATGCAAATGATGCGAACTTGGAGTAGGTGTAATGATAGTTCTTTCGACTACTACCACATATACATTTTCTACGATATGTCTGTCTGTCTGCGTGTGTGTGTGACTAGACTAGTAAGTTGCCAAATTAATTAAATGATACTAAGACTACATCATAAAAGCAATAAACTGCAGGTCAATGACAACCTTATAAAAAAAAAAGAAAATATATTCAGTCTCCTGAAGAATTGATAATTTTTAAATTGTGGTTTCAATTCGATTTCACCTATCGACAAATTTAAGTAAACTTATCCAGCTGTTAAAATGTGATCGATAACGTTCGAATAGGCAGAAAGGGTTATACTGAACAATTAGATATTAATGACAATAAGTTATTAATATAATATCTTATATAATAAGCTATCAATGAACAAACACTTTTATTGTATATATTTGGTACATATCTGTCCCAATCAATAACAATAGATACTCGATAGTTGCAATATCAAAATTGTACCTATTGATACTTTGAATTTGCCTGGAAAGATTCCTTCATTCTTAAACTTCTGACGAAATGGAATAAATGTAATTATTCTATATATTATTTAAATGAATGTTATAACTATTACTTATTCTCAGGCAATATAAATCCATTCTGGAGACTTTGCAGTAATTTATATTTATTACATAAAATTTATATAAAATCTCCTTTTGTAATTAAATTTTAAAGTGTATTGAAATAAAATATACTATTTCATATACTATATATAAAAATACTCGATACTTGTGAGATCCATAAGAGCGAGTAACAACTCTATTAGTACAAGCAAATTGAAAGTGTCTCATAGTTTTGGTAAGCACCTTTTAATAATTTGCACTAATTTTTATTTTTCTGTGATCTTAATTCAATTTAATCTGCGTGTGAGAGAGTAACAACGGGAGAAAGAGTGAGTGAGAGAGAGAATGTGAGTGCAGACGGTATGTACACATATCAAAGTTAAATTGAAATTGAAGTTGTCACCAAACCCGTCGCCCTCTTCACTGCCCCCCAACTTTGATCCCATTCCCTGGTCACGCCTTTTGTATCCCGTTTTAAGCCTCTTTCCGCTGCGTTTAGCGTTTTCTGTGCTTTAAGCGCATTTTGCTTTTTATTTGTTTTGTTGATTTTCAATTTTCACTCGTTTTCGTATGTTTTACTTTGGTTCTTGCCTTTGCTTTTTGTTATGTTTTGTTTTGCTTTGTTTTGTTTTGCTTTGTCTTTTTGTATTCTTATATTTTTTTTTTTTGTTTTTTTGCGGCTGCTTTACGCATCGCTGCGTAGTCGTCGTCGCCTTTGCTGTTGTCGTCTGATAAACCGTTAGCCAGCCCCAGGCTCAGGCTCAACCTCTCCTCTACCTTCTGCCCCCCCCCCCCCTACCTCTGGCTCAATCTCTGCTGCTGTCTTGACGCTTTGCGTAGTCATTGCGAAAGTGCAGCCGCCCTCGGGCTGGGCCCAACTTTCTGCAACGCCAGCCAAGTCCAACGTCAACCGTCATTGTCATTTGTCAAACGCCACGCGGCGTTGTATGGAATGCACACTACAAAAAACACACAGCACACACACACACTTTTACACGCACCCAGCGTATTGTACACAATGCAACATGCAGCAGCAACGGCTATATAGAAGATGAAGAAAGAGTCAACCCTAAAAAGAAAACAAACAAAACAGAAAAAGCTAAAAAGACAGGCAAGAATGAACGACTACGAGATACTCTAAGGATGTCCTAACTTCCTTTCGTACATTTGTAAGTACCTATTCACTGTTATAAGCACACATACACACAAAGGCAGACACACATGCTTTAAGTGAATGCAGCAGGCAGCGCTGCTACTTCCCTGTGCTTTGACAGTGCCGGCAAAAGTTCATTGAATGATTTCGATACTTTTAGTCTTATGTGATTCGTTCTATTTACCAGATGTCAATATAATTTTTGACTCTATAAATAAAGCAAGAACCTTAAAATATACTTAATATATTAAATATACTACTCATACTGTATACTGTCTTAGTATGCTAATCATACATAATATACCACTTTTATCATACTATGTAACTCTTCATTCTAAATTTTGCTATATCACACTAGATTATACCATACCAAAGTATTTATAATACAATATACTATCGTATATTATCATGTATAATATATCATACTACAGGACATTTAAGGGACCAGCGAGATGCAGTCGCTATAAGCAATATTAATTAAGATGTACAATACTTATAAAGACGGTTGAAATCCGTTTAATAAATGTCGGAAGTTTACTGCTTAATTTAGTCAAAACAAATGTTATTAAAATTTCTTATTACTTATGTTATTCTTATCTTAACACTTGATTTTTCTAGAATTTTATTATATAGGACACCCAAATTATATTCGGTTATGCTAACTGCTTTATTTTCTTGTTTATCAGTTTTTTTTGTTGTAATCGGTATCTTCAAAGTTTCATCGTTTTAGACAAAATATATTTTTTATTATTATATTCACAATATTATTATATGCTTCGATTATAGCTTCTACCTGTAACATTTACCTCTGAAACTTTTATATAACCCTTTTTAGAATTATTAATGGGTGTTGCGTATTAAACAACAACAAGAAGAACAACAACAATCATAACTTTAACGGTACCTTCATGCAAAAAGGGGCGTAGCCGCATTGCCAAAGTGATTATGAAAAATGCACAACACGCGCGACGAACTGTACACACAGCATCATCATCAACATCATCATCATCATCATCAAGAACATTACCAACAACAACCACAACAATGAAAACAACAAGAAGAAGAACAACAACATATTATAAATTAACCAGAACTTTTGAATCGAAAACAAAAAAAAAAATATTGAAGTGTAGAAAGAATGCGTAGAAGGATTAAAAACCCTTTTAATCGATCCCTCCTCATCCGCAAAACGTCAACTCAATTTGCTTTAGAAATAATTCATCTGATTTCAATGCAAAATACACAAATAAAACCTATTAAAGATCGTCCTTTACCAATATCTTGTGTACATATTTGTATGTATAAAAGATATAGTTATATGATTAACTGAACGATTTTCATTTTAATGGAACATATGCTATTCGATATAAAAAGATTCTTTTAAACCAAATTAAGTCAATTAGCCGAAAGTAAAAAAAGTGTTTCTATAGTTTTTCCTATAGCGATGACCTACTGGATGTGATCAACAACCAACATCTATATTATAATGCAACCGATTTAAGAAGATATGGTGGGGTTTGTTTTCGTATAATCCGTTTCTTTTATATAAATAAAGTATTCCAATCAAAGGAATATGTTATGATCTATCATCATCTGTTTTATTACTAGTACACCATTATGACTATAGAGACGCTAACATTTAAGACAGATCTTATATACATACATATATATAAACCTTTAATAATAACTGGGGTCTCAATCTCAATTTGAAATAAAATCAACAATTTGCTAATTAATTTCGTATATTGTAAAAATGTAACAAAATCTAGATCTATGCTAGAGATAATACTGTATAGGATCGAATTGTCTTCCATCTCTCAATTAGATACTTTAGACTTTTACTACAAATTTTCCTAGATATTTTCTATCCAACAACCAAATGTTTGGATTCCATGGGAATGCACTATAGGGAAGTTTGCCTGTAGTATTTCGATTCTCTAATCGTCTCTATAAGAAAGCCCACACTATTCGATTCTATAGATATGACAACGATTGTAAAGTTTCATTGAACTTCTGTTTAAAAGATATTTCGCTTGAATGTTTCGGCCAAACGAAAAACTATCTTTAGATTTCGTTTGCCGGCATTTACCGGCCTCTTTGTGTGCGTGTGTGTATCAATGAATGTGCGTGCATGTGTGTGTGTGTGTGTGTGTGTAAATCACAAGTGCACAACATGTCAAAATAATAAACGAAAATAACTTGTCACTTCTTTTGACTAGGCACAGAAGACAGAAGAAACGACGCGTCATATTGGGATTGGACACCAGAGGGTACAACAAATAGATAGATAAATATCAGAGGGGTAAGGGGGGTCTATGTTGGAGCTTTACACCCAGCATGATGTCCATATGTCATTGCTCCCGGTATTATTATATTATGACTGTGCCTATGTGTGTGTGTGTGTTTGTGTGTTGTCGGCGCTTGTAAAATTGTAGCCTACATTTGATTTTTTGTTTGTTTATTTGCTTTTTATTTATTTTCTCAAATGTTGTTGTTGTGTGTGTTTGAGTATGTGTGTTTTTTCGGGTGTGTGTGTTTATTTGAGTGTGTTTGATTGACGCGTGTAAATTGACACCAAAAATTAGATGGAATTCAATGTCTGGGAGCAACTGAGCCACAGCAGCATCGAAGAGTCAAAACCCACTTGTTTTCCAC
Source organism: Hirtodrosophila trivittata (assembly GCA_035045065.1). Classification (NCBI taxonomy): domain Eukaryota; kingdom Metazoa; phylum Arthropoda; class Insecta; order Diptera; family Drosophilidae; genus Hirtodrosophila; species Hirtodrosophila trivittata. The sequence continues at coordinate 2,932,980 of JAWNNK010001024.1, forward strand.
TTGTCTAATCATTATTATCATCATAATTATCATTTTTCTTTCATTTTATTCCAATACCCTGTGGAAAATAAGATGACTGTAGAAAGAAAATGAGAGCTCTACAGGTTTCCTACCAGCTCTATTTTCTAAGATATAGACTCGATATCTGGTATATATATTATATAATCTATAATATTCAGATAAAGTAGATACAATCTAAGCTCTTACGAATGTTTCATGACTGTGAATATATGTATCTGATCGAATTACAGGTTAAGATACATTTTAACTTGTATTTTGTATTTTTTGTTCAGTTTTCTGTATGTAATTATCATTATGAAAGAACTTATGAATCAACGGTTCTCTTGTAATCTACTTACATTAGCGGTAATTTTTTGGGTTCATCACACAATTTGCTCTCTAATCATACTTATAGATGTATGTGTGTGTGCACATGTGTGTATATGTGTGTACTTTATAATGCAACCAAATTTAATGAACTTTTCAGTTTGAGCTGCAGCAGCAACTGTTGTTGGTGTTGCACCAGCAACTGTTGCTGTTGTTGCTCTTTATTTTTTAAGAACTTTTAATTGGATTTACCTATTAAGCGTCAAGCGGGGCGCCGCAACCCGCGTACAATTGATGAAAATTGTTAAGCTCTGCTCTAATTGGTTTCGGCTAGGCTACCTCCATTCCAGGCCAAACCGAACGACGAGATCCACAGAGAGAGAGAGAGAGAGAGAGAGAGACGAAGAGGGAAAGTAGACACGGGGGGAGGTAGTTGAGGCTGGGGGTTACCAAAGAGGCATAGCTAATTAGGCGTAATTAAGTACGGCACGACGTTGTGGCCTACAAGCCGCAAGAACAACTTGCAACCGACAAAGGCCAAAGCCAAAAACAAAACAAAAGCAAAAAAAAACCAAAAAAATAAAACGAAAAATTGAGGATCTAATTGAAAGATAGAGACAAAGTGCAGTTAGATACTAAATTGGCCATTAGAAGAATGCATACTTGCCCTGTGGAAGCTGTAGTCTCTAACTTAAGTCTTTAACTTTATCCTGATTTGCTTTTCTGATGGAAATAACTATTAAATAATCCGATATTAGGGACAGTGCCATATGAATTTCTAAACTAGAATTAGTAGCTTTCCCTTACAGGTCCAGTACAGGTTTTATTGAGTTCTTATTGCACGGAACTACTCACTGAAATGCTTGATTCACTCAGGGCTTAAGACTCAATCTTTTATTTGGCTTAAAAATCTATGTGTTCTGGCAATAGAACTTTATTATCTTAAGTCTATCAAATAAGTAAACCAAACTATATTTAATTATATAATAATGCTATTGTAGCATAAGATTGTTGTATAGGTTGTTATCAAAGCTCTATCGATAGTTCTTTCGATTTGATTCACGATATCGAAGCAAAAAAAAGATATATAATTTCTTAGCCCGATTGAGTCCTTATTCGTTCCTAATTTGTTCTCTAATAGACCCAAACTTGTATCTAAAATGTTAAGCTTTACATAAGATGAAAGTTTTCTGTTAGATCATAAGTCATTAGCACCTCGAAGACTCGCTAATGAAAGATTCATACATACTATTCAATCTACTAATGGAAGATATATAAGTAAAGAGCGTTTATAACTTACACCACTTCGACTGAAGTAAAACTCTAAAGTAACTTGAAATTATAGTTGATACATTGATGAACGATTGGAAGAGTTTCTTATACCTCTAAAGATTTTCCATTTCTCTTTCATTTACGCTGATTGAAAGCCGCAGAGCAGCAATAGCAAAATATTATCTTAATTGTGCTTTACATAAAAGTCTAAGTACCACAAATAGGAATGGGTATATATAGGTATAGATATATATAGATATGGTATTTATCTATAGTATGTGGTATATATTTATTGGTTTGGGATAAATACATACGAGTATATAGCTACTTAACTTTTATACTCGTAATTGCCCTGCACTTTCAATGACGCCAACAGGGCACAAGAAAAAAATAAAATAAAAGGTTGATTTTTTTTTGGATGAGGTTGATCCACTTTCTGTTCCATTTCTGTTATTGTTGTTGTTGTTGTTGGTTTGAGAGAGTTTTTGCAGTCGACAGTCGCCTCGGCAACTCGTCATCAGTGTCAGACTTAGTGACATCCAAGAGTGACACACACACACTCACACACATACACATACACACGTGTATACAATAAGGAAAAAGAATGAGCAAGAGAGAGAGAGAAGAAGAAGAAAGAAGTCATCCAGTGCTGTCACTGACTGTCAACTGCTGACAGCAGCACCCAGAGCAACCAATCTTGCACCGTTGTACCCTAACCTAAGCCTAAGTAGGGTATATTCAATACTATATATACTGTGATTCAGATAATGGTTAATACTAGCCCCGCTCAGAAGTCAGAGAGAATAAAACCGAAGTGTTATAAATGGACGAATGCAATTAAGAAGAGTTCATGTTGGGGCAAACGAGCTGTGGTTTATTATGACTAACTAAATATTATTATATATATACATATTACTCAGCTACTCTTTAAAGATATCTTCAGTAACATAGCCTCTGAAGGTAAAAGTTACCAAAATAAATAATTGTTCAGATCAAGGCACATTAAGGGAATACTAACTATAAGTTTTGGAGACATGAGCCAGGACTCTGCAACTAATTTTCATGAAATGTAAGCCTATACCCTAAATTGAAGCTAAACTCAATATATGCTTTCTCTGCTTTGTATATATACTTAAACTTTACTGCCGATATTTGCAAAGAAACTTAATTTCATTTACATTAAAATTATGTTTGTTTTTTGCAGATATTTTACCTATAAAGTTTCGCTGATATCAAAGACCCAAATATACATGTACAGATAGATATAAGTCTTTGGGTATGTTTAATGGGTATAGTTACATCTATAGCTAAACTAGCGCTGTCCACTTTTAACAACAGTGCTGCCAACTCACTCAAAACAAAATATTTCCAGCTATTAACGAGAAGTTGCCACACGTTATTGCTCAATTTATTTATGCTCCTGAACAAAATTGTTTGTTTAGTTTATTGTGAATTATTGTAAATGTAGGGTATACAGAATTCGGTGCTATAGGTAGAGGGAAATTACTTTCTTCTTATTATTATTATTAGCTTTTGAACTACAACAAGCATGTATTGTATATTATTGCCTGTTTCCGTTATGAGCCACTCTGAACTGTAGGTTGAAGGTGTAGGCAGCAGACAGACAGATGGGCATGGCATAGCAAGAAGCAGAAGAAGAAAATGAGACGAAAAGGAGGAGGGGAAGAGAATAAAAGCACAGAAATTAAATATACAGCACCAAGTTGATTGGGGGCAGATGAACAGACGAAGTGACGTTGACTTGATGACAATAATGATGATGATAATGATGTTGATAATGATAATGATGATGATGATGATAATGTATGTGGTGACGATGTGAAGTGCACTTTTATGCGGATATATTATATTATGCGCGTACTCATACAGTTTGGTCGTAGGTCGAGCACACCTATCTTTGCTTTCTATATAGATAGATATATATATAATGTTCCTGGATGTGATGGAGGCTATGAAGAGGGCGGTGGAGGGGGGATAGCAATAAAACTGATGACAATTATGGCAAATAATGGAGTGCGGATTAGGTCATGCATGGCAAAATGGCCAACGACTTTAACGGTTTGCTGTTACCAACAACAATAACTGTTGATGCTGCCGTTGCTGTTACTGCTGCCAATGACCCAGGCCATTCAACTAACAACAAGAGTTACTAGCGATAGAGACAACCAAATCATTGAGTAACTGCAGCAGCATCAGCATCAGCCATTGACATTGACAGAGTCGCCGCCACATTGCGTAAAAGCTGCAAAACTGCAAAAGCGAATATCATAAGCGGTGCCACCGCTGCCGCTGCCGCCGGCTTGCGTTTTCATTTTCAAGCGAATGTCAAAGCCAATGCTGCCCGCCCCCGCCCACATTTAACTCCATGCCACCAGACGCCTCTCCCCCACTCCTTTTTGGGGCGAACCATTGAAGCGGCCAGTCAGCCAGCACCCATTTTTGTGTATCTGCCGGCGCCGCTGCCGCTGCCACTGCCACTGCCGCTGCCACTGCCGCCCCTGTTTCGTGCCTGGTTAAATGCGCCAATGTGGAAAATCGTTTTCGATTACAAAGTGATAAACGGCGCGACGAGCTGAGACGAGACGTAGGCTGGGGAAGGTGTCAGAAAGGTTTAGGGGGTGTAACGCTGGGTGGGGTATAGGGCTATGGGTGGGGCTGTGGCTGTGGCTTGTTGGGAACTGTGAATGGCATTGGAATTGCTAATGGGGTAATGGGAATGACAAATGGGCGCTTCTGCTCTTCTATTCGCATATTATGCATACATCCATTTGTGTGTGTGTGTGTGTGTGTGTGTGTGTGTGTTTGGGTGTGTGCAACATGTTGTTGCTATAGCCTGTACGCATGAGATCACATTGGCTCAGCAACATCCTTGAGCATATATAGTATAGTATTATATTCCTTTGATACAGCAAGACAATATACTCTAAAAAGTGATCCACATTTCCTTCAATTTTAATAACGATGCCTTGATGCAAGAGTCTATGATCTAGTTGCAACAGAAGGGTATACCCTAGTCGATCATACTGTAGACCAATTTTACTTGTTGCTTTTGTGTTTATTTAACAGAAACTAATAACATTAAGATATATTTCCACGTTATTCTTTGATTATGCTTAAGGGGTAATCCCTTAAAATATGATCTTAAGTATATAAATAATACCCAGTGCTTCATATCGAAAGAATTATATATATTTACCACTAATTGCATTGATTGATGGGTCTTTGTATCGAGCGTTTAATAAATTTGAATTTTGAATTTGAATTGTGATTCTTTTCTTTAACTCTCTCCCTCTTTCTTAGCTTGCCTTCACCCTTTCTCCCTTTTCGCGGATTCCCCTGAGCTACGCAAAAAGTGAAATTTTTTTGTGTTTACAATTTCAATAGAAAAACTAAGAAAACAAAAACAAAGAAATGAAAAACAAAACTGTCAACGCTTCTAAGCGCCACAAACAAAAATAAAAAACAAATAAAAGTGAAAATAATACACACACACACACACACACACACACTCACACATAAACACACACAAGTTTATGGTTAATTGTTGTTGTTGTATGAGTTGATTTTTTAGCGCCTAATTTGAATATTTAACAAAACGTCGCAGCAGCAGCAAAAAAAACCATATAAACTGTAACTAAAAAGAAAATAATAAAAAGAAAATAATAAAAAAAAATGTAAAAAGAAAAATTATAAAAAAGAAGAAGAAAATATGCGAGCCGCATAAAATTAACTTGCGCTTTTTATTCGCCCGTTGGCTTTCTCGACGACGCCAAAGACGAGTCAACGTTGCCTCCATTGACGGGTCGCTCGGCACTTTGACATTTGCACACATGACCGCACCGAGCTCAGCGTCGCCTCCTACTGCCCCATCCCCTCTCACCCCCTGCATTGCCCTGCCTTGCCCACCCCTGACCTGTCTCCATCTCCGTCTCCGTCTCTGACTGTGTCTGTGTCCATAGCCGAAGTCGGCCAATCCGCCAATCCCCCCTAGCCTAGTCGCGGCAATACTCTTTACTCGCATCGAAAGGGTATATTGAAATTGCTAAAATTCATGTAACAGGGCAAGAGGAAAATACCTACTTGTATATATTACAAATAGATATACTTACTGGATCAGCTTTACGTTTCTGCATGGGAAATGTAGCGTAAACTTTAATTGCAAGCAGCAGACTCCATTTTCCACAATTTCCATTCTGAGAAAATTTTGCATTTTCATCAAAGTGTACCAAGGCTTAGCCTGGTTTAAAGAGCATCTCACAGTCAAGTAGACTTGAGCTTTGAAACTATTTAGTTTTTTTTTTTTGCCAAAGCTGTGCGCTTTTCCTTCATTTTCATCTTGTGCTTCTCCGCTGTTTTTCTTCTTTTTTATCGCTTGACTATTTCACTTCGCAATTAGTCGACCATTTTCATTCATAATTGCCACATGACACGCATAAGTAGCTGCCTCAAATGGCAACGTCGGCGATGCGTCTCATCTGAGACTCTGAGACTCTTAGACTCAACTCAACCCGACCGAACTGAACTCAACTTGAGATCTTTAGATCATCTCTGCACCTCCTCATTATTATAGGCATCATGAGCCACCATCGCCAAACCTCATTATGAATGATCATTAGCAGCTCGAGTGCCAGTGTTCTGTCTGTCTGTCTGTCTGGCAATCAGCTGATCGGTCGATCGACTTAACTATCTACATATATATATATATATCTCTTTGTCTACTAAACTCTATGTGTATCGATAGTTCTTTTAATAGGTCTGTCAGACTTTATGTCTGCCTTTCTATCTTTTCGTCTTTCAGTCTGTTAGTCACTCTGTCTGTTGATTAGTTGGTTGGTTGATCTGTCTTTCTGACTATATGTTTGTCTGCCTGTCTCTCTGTCTGTCTGCTTGTCTGTCTGTCTGTCTCTCTGTCTGTCTTTCTGTCTGCCTATATGTCTGTCTCTCTGTCTACCTGTCTGTCTGTCTGTCTGTCTGTCTGTCTGTATGTCTGTCTGCTTGTCTGTCTGTCTGCCTCCTTGTCTGTCACATCAAATAATATTTCAGTTGATTCAATTTCTTGCAATGTATCTCTATCTATTTCTATTTCTATTCTTTATTGAATCAATGATATATCTATATAATTATATCTATATATATCTTTATAGATCTATAATATATGACTGTATCTATAGCAATATGTCTATATCATTGTGTCTATACTAAGTATTTGTCTAATTATATTTAAACGCTGTTGCATTCTTGATTGTTCGATTATTTGCTATTGTTATTTTTGTGGCATGTTGTTTTTTGCAGTTTTTTTTTTTAATTTTTTTCTTTATTTTTTGTATGTGCTTATTATGATAATTATTTCGATTGCATTTTGTGTGCTCATTTTAACAAATTGATTTTTTCTTGTTCTTCATTATTAACATTTTGTATAACATTGAGTATAGACGGCCTCTGGCGATCGTGGCCGAAAGAAGTGTTGAAAGAACAAAGCCAAGCCAAGGTTTATGGCTCAATTAGAGCGTAATCATGTCAAAAAGGAAGCGACAAAAACTGAGCAACAACCTGGTTGATTTTTGTCAGTCAGAATAAAATGTAATTAAGAATATATTCTTTAAAGTAGTTGGAATTCCATCAAGATTATAATTGTTGTGTACAGTTTCAAGAATAATTAATTTAGTTTAACTAGAAGGTAGTTGGGAATTGTTGCACTGCCTTTTATATATAGTATATAGTATATATACACCCATAAGAAATTATCTTTAAAGTTACAAGTTTTTCATTGCAGAGCTTAAAGTACAGTTTATAAGGCCATAAAACAAACGTTACAGCTTTTAATTATCATCTTTAAAGATGAGAAAAGATGATGAAGATAGTTTTGCGACTTGTTTCTCAATGCTAAAACATAAAGATATGCAGTTATATTATATATATACTTATATAGGAATATTATTTTGACAATTGCCAAGGTCTTTGGTATTACAAAAGGTTAATCAGATGCGAAGTAGAAAATGACCATCCCCTCGCAGTCTCCTCGCTAACGCCCCCAGACACCCTACTTAGTTTTCATTACCATTCGCCTTTTTAGTAGTCATAACTTACTAACAAAGAGTGAGATAGTCCAGGAGGGAAAGAGAGAGACAAGTTGCAAAATTAATTGCTGGGGTTTTTGCATGGAAATTGCTATTAGGGCGAGCACTTCACATAGAGGGGGAGGAGGAGGGCAGAGGGTGGGGAGAAAGATGAAAAGCACTACAGAAAACTCTATACTCTGTCTGTACGTGCGTGTGTGCGGTCTCAATACACTGAGCGAAATTCAGGTAGTTTATTAAGTATAAGGATAAAATACTCTGCTTCTGCGAGACTCAATGAGAAATGTATCCTTAAATTGTCTTAAGTTATCTTTTTATTTTCAAATAACATATACATATATATAGGAATCATCATCAGTATTGCAAACAATATTTTGACTATATCTTTTATATGTATAGTAAGTTCTATTTTGATTATTTCTCGGATTATATCGGAGCTGGATTCGCAGTATCTTTTGTGTAGGCAAACCCAATCTTGACTGTTTGCTTTTCTCTCAGTGCAGTTGGTGCCTTAAACATTCAACTCGTCCCCCTTGAACCACCTTTTTATTGACGTCATGTGGGAAACTGAATTACAAAGTCTCTGTCCAATGTTTTCTATTGTTCGCCTGCTGCTGCTGCATTTTAATTAACAATTGCAGCTCACACGACAAAGATACATACAATACACACACAAGATACAAAAATACAAAGATACTCATACTAGGATATGTTTATATAGTATATATAAAGGGGGTATATAAACATGAACCGTGTGTCTTAGCCAATTGTAGTTGTGCATTGAACTTAAAAATTTTCAACGCACATCACAACAAAAAAATAAATAAAATACAAAAAATAAAAAGCCAAGGCAAAGCAAAAATGTTGCGGCCGGCGCTTGCAACATGTTGCATGTAATGTTGCCACAGCAACATTTGCAATGCATTTACGTGTTGTGTAAAGGCAACAACAAATACAACAACGAAAACAGCAACACAAATGAAAAAGAAATTGTTAATGGTAAGCGGTAAATGGTAAAATGTAAATGAAAATGAGCTTGTAATTTTCAAGCAGGAAAACAAATGCAATTGCATTCATGCAACAACAACAACAACTGCAACAACGTCAAAATCAATTAAAAAATTGCGTAAAAAACTTTGTTACAGCCAAACGAAATGAATTGCAGCAAAAGAAACAAAAAGACAGACAGACAGACACTCACTCAATCAGCCAAGTTAAGACCCAAATTGTGTATTGTGTCAGAGTATTATGACCCCCAGGGACCGAGACTACGATAGGCCCTGAACCACTCGGCGGCCCAGCCGATTGCCAAAGTGAGGCAATTAAGCACCGGTAAAGCCCCTTTCCTTAACATTTTCAGCGATTTCCTCATATCTTCAAACGGCATTTAACCCAGTTAAAAGCAGAAATACTCTATCTATACTCTCTCTTGTTCTCCCAATCGATTCTAACTGATCTCTGCGACTAAACTTAAGCTATAAAGTAATAGATGAAAAAAACTAACAAATTATGACGCTTTCTTCAATAGGAAAACTTTCTCACACAACAAAGTCTCGTAGTGTAATGCATCCCAGTTATAAGGATCTTAAGATGAAAGATTACTTGGGCAGATCTCAAACGAATCTTAGCAAATCCTTCGATCAGAACGCTGCTTTGACAAGTGATTCGAAAGTTGCCCTTATACTAGCTCTGATTTACTGTTCGTAGCTATAGAGTAAACTTAAATTATCACATATGGTACATAGATAGATACAATGTATATCAATATATATAGAGATATATACATACAATTTATGTGCATATTTATGTGATATGTCTGGCTCTTGGTCTGAGTATGATACACACACTTTCTAACAGAGGAGCTGGCATCATTTGCATTCACACAACGCGCAATAATGTCTGGAATTTATATTGTGGATTCATACTCGTACGAGTACATAAAAAAAAGAACGTAGGATCGTTTGGATTGTTTGTTGTCAAAGACGAAGAAGACTCAGAAGAACTGGGAAGAGATCAGAAGAGTCAGTGCATTGACTTGCCTAATGAGATTTGAGTATTTGACCTTAAGATACTCTGTATCCTTAGTCTACAAATTCTCTCGCTCTCACTCTCTCTCTCTCTCTCTGTCACATGAGAACTGTGAATGTGCAATGAATACGTTGTGAATGTTTTGAATGTTTGCGACGAGGCTTATCAACATTCTATGAGAAATCCAGATATCTCGAATTACTAATTCTCCAGACCGTATGTAAACATTTCTCAAAACATGTGGCTTGCCCATTTCGAGTATGAATTTAGTTAATATGAATACGAGTGCGAGTGCGAGTACGAGTACGAGTATGTTTAGCATTTGTTTTCTAATCAGCAGTCGCAGTCTGTGGCAGATGATGATGCGTTCCCAAGGTTTCAGTTTCAGTAACAGTTACAATATTATGGGTTAATGTTTCACACAAAGGAAGTGAAAGAAAAAACATTCTGTTTTTGTTAATTCTATATTTCATATGTTAATATAGATCTACGAAGGGGCTGTCAGAAATACTTCTCTATATTCCATATATATATACTTATTTATCTTCGTTATCGCTTTGCTATCTATAATCCCCTTCAAGTGGTACTTTACTCCCCCTTTTATAGATAAACTCCTCCTCGATGTTAAAGTCCATTCAATGTCGTCAGCCGCGTGCTTTTTCTGTGATTTTATTATTGTTCTTGAAGTTGTTGTTGTTGTTTTTCAGTCAGATCTCTGTCCGTCCTGACATATTCGAATAGCGAGTCGCATTACGCAGATAAATAAACAAATAAACAAAACAAACAAACAAATGCGAAGAACGTCATGAAAAAAAACGCAACTTTTGAACGCATCGCGAGGCTCTGATAAAATCAAGAGACAAAGAGATACACAGCCCCAGCTCCAGCTCCAGCTCCGATATGTAACTATACATAGATATATGTATGTGAATAGGTACAGTCTATAGTTATATTTATAGAGATATACAAACAAATATCTTTATAGAGGCTGTGTATATAATACAAGTATTGTTTTTTAACTTTATCCTTGGGCTTTATTTATTTTAAACATTCGTAAGTTTATAGAATGTAACCATGAAATGGATAAAGAAAAGAAGTATGCAGGGGATATATGATCCAAAGTATATATAGATCATATTCGTATGTTACGATCATATTACTATATCTATCTTTAGAATAAACATTTCCTTTCTATGGACTATTAGTTAATTAAACATCAGGATACGGTTAAGATCTAATTTAGAATCAGATTTGAGATTGAATTCTTATTTTTAGAATCCTTCTTTAAATATATAGGAGGAGCGAAAATCAGTTAACCTTATGCTTATTATAGGGTATTTCTAATAGTTCAGCATACTCTTGTAGATCGCTTTAGTTGTTTATAACATTGTTGTGGTTTTTCCTTTTTATAAATAGCTGTTTTTTGTTTATGCAATTATTTTTGTGTTAATTAAAAGTTGCAATTTACTAAACAAACAACTAAGGTCAGAGATTATCTGCAAGACAGAGAGAGAGAGAGAGAGAGAAATCGAGCGAGATAGATATAAAGAGAAAGAGAGAAGGAAACAAAGCGAGAGCCAGAAAATAACCAGAGACAAAGTGAGGCAATGGCAGACACTTGACTGACAACCTGTTGATCTTTTGTTGTATATTCGACTCAGCAATAGAGACACACACAACACACAAGACACACACACAAGACACACACACACTTGGGTGGACATGTGGCATGCTAATTACTTGTTTTTTTTTTTGTAGCTTGCAACCAAAAGTCTCAATAACAAAAGTCAGTCAAATGTCAAGAGACGCAAATAAACCAAACCAAACTAAACGAAACTTAACCAAAAGTTGCAACATTTTCCTTTATTTTTATTTTTATTTTATTTATTTTTTTTAAAAACCAGTCAGAATGAGATTCCCTGAACTGATGCTGTCTCAGATCAAGTCTCTTTAGCAACTACTGTGATTCTCATGATGGATCACAGTCTGGTTAGATCACTTTTAGGATTTGGATAACAGGTTCATATAAAAAAACGCAAAATTTGGATGATGAACTTAGTTCAGTTTTGAGAATAGTATTTCAATGATATTTGCCTAGCAAATCTTCAATTTATTTCATCTTCTTTCCTTTTATTTAGGAAATATAAAGTGAAACTAGCCAGAAACTCACATTAGGCTACCCCTAGACAATTAAATACAACTAACAAACGCTTAAAGCCATTCAACGATAGCGCTAATAGTTTAAAAGTTGGAAGAAACTTGACAATTCTATGAAGGACTTCGATTCCAACTTGTCTAGACCCGAACAGCTGTTGATGTTCCTGTATCAAAACACATATTGAATATACTATATCCTATTAGATTTAGACTTGAATATGTTACCAAGATAGATATGTATATAACGGTTAAGATAGTACGTAAGATCTATACTTTGTTATAAATAACACATTATACATTAATCATAGTAAATAATACAATAGAAAAACTTGCTTTTAGCTGCCATCATATCATCTGTAATTACCTGTAATTAGAAGAGAGAAAATAATTCATTATAACATTTGAATAACAATAATCTTAGCATTAATATAGGTATAGAAAAGTTTATAAAAAAAATAGATTTAAATTAATTAATAGTTCAGCAAAGAACAATTGCAACTTGCAAAGATACGGATACAGATAATTCTTGGGAACTGAAAAGCTTTAAATAGAATTAATATGAATTCATTGATAACAATTTAAAGCTCTAGTTCAGGTGAGTATATTATATAAATAACACTTGATAGCCTTGTGATTCTACATATAAGGAATATATTATTTTATGTACATTTAATCAGTCAGCGGATATGTTATATTACTAAGAGATTATTTTATATATGTATAAAAGCAATTCAAGCGACAAATTTTTTTGACATCTCAAGTATGACTCAATGAGCGTTAATTTCTCTGTATGTATATAATCCAGTTTTGTCTGTCTCCCTCTCTCTCTCTCTATCTGTATCTCGCTCACGCATTAGCTTTCTCTTTCTAACGAGCAATCTTAACCACATACGACCTTGACAATGCCACTTTTATAAAGCAACAATTTATTTTATTTTGATTTTTTCCATGCAAATGCAATTTTATTTTAATATATTTGATTATATACATATTTTTGTTTGGGTGTTTGGTCGAAACAACAATTGATATTGCTTATAAGAATTCATTATAGTGTGGGTGTGTGTATGTGTGTGTGTGTGTGATGACTGCGTCAGCGGATGTCATATAGAAATTTGGCGAGTGTTAGTTGCTGATATTGATGCCCATAGAAGAATCAGACAAAATGAATATATAGTAGATGTGACCATGTGTAGGTGTGTGTGTGTGTGTGTGCGTGTTTGGGTGTATGCAAAAAGAAAGTGTCTGTATGCGTGTGCGTGCGTATGTATGTAATTCGTCAGGGTCATCGTTTTCTTGGCTCACACTCGATGCATTATCATTATTTCCAGGGCCGTTTATTTACTTATCTAAATTTTCTTATCGACTGTCCCACAGAGCGCGTTCAGAAATAAAAAAAAAATCCCAGCAGAAAACTCACAACAAGTGGAAATATACAATTGAAGATAAACACGGCTAAAAGATACCCTGTTCCCAGTATAGTTAACATTAATTGAAGATCAGCAGAAGGAGAAGTAGTAAATAGAGAAATTCAGCTTTAATTGTATACTACGAAATCGACATGCGTCGAAGATCGTCTCGACTGTTGATGCTGATCGATAATATATATGTTTACAATCTGCCATATACTTAGGTACATTGCAATAAAAATAGCTTTCATTGCTTTCAGGGTATAAAAGTTCCCCGATGACCACTACAGAAGACTCGCCTTAACCCCACACAAGTTCGATTTGTGTTCAAGCCAAAAAAAAAGCGTCGAAAGAAGGAAAGAAACAAAGAGAAGAAATGAAAAAAAACAGCAGCAAACGTACAACAAAAATCAGAAACCGATTAAAAGAAAGTAAGAAATTACAAATTTATGGCGCGTTCATTGTCATCGATCGGCGTCAAGTCTTTCTTTCTCCTTCTCTTTCTCAGTCGCTCTCTTTCACTCCTTTTCACACTCGATCTTCTCTCTGAACCAGCTTGAGTATCTTTAGTTTAGGTGGAATCAAATGACTCACAGCCCAACAACAACTTACAATTGTTTGCTACGTCGTCAAGTTGCCCTGTTGTTGTTTGAAATACCCTAACAAAAGGTACCATAAACTATTCCATAAATATTAAAACAATATAAGAGATCTGTTAGATTATAAATAATTAATACATTAATTCAGCAGAACAAGATTAAAGTCATACATCCTAAAGCACACAATTTAGTTTACTTAGTATAAGCATCGAAGGCTTCTTTTATATCTATCCGTATTCATTATAAGGAAAATAATGAAGAAACCTAAAAAATCACTTATTTATATTAAATCCATTGCAATAGCTAAAAGGGCTTCTTGTTTCGGAAGTGTATCGAAATTTGTTCAGTAGGTTACACTAACTTTTCCGTTGATTTTTCTATGACAAACTCTAGGGACCCCAACTGAAACCAAGAACAAATTTAAATTAAATTAATAAACTTGCCAAGGGCAAATAGATCAAAGAGCGAACTTTTCGAATAGAGTTGATAAATTTTAGTACCATTGGGTGTGGTCTGTTTTTATAGTATTATCTTGCCGACAATCGATTAAATTTTTTACTTTATCAACCCTATGACTATGTAGACGATACCTCGGTGAAAAATAGTCACAAAAATAACGTAATCTATATAATCATAAGGCTGACTGGTATCATAAAAATAGTTTTATTTAATACAAACAAATTACTTTATGAAAATAGTTTTATTTAATACAAAAAATAAGTACATAAAAACAAAATAATAATAAATTTACTTAAAACATTTTAAAAAAAATAAAATAAAACATTTAAAAATAAATAAAATATATAAAAAAAATAAAACATTTAAAAAAAAAAATATTTAAAAAAAATAAAACATTTAAAAATAAAATATATAAAAAAAAATAATTAAAATAAATAAAAACAAAAATAATTATGTAAAAATAATAAGATAAATAAAACATGTTTAATTTGATGGTAATTAAGTAAATATAAAAAACGCGTAAGAGCATTGAATCTTCGGATTACTCAGGTTAGGCATATTTTTCTCTCAATTTTATTTTTTTTTTAGGGGTTTTTGTTTTGTTTTTATTTTAGTCAATTGCCGAACCGCTCGATCAACCTTTGCAAATGACCCAAATTTGGCGCAGTGTTCACAATCGCTTCGGTTTTTGGCTTTAGCTTTGGCTCTGGCTCTGACTATGGCTCCGGCTATGGCATCGACTTTGACTTCCACTTCGATTTCAGTTTTGGCTTCGACTTCGACTTCGACTTGGCACTTGGCGCACTTGTCGTGCAGCAGTTGAACGTTGTCTGGTATTTGGGTTTATTGAGGAGAACAAGGAGAAGCAGTGGGGTAATGTGGGGGTTTTGATGGGGTTTTTTATATACCTATAGCATATACTCAGTAAAAGTGACCCAAAGCGGGTATCGTAACAGGCAGGCAGAAGAAACCTCAAATTAAATATCATGTAGTTCGTAAACGAGTATATATTGATCAATATAAACCATATAAGGTTCCTTAAAACATTCGTACACCTATTACACCTCGTATTATAATTCATTATATGTACTTATTATATTAAACAATCAACAAATCGAAAGAAACTATTTTAACAAAAAATATATACATATTTGTAATAAAAATAGATTAGAAAAATATTAAAACAAAAAATTTTTCATTATAGATTTAAGTAACATAGTTAAGTGAGTAAAGGGTATCTCGCAGTTTAACAGCCAGACGAACTGATCAATCTGAATATGTACTTGTTTGGCGTGTAGTTTGGTGGGGCAGCTTTTGTGCCCCACGGCAGTGGCTCATACAAAATTCTGTTATAGTTTTGTGGTTGTTGTTGTTTTTGGTAACTAATTGAAAGTTAATTTGCACATGAATGCAACTGTGAAACTTTAAGGTACGCTTTGAATGTTAAGTTAGCGTTTTTTTTTTTTATATTTTTGTTCACTTTTTTATTTTTTTCAATTTCATTTGCAATTACTTTGGTCAGCCATGGCTGCCCTTCACCCAATCGAAGGTTGTGGCTACTACTCCTTCTCCTTTTCATTCTCATCCACATCCTCAGCCTTCTCTCCAACCGACTCTTCCGCCATCAATCAGCAGACTAGATTTCACCTCAAATAATATAAACACTGAAAACATCCGCTGTTCTCGATAAATGAATACATTCATTTTGAATTTATATATTTATCCTGAATAAACTATTTTAAGCTCTTATCTTTCAGTGTGTTTAAGTGGTTTTAAAGCTGGAACAAGTTTTATTGTAGTACTGTTTAATAGTTTAATAGTCGATTATTCGATAAAAACTTATTCACAATTATGAACGTAAAATATTTGATATTTGTTATATCAGTTATATTTGTTTTGTATTCAAATAATCTTAAAAATGCTTTGATTTAATTAACTTCTACAAATCTCTCAATATGTCAATATTTTATAGTCTCATAGAGAGTTGGAGTTGGAGTTCAACCTACTAATGATGGTTCTACATATGGCTTTGGCTTATGCAAAACAGTTAGTAGGTTAATAGTCATATTGTGGCCAAAAGACCAAAACAAGTAATATACATACATGACGATGACATTATCAAAAGCGTTAAAAAACAAATATGAAAACATAAGTTTTTTCCCTTCATCTATCTCTCTTCCTCTGTCTCTCTCTCTCTCTATTTCTGCACACCCGAAAATTAAAACTCGATTTGTGTTTTTTCGTGTTTGTTTTCTATTCTGTTTTTAGTTATTTTTTTTTAGTTTAGTTAATTGACTTTGTCTTTATATGGAAATGATTGAGTATCTCAGTTGACATTACCTACGCATATCCGATATAGATGCAGCTTGTATACATATATATATATATATACATATATATATATATATACATATATATATATATATACATATATATATATATATACATATATATATATATATATATATATATATATATATATTTGTATTTAAAGTTAGATTTTTGGCAGGCCAAGCCAAATCTACGCCCAAACACAGCTGAGTTTTGTTTTATATTTGTGTGTGCCAAGGATTTAACAGATTAAGCTAGAGGTATAGACTCTACTTATATATATGTATATATATATATATATATATATATATGTATATATATATATATATATATATATATATATATATGTATATATATATATATATATATATGTATATATATATATATATATATATATATATAGTTTATATATGTCATAGTTTATACATTTGTTAGTATGACCTAAGACTTAAGTCGAATATAACAAACATGGGCCTCACTTCAAATCATTTTCTTCTTTGAGTTTTTCAAGACTATAACTCTCACTTTTATATATAATATCATAGCTCAATTTACCCTGTACCCTATATAAGCTTGTTAACGAGGCAGTATATAACACCTTCAGTTCTATACAAACACTGAGGTTCCTGTTTAAACTAGCTCTGTCCATCTATACAGTACGCCCTCGGTTAATGCAACTACATTTGCTATGCAGCAAAATATAGATTTTACCAACGTTGAGATGTAAATCTCAGATTCTATTAAGAAATATATTAAATAAAATGCAAATAAGTATATAATTAATTAATATAATTAAATGCTAATGTGTAGAAAGTGCATATTTTGTTTTAATCACGTCCGTTGGCCAGTAAAATATCCGAAGAGTTGCTTCAACCAAGGCTTTTTGTCCTTTTATCTAGTTTAACACGGGTAATCTTTAATAGCTAAATATACAAAATATGATATGCTATGTATATTTCCTTATGATCCTAGATACTTAGATCAGGTTTAATTCATGTTGGATTATTTCAATTTTCCATATCGGTCAAATCTTAAAATCAGAAAAATAAAGAAAACATCGCTGGGCAACTCCGTCGCTGCTCTTTCACACTGTACACAGGGTATCAAATAGTTGGTTACCTTTCAATTAGAGCATTCTTACTTGTTTTATAATCTCCATTCTTATATATATATATATAAAATATATATATAATACAAAAGTCATGGGCATTTTGATGCCGTGACATCAGCGTCATGACCAAACTAGGGCAATCTTTTGTGATCGTTCTTGCTGTGTGTGTTATTGTTGTGCCACTGTGTGTGCAGCGAACCAAACGTAGCAATGTTAAAAAAAATAAATAAATAAATATTTTAGAAACTATAAGCTACTACACATAAAATATCAGACAAATGGCAAACATGGCTAAAGATATAGACGGAGAGATACATACGTATACCAAATATATACTCTTTTTATGGCAAATTCACTTTTGGCCATTCACTGATATCAAACGAATGAGCTCATAAAAGAGTATAATGGTATATATCAGCTTGAATATTTCTAAAAATGTATCTATTATCATATCCCCACACAGACGCACACGCACATGCACACACACACACACCCAGAGAGAGGGAGAGAAGATAGAGAGGGATACATTTGGTTGTTTGTAGAAATGTTTGTGATCTAATCCATTCAAGCGAAAGTGTTAAAAACACAAAAAGCAAACAGAAAATATCTTGATTTTGATCGTGTTGACTATTAAATACCCTTTGCTTATGGTTTTTACCAAAACTTATCTAATCATTATCTGAAAGGTGTGAAAAAACTGATAGATAATCGCCATGAATCGGTGGATATCGACATACATAATTAAATTTAATATTTGTATATTGTCAAAATTAAAGCAAACGTTTTTATCTGTTTACTTTCTGAGCATTCCATTTTAAGATCAATAGATGCAATGATCGCGATATGTATCGGTTGTAAATCAGATATTTACCTAATCCGATGAAATACTTTGTGTGAAAAGAATCCTCTTTATATATGCAATTCATTCCAATCCCTTTTCTACGGTACGTTTAAAAGATACAAGACATATATCGCTCTATATCAATATAGATCAATCCTGATATTGCTTGTAGGGTATCACTTTTGTATCAAAACATGCCAAAGTATCGACTTTTATGTACCCAAACTACTATTTACCTATTCTGCTAACATTCCTTCAGTGTTCTTTATGCAATAATCAAGTAATCCTGTTACTTTTATCTAACATACTTTCAGTATTAATCGATTTCTTTTAGTTTAGTTTATATCTAACATTCTTCTAGTATATATTAAGTAATCTTTTAGCTTTCATTTAACATTCTTCTAGTATAAATCTAGTATTCCTCGTGTATTCGCCTCAATGTTTATGTATAAACAAATAATTCTTAGCACTTCTTCCAATGTTATATATAATATAGCATTATATCGCAATTGTTTAGAGATATATCAAGGATAAATCATATTAATAGATAGGTAGTGCAATGACAAAAGCAATTCATCATTTCTCAAGTCATATTATAATATTTCTGTCATTATATGTATGGTATTTCTGTCATCGCATACAACAAACAAAATGTGGAAAAAGCTGTATTATGGTATATATATATTATAAATAGCATTAACAACACTCTTACCCGAACCCCACCTGGCACGAAAGATGATGGGATGGTGGTGCTGGTGGTGCGCAGTACTGGGATAGTACCAAAGATCCGCTCGGAATAGACAATTCAGCAATTGTCAACAATAGGTAACAACAAATGCACAGAAACGCGTACAATACACAAATATTTTCTTTATATTTTCTTAATATTTTGTTTTTATATTTTATTTCATTTTGGCTCAATGTGTGATAAAAAGAATATGCCGCCGAAACACCCAAAAAAAGAAATCAAACGATGCGAATGAAAGTGGAGAAAAGCGCGGGAGAGTGTGGGGTGTGGCACACCGGGTAGATGGGCGGTGCTGCTATATCACCGTGGTATATCGCTAAACATTATCGTACACATTGGAAAATATCTATGAAGCGTACACAAGCTGAAAAGAATTTTACGTCTACTGAAAGCCATTTGGCCAAAGGCACTGCCACTGCCACTGCTGCTGCTGTTGCTGCTGCTGTTGTTGCTGCTGCTGTTGCTACTGCTGCTGCTGCTGCTGCTGCTGCTGCTGTTGCTGTTGCTGTTGCTGTTGCTGTTACCGCTGCCTTTGGGGCAGACCCGGAGACGGCTGTTGCTTAAACGGCAGCGGCTCGTGCTATCCATTGTTGTTGTTGCCACACATTTTGCGCCAAATTTGAGTCAAAGCACATGCATGCAATACGCGCCGCTCGCCTGCCAGCGGCATATTTAAATTTAGTTTAGATATTCTCGCATCTTAGTTTGTATATACCCACTAAGAGAAGTAGCTGAAAGTGGGTATATACGACTGCAAGAATACAGTGTGCAGACTGCAAGAATACAGCGAGTATCTTAAGAAACAACAGCCGCCAGTACATATCAATAAAAGAAAGTTGGCCTAAGGACTCCAATCAAACAGAGTACCTTTAAATGTATTACTTCATAAGTAACATCACTTATAGTTGTTATTCATATCGTTATCGATAACCTTATGCAGCAGCAAGAATCTCTATGTGGATATTTTCTATTGGTATTGAACTATTTTGGTTAAAAACTTCTTAGAACAGTTTTTAATTTCGAGTTTTTGATACACAATTTTATCTGATTCTTATGAACAGGGTATCTGCTGATCTAATATATTTCGAAAATCATTAATTTTCTTCTGTTCGATGGGAATTTTTTGTAAAAAACAAAACAAAATGAAATATCTATAAAAAATTGTTTTAATTTTTGTTGTTGTTTTTTTCCACTTTTCGTTTTTGTGTGCTTTATTTTGCTTGCGTTTTTTTAGAAAAAAATTTGGAAAATTTTTTGTTGAATGTTTTAAACATTCGTTGATGTTTTCCAACCCCCCAATCCCTCCCCGCTCTTCCCCTTCCCACCATCCTGCTCTGCCTTTCTTTTGCACTAACTTAGAATAGAAATGAAAGAAAGAAAAAAAGAAATAACGAAATAGAACTTAAATATGGTAAATTGTTTGTGCTTGTTGCTGTTGTTCCTCCTATAGATCGGAAATTTGGCCATTGAATGAGGTTTTTCTTTCACGTTTGATATCATTGAAGGAGAAGCAGAAGGCGAAGGCCGAAGACCGAAGACCAAACAAAATACCGTTCACAAATCGCAGTGTTACTTAAATTAAGCGCTAATTGCTAAAACACTTGAGGAAATTTATTTAGTTTTATTTCTATTGTGTGCGAGTGTGAGTGTGTGTGTGTGTGTACGAGTGTGTGTGTCATGGGCGCGATTTTTCCTACTGACGTCAATTTCATTGCGACTTTGATTGCATTTTCAACATAATTGCTGTGTTCTTTGGTTTTTAAGTGTTTCTCAAAGAACCTCTATATATTTCTCGTTTTGGTTTATTCTTAAGTAATAAAAGCTAAAAGTAATTCCATTTGACTTAAGCAACAGATTTAAGAATATTATACACATCAATTTGAGTTATATTGTATATTCATTAGATAAAACTGCACCCACATATTCAATAATTGAATTGAGTAATTTAAAACGAAGCGAAAGAGGTTATTTTCTATGTATTTCTTTACAGTTCTTTCTTAAAAAGGTTCTTTCCTTCGATGAAGACTTATAAAAAACAAATCTATCTATATATATATATATATATATATATCTATCTATCTATGTATATACCATATACAGTAACTTTCCTTAGAATTAACATGTCTGATAAACGGTCTATATAAAATTGCTACAAACCGATAATGATAATCTTTGCTCTATCATGCGATTTCTCAAGGTCTCTTTGATAAGGACGATAAACAACTAAAAAAATTTCCACTTGAGTGAAATCGACTATTAAATACCCTAATAAAACCTGTGTGTTTCCTTATGCTAAAATATTTCTTGAATAACTTCTGTGTTTAAGTTCCGATCTATATGACATTTTCAGCAGAAATGAAACGTATGTCTATCCATTGATATTGACCCGGTTTACAGATCTGCTTGCACAACTTGATAAAACTCTTTCTAAGTGTGTAGAATAGATTAAGAGTACATAAAATAGTTAGGTAAGAGCATTAAACAATTCTATGATTCACGAAACAATAATCTACGACTCAACTTTATATAGATGACGAAATAAAGATTTATAACTGTAATAGTGTACACGTGTTTATACATATATATATATATATGAAACATATATGTATATAGAAAAGGAGATACGGCAACAAAGTCTAAGTGAATGATAAGAACAAGTTGGTGCAAAGGAAGCAACAGTATTAAAATAGTATCAAAAGCGATGATAAATCCGCGTTTCAAATGCGAAGACATCAACGAGTAAAATTATATAGAAAAGATCTAGAAAGAAAAAATATAATAAAAAAAATAAAGTAAATAAAAACAAACGGTGAAAACTTTGCTTTATGTGCAATGGCACGTACTGGGGTGCAACAGGGCAACGAAACAGGGAGAGAAGGGGAGAAAAGAGGGGAGGAGAGGGGACAGACGGAGAGGAGAGAGAAGTTTTGTCAGGGTTTTATAAAGAGGGGGTATAAATGCCGCACCCACAAATGATTCTGCGGCTGTGACGTGGTTGTGTGTAAGCAACTGCACTTGCGATTATCACACACACACACACACACTGGGTGTGTGTGGTTGTGTCTGAAGTTCGTGATGAAAACAAGCTGGGAAGCAAACAAGTCAGAAGTTTGTCAGAGAAGGGTTCGTGACTTTGGTACCCTGTTGAATAGTCAAGTCTAAAGTTGATGCTGTTCAAGAACACATATATATATATATATAGAAATATATATATCAAATACAACCAAGAGTGTTATGATTCATTTGGTACGAAGGCTTTCAATCAGAATTCGAACCACGTAACCCGAGCGCTAGAAGCCATAACAGGCGTTAAAAGAATTTATATAATAACTGAAGATATAAGTGTTTGATATCTTTATACCAGATGCGTCATCTATATATATATTTATTCAGTATCTTTAGCTATATATCCCCTTTTTATCAATACTCACACACTGAGTATAACAATTACGCGACAAAGCGAATGTATACACAGACAAATAAGAGCTTGTTTATATATAAATATATTATGATATAGTAAATATATAGATATATATTATATATATACCATGTATTCTATACTGTATCTAGTACGCATTAACATATGTAGTATTTATAAATGTTTTAGTGGAAAAAACTATAAAAATTATGAGTTAAATTGCAATTTGCATTCGTGTATGCCACACATTAAATATGTACTTATATTATATATATTCTTATACTTTCGAATCCAGCTAGCTGTACGGTTGCTCTGTGGGCGATAGAAACATTTACAAAACTGGCAATAAAATTAATTTTATTTAATGCACTATTATAATTAATTATATGTATTATTATTATTATTATCTTTGTGTAACACTCAACCATTAAATATGTATTTCCTACAATAGAAGCAGGTTCTTTTACTGTCGATAATATTTGTATCTATTAATATTAAGAACTAGATGTACTTAAAATAAAACGACTATAAGATTGAGTCAGCTATTAACACATCTTGATATATCTTTGTGATATTTGTAGCCTCTGAGATGGACTGAAGGTCAGCTCTTGTCGAAGACCTTAGAGACCCATCCAATACTTCCGGCTTTATGCGTTACTTTGATGATAATAGAAGAAGGAATTACACCAAGTCAATTTATTATATTTGCTCGTATATGTGAGGCAAAAGACTATTCTCCTCTTAAATCCTTGACAAGAAATAGCCTGTTTGCAGACAAATATAACTGACTAATCGATCTTATAGCCTTTGCTTTCTTTGAGCTGATTGCGCTATATATTCAATTTGAAAATGATCACAAAACATCAATCTATAAAATGAAATAATTATTATAGTTATCGATCTATCATATCAGTTATTGATGGATCACATAATCTATGAAATATGTTAGAAATAAGCAGATTGTAGATGTCCTCATAGCGTAACAACAGCCTGCCAAGTATTTTGTAATTTCTATTTATAGTTTTCATTGTTTAGTTTTTTTTTTATATATATATATATATACGTATATAATTTCTTATTGAAATTGTTGAACAATTGTTTCATATAAGTATGCTCTCATTCATCAGCTCATTCTTTGCATAAAAATGTGTGATTTGTTTTTGAAAAAAAGAGAAGAAAAAGAACACAGAAAAGGAAAGAAAAAAATTTATAATAATAATTCGATTGCATTTGCGTCAGCGCCCTTTATAGGCTATATTCGTATTTCGTATTCGAATCGAATGTTTGTTGTTTCTACAAAATGATTTTTGTATACTTTTTATATTTTGTACGTTTCATTTGTTTCATTTCTTGCCTTTTGTTGCTTTCGGCTTTTCATTTTTGTTATTGTTGTTTCATTTCAAGTGGTGAAACATTCATTCATTGGCACGAACTGCACGCATCTGTTGCCCGTTTGCCATATCATATTATTTACCATTGACGATTATAATTATTAATAATAAAAATATTTCTTCACTTTTCTTTGCACTTTTCCTTGCTTTTCTTCCGACACTGATTTGCAATTTTTCCCAATAAATACGATATCGAAATTCACAAATGCCACGCAAACTGAATGCCATTAAGCCGTAGAACAATAAAACCACAAATAATGAGTATAAGAATGTTAAAAACTTAGCACTCATATATCGTTCAAACTGAGCAAGAATATATATCTTAAAGAGCCTATAGAAGTCTTTCTGAAGTCTGTGCAACTGCAATCAACTTGATTACAGGGTATTTTATTAACAATAATTCTACAAGCAACAAAACGTTTCCACTTACAATAACTTACGACATGGAAATTGTTAGTTACGATTCCCAGAGATCTCATCTTTGTGACTATGTGTGTGTGTGTGTGTGTGTAATTCAGGCGGAAATGTTGTTACTTGTTTACAAGAAATTTGTTTTACCATCTTTTGTGTTTTACCTTGTTTTGTTTTGTTTTTTTATCGCCACATCTGCCTGGTACCCAAATGCTCTAACTAAAGGATAATGTAAACTATATTTAGGCTAAAGATTGTCAACTGCTTTCAGCTGTTACTATGATATCGATATCGATAACAAAACAGCTAAGTAAACCAAGTTCGACCACACACTGTGTTTCAGCTGTTCATAAAGTATAATATTCAGCATATTACAGTTGGTTTTGTACTAAAATTGAAAAGTGCAGAAATTAGAGCTGAAAACGAATCGCTTTTGTTATCGATAAATTTGTAAAACATGTGAAATTCTTACTAATTTCAATGTTAATTAACATTTAATCTATATCATAGAGTATTTATGTGTCGACTTGTTGTTCATTTAACCCTTTGCCCGATCTTGTACTTTCTTGTCAACTGACGCAACTGGCTAACTGAGAGACTGAATGAATGAATGAATGACAATCTAACCTGATATTTCTGTACGTCATAATTAGCGGTTGTAATGTGTTTGTGTAGACGGTAGCAGCTGACAATTCAAATGTCATCGCATTCGTATATCAAACAAATCTTAAATTAAATTGTTGTTTTACAAAAAAAACAGAGCAGTTAACTAGTTAGTTAACTATTTAGCTAGTAACTTAGTTGGTTAGTAGCTTTTTTTTGGCGAGTTGATTAGACGTTCAAACTTGGTCGCACTAATTGCTCTCAGCTCGAGGTCGAATGCAAGCCAATTCTCTCGAATTTCAGTTAATCAAACAAAAAGTTGTGACTGTCTACGAGATACCCTAGAAGTCTAAAGGCAGACAAACCATATCTTGAAGTTGAAATTTCATTTTCTATAGTCAAAAGATTGACAGAAACTTTATATGACATACATAATATAGGGGAAATAAAATATTTGATGTCTCTACCTCACAAAGTCAAACGAAGGATAGGGGTATCCAATTATAAGCATTATTATCTAGTCTTAAGTGTTCTATGTGCTACTTTTTGGACGCTATGTACACTCTTTTTGCACTCTTTTCCCTAAAGCCGCTTGGGTCAACCGATAAATGATACTAAAGAAATATAATATAGCTTTTAATTGCATGAAATCGGCTTAAGGATTCATACGAAGATATGAGCTTATTATGGCTGGGTCCAAGGACAAGCCAAAGGGCTTTCGGTGTTATTGACATCGAAAAGATTTATCATATAATGGAACTTGGCTCTGACTCTGAGTCTGAGTCTCTTATTGTTTTTAATTTTTAAATTTTTATTTTTATTTATATCATTTCTCTGGGCATTGTGCATCTGCGAGGCCGTTGAGACGAAGATTGCGGAGTCATATGGTTTTCTTGTTATTTGGCTTTTAATATTTATGAGCCAAAGGCTGTTGGGTGCCACTGATGATAATGATAATGATAATGATAATGCTAATGCTTGTTATAATAATAATCAGCATAATTATTATCGTATGCTGAAGCTTTGGTATTGGGTGACGATGACTAACACAAGATCATCTTTATCATCCTCCAAACTTCATCATCAGCTTTATCATCATTATCATCAGTGAGGTTCATCACGTAGCAGGTGACTCTGAGTTTCTCTCTCTTTCTTTCTATCTTAATCTCTTTCTCTGTCTCATTGTCTGATGGTGTATCTCTCCGTCCGTCTTTCAGAGTCTATCCAAAGTATTTATCACTTTCACATTAAGAGATGATGTTGTTGTTTTCATCATTTTTGTTGTTTCTCTCAGTTTTGATTAGCTTTTAGTGAGGCTGAGTTTTTTTTATGCCTTTGCAGAGAGCGCATCATTAAAAACGCGATAATCCCTAACATGCAGAGAAGAAAGCATCTGCCATGCACAAAGCTGAGTTGAAAGGTGTTATCGGTATCGCCATACTCGATAGTATCGTCAGGTTATTGTTTAATCTCGCCTTTAAGCGCATCTTCAAATGTTTCTATAAATCTTTACCACACCGAGAAGAAAACTTCAGTCATCAACAAAGCAATGTCGAAATGTGCTATCGATATCCATTTAATCTATCCTATCGATATTTGTTCTATTTAAAATCCTTCTCTTAAAGTTTCATATACAAAACAATCTATATAAATCTACCTATCTCATTCTTTCTAAATAAATCTATAATCAAATAATCCAATGTGGATTTTGATATACGATATATCCTAACCGATCACTTGCACAAATATATTAGTCTATATTTTGCATTACTTTATAGCATTCTTTTAAATTGTTCATCTTTGTTGCACTACAAAATGTTTTCTATAATAAAAAGTCGCATCGAATGGGGGCAAAATCAATTTTCCATATTACATTTTCTCTGCGCCATCTTCTAGTAAGTGCCAAGGCAAGGCCAAGGTCTAATAATTGCATTAGTTTATTGCCTAGAGACTCGATTGTAATTAAACTGCATAACTCAACTATAAAAGCACAACATAAATTTCTATAAATAAAGATCAATACTCCTGCTCGCAGCTCGTGCTTGTAGCTTGCAGCTAATAGCAATCAATCAATTCATAATCAAATTACACAATGATAAAAGCAAACTATTTGCAGAGTGCACAATATTTAATCGAGTTTATATATAAACATATATATATATATATACAAAACATATACCACATATACATAAGATATATGAATGACAGTTGAGAGTCGTGAGTCGAGGGGTCATTCACATCTACCAAAGGCGAATGTCAGCGATTTTCGATACGCTTCATACAGTGGCAGTATATAATATACATATATATATTAAATAATATATATATATAGGTATATCAATATATATTATCGATACCCAGTATAACAGACATTATAGCTATACCATAGCCAAAAGCTGTTCGTTATGTGTTTCTATTACAAGAACCATCGATAAATATGATGTATATATCTTATGAGTGGTATATATAACATTACCAATAACTATTAAAAAACCATCATAACTGTTTTTAATTTATTGGTAATAGATCAGATCAGCTGCTATTATAGTCACAGGAACCGTTTACTAATGTAATCAAATGCTTTTTATTCAAGTTTTTATTCGGTGTACTCTTAGATAGATTTCGATGAGGAGGAATATTTCTGTGTAATATTCAGCTGGTAAACAGAAATACTATTAAGAAGTGTATATATATCGTCATATCGTAACAAGTGTTGGACTTTCATAGAAAACATTTATGGCATTTGTTATTCTAGGAAAACTAGAAAACAGTAGGGAGAGAGCATACAAACGTTGGTGCTTTCATTGCAGTTTGTCCCCTGCTTTGTTCATTTTTTATTGATCACACATCATTCACACACAGATCTATACACATAGTTCCTTCTCTGGTAACAAATAACTTCAAAAGCTAAAAGATTGGATGACCAAGGGGTCTACAAGTACTTTCAATGGAATTCCTTTGTCCAAATATTGTTTAGATTTATCGTTTACTCTGCGTATTTCATATCAAAATCTTAAGAATGGGTATAATGAAATTGCAGAAGCAGGTGCGATATATATTCTTGATCAGCAACTAACTCAAAGACTTTCAATACATATCTTTATCTTTTATTATTCTTTTAGAATCGCAGTATTCGGTTACAGGGTATCCTCAAGTTAACCAAATGCATTTCAAGCACTGCCACTTGTTTTCTTTTCTTGGAACTTTACTTAGATTTAGATTGTAGTTATCTTATCTTTAAAATAAGAATGAGAATACATATAAAATCTATACAGTACGCCCTCTTCTAATACAATCCTCGATACAAGCAATTCCTCAGTTAAGACTCTGTTAACACAACCTGCCTGGAATCGTATATATTTCTATTGTTTTGACCATTATCCATCTGTTATTTTTCTGTGAAAAGATAAATTTTCAGGATTCCCCCGCATGAAATATGCATCTGCTATGTTCTATGTATATATATTCTTCCCATTGCAGACTTTTAGCGAGGTTTAACTGTATATTATATATACCCTTGGTCTGAACTTAACTATACTTATATTAACTTTAGAAAAATTGTAGACAAAAGCCTTGTGCGGACTTGTCAGAGACAGAATCATAAATAATACTACTGTGAGGCAAATATAAATGTAAGCCCCAGTGATATGCGAAATGCGATAAGTGCAAAAAAATACACACATATATAGATATATATACATATATGTATTCGTACATTCAAGTATCCGAATAAGTATGTAGATCAAAATCGCTTGGGTAAATATTTAAGTTGAATTTTGCTGGTGCAGACGGCTTTGTCGGGTGATCAAGTGCCGCATTATTATCGATGACTGTAAATACCCACGATAAGTGCGATAAGAAAAGTGTGAAATTCGTATTGAAATTGATGCATTATTGACGCTTAAGAGGGGATATATTATGTGTATAACAAGTAGTCAAATCAAACAACAGACAAATTCAAAAAAATGTATAATGGAAATTATATAAGAAGAGAAGCTTTGATTTTTGTTTACTCGAACGAATATTGAACTTATTCATTGAATTTAGCAAGATTTTAAAGTGATAGTCAAATTGAGCAACAAGCGAAAAAACTATGCTAATATTAGCCGTATTTCGAGTGTGTTTATTGAGTCACAAAACGCAAGCACTCGATATGCACTTACACACAAGCGATATACCTAATTATCGATTACAGCGATAGGCATCAATCGTGTTTGCAACAGTACATCAACTTTCTATTGACACACTCTTCTTCTGGCCTCAAAAGAAACTCCTCCAAATGCCAAATTCAAAAGCAAACATCGCATCGTATCGGTACTCGATACTCGTACTGCTACTCGCACCTTGAAAATTATCCAATTTAAAACCAGACAAGAGACGAACCAACCAAGCAAACAATCGCTTTGCGTGTCTGTCGCGCACTTTAAATAGCTGCTCCCAAAACAAAAAAACAAATAAAAGAAATCACAAAAAAAGAGAGAAAAAAAAATGAAAGATACGCTATATACGGCTATAAGTCAGGTGTGGGTACTAGTAGTCGTAGTAACTTAATAAAACAAAGGCCAAAAATCTGGCATAAATTGCTAAATAAGTACAAAAACAGAGAAAAATGGAGGTGAAAAAAGATAGGGAACAACAAATATATACAGAACATTTCACGTGTTGTTTTTTGTTTCTGTACTTTTGTTTTGTTGGTCGTGTTTTTGTTATTTAGTTCCACGAACTGGGTCTCTATGCAAAGCAACAGACCAACAACTAACCAAATTTGACAAATCAGTCAAGAAGACAAGCCCAAAGACAGAGGTAGATGTAGAAGTAGAGACAGAATCAGAGTCTGGGAATTAAAAAAAGTTGGTAGCCTGGACACAAAAATGGTTATGGAGCATGGGGCATGGTGTTGGGTTGGCTTGGGTTGGGGTGGTAGTAGGGGGGGTATGTACATAAAGACAAGTTGTAATAGCTAATCGACTAATGCGCTGATTAGCTTGGGAAACGATACGTAGTCAGACTCCATATAGTATCCACCGTGACCATGGGGGCCTCAAGAGCGCGATCGTCTTGCTTTGGACGACTGACCCGCACTCAGAGACAACAGAAGACTAAGACTAGATGACGGTCCGTGCTCTATGGGTGCGTCATATATGTATGCCTGGGCACTGCCTGTTGAAGGTGGGATGTGGCAGGTTGGGCAGGGCTGGACGTACGGGGAGGTGAGGCCTGTCAATCAACGAGCGCCGCCACTTTTATGGCTTATCTAAAGTAACTAACGCGCCGCTAATCGATCATTCCGTATCTTACTCTCTCTCTCTCTTTCTCTCTCTTTCATTCTAGCTATGCGTTTTACTCTCAGATGTTTTTTCTGCACAAAAAAAAGTCTTACCTAGACAGAGTGCTACGAGAGAGAGAGAGACCGATGAAGCAAGAATGTGGCAGCTCTGTGTGTCGCTGATAAGCGGCAATTTCAACCCAAAACTGGTTTCTTAGCCAGGCCGAAAGCTACAAAAAAAATAAATAAATAAACAACAAAAAATAACAGAAAAAATGAAGAAAAAAACCAAAACAAAAAAAAATATCAAATGATTCATACAAAATTCAAACGTAAAAACGATGCGTTGTTTAGTTCAGATCACAAGCACGCCGGATACGCATACACATACACACACACACAATCGCCGTAAGAAAAGATGTATGTATGTATATATGTACATGTGTATGCATGTGTGTAAGTATGTACATACTTACATGCTTCTGCTGGTCAAAAGATTGATCGCATTTCAAACAAGCGAGCGATCAAATTTTATGCACACACACACACAAACACACACACACACACATAAATAACTACCTCAGCGCCGCTAAAAAGCCGTTAACATGCATGTACATCGCTCGCCAGAGTTGCCATGACTTTTAGCAAATTAAGTCTGGTAGGACTTCTAAGCCAAGTTTTATTTAAAGTGAATATTGTGTAAGTCGCGAATGGTAAGCAATAGTGCAGTACAACTCTATTAATCATTATGGATAATTATCCATTATATATATATAGAATGCTACAGTTGTAAGCCTTTGAGGGTATAAATATTAGAATGAAGTTAGTGTACTCTTACTAGAAAAGTAAAGGTTTGTCTGTTTGGAAATCATTTTTAAAGAGAGATTTATAGAGCCTTTATTCCATGAAATATGATTTTAATTTGTTGAATAATTATACACTACGCTCTCGGTTTATATGAATATAAGGGGATTATATATTCCATTGTTTTTTGTCTTTATCTCTGTATCATAATAGTTCCGTTGGCAAATACATAATGATAACCTCAGTTTTCACCCGATGTCGTACAAAACTGCAAGCTAAATTCTTTCTACTCCCTTTAATTTCTTGAATCCTATGGAATAAATTCTTGACAACACTGTCACACCCTATATACATATTTATTTATGCATATGTACATATATATGTA
The DNA here is from genome assembly GCA_035045065.1 of Hirtodrosophila trivittata. Lineage (NCBI taxonomy): Eukaryota > Metazoa > Arthropoda > Insecta > Diptera > Drosophilidae > Hirtodrosophila > Hirtodrosophila trivittata. The sequence goes on from JAWNNK010001024.1 coordinate 2,964,635, forward strand.
TGTAAATATTGTTTACACTTATATTGGATTGCTCAGCGTCAGCATAAACATTTCTTGGGTTTTCGATTTCAATTTCGCCTTTTGGTCTCAAGTTTTTTGGTGCTTTTTATTTTTGTCTTTCTCAAAGATTTTTTAACTGCTGTTTGTGTAAGCCGTTCGCGTATTGAAGATCTTTTTCTTTTTATCAATTGTTATTGCTCCTTGAAATTGATTACCCTCAAAAAGTCAAAAGCTTAAAAAAAGAATAAATAAAATTATAACAAGAAGAAGACAACAAGAATCAGCGGAAATTTAAGCAAAAATGTAATTGAGCTTCTGCTGGTCGCGCGAGACGATCTTTAAAACGATCTTTGAAACCAGATCCTATATTATATTATGCCAAATAACGATCATATTAATGTTTGTGAAAGAATATAGGCTACATTCCAGGGGGTCTAACAAAAGTGTTTAAATTAAGCATTTTTGTTGTTGCTTCTTCGGATTACCCCAAAGATTATTTAACTTTTAAGATACGATCAAAATGTTAACAAAAATTTTGATTGCTTTCTGTTTGAGATAATACCCATATTGAAAGAGAAAAGAGAATATTTTTGTGAGTAGCTTTAAAGCTGATATTTATTCAGGCCTCTGTATATTATTATTTTGAACAATAAAACTAGAACACTTTTTAAGAACTGGATTTTTGAGTCTAATCAGACAAAAGTTTTATTGTTGTTGTTCTTTTTGAAGGTCATTTAGATTTTTGGGCATTTGCATTTGATAAGTAAATAAAACTAAAATCAAAAATGTTTTTTATTTGTCACATTGACCCATATATAGAGTCGCGTCGTAATCCAACAACACAAAGAACCTATAGAGCTCAGAACTGATTGAAAAACACAATCGAATAGAAAATCTCGATTCTGTGACTGTGCTATACTCTACTTATATGAGTGTATATACTCTATATTTATATGTTCTACAATAACAAAAAGAAGTAGTATCGTAGGTTAGCTAGATAAACTTGAGCAACTTGAATATAATTCAAGAATTATTTTGAATTGGTTTTTTAAAATTTTTGGTTTAGCATTTACTATGTTTCAGTATTGGAGTTACTTTTTAAAGGGTATTTAGCAGTCGATCTTCTTAGCTGGATTTAACCTTTCGTCTGATTTTGTATTTACTATTTACTGACACAAACATGGAAAGGTGACAAACCTTATAAAGCTAATGAAGCTGACAAAATAGTCGAAGAAAAAAACAAAATAAGTCTCAACTACAAAACGAGTACATCTATGAATAACTGAATACCTGAATAACTGAATACCTGAATATATATATATATTCGAATTCGAATGGTTGAGTACTATGAGTATGAGTATGGGTATGATATATGAACAAACTTGGACTTGGATTGTGATTTTGACAGTGACGACGCTACATTTTTGGTGAATGCGTTCAATGGCATCCAAATGTGTGATCTTTCGCGTTTCTGTTTCTGTCTCTTTTCTCTTGTCTTCTGTACTCCACCCCACACACACACACTAACAAGATGTGACTTTGCCGCACAACAACAATTTGATTTTTTAACAAGTTTGGTTGCACTCAGTTTGTGACTATCTCTCTCTCTCTTTATATTTAATTATATAAATATATATCAGTCAGTTAATCAATCAGTCAGTCAATCAGTCAGTCACTCAATCAGTTTGTTAATCGATAGCGATAATATTGAAATTACATTTGCAGCTCAAGTGACTATATATGGTCGTGTACAATGCGACTGGTTGCCTTATGTGCAAATCCAAATCCAAATCGGAATCAAAATCGGCACGCACACACCCAGGCACATCCCACGTTCCACACACACCGATTGAAATGTGATTACATAATTAGTTGTCAAGGTTAAGTTAACTAAATGGTCAAGAGCTTATCGTGCACACACAAGTCCTCCCCTTCGATAAGCACTCACACACACACATCGATAAGATTGCCCAGACAACAATCGATATACGAACAACGCCAGCGATCGAGTTCAGTTAAAGGTATATATATTTTCATTAAGTTATTGTTCAACTTGAACTTGACTTGGGTGCGGTCAGAGTGGGCCATAAATTAGTGAATCACCAAGGAATGCGTTGAGAATCGATTGGAAAAGCAATTAAGATCCCTTAAACTCTGCAGCTTAATTAAAATTACCATGATAAAATAGTAGAAAACAAAAACTTCAATTCTTATTTCTCATTTTGGGCTCAGTAATAAAAGTCAATGTTCAAAAGTAAATCCCATATATTTATGTATAGGTATCAGGTAGTATTAAAGAAGAATATTTTAGAACTTATGACAATAAAAGCTTAACGATTTTCAAAAAGAAAACGTATAGGGAAAATATGAATTTGATGTCAGCTTTTGGGTGAGAATATGCAATTATAAAAACTTTTACCCTATTCCTCTCGGAAGTTTCGCAAAGTGAGCTGTTCCTTCTATATAGCAGATAATAAATATATGTATATAGACATAATTGCAAACAAATTAAAAACTGCTTTGACTCATGCAACACAATTTGACCCAGATTATAGCATCAACTTTAATGGAAATAAAACTTAACGAAGATAAATCAAGAGAAGTTAGGGATGTGAGAACGCAGGAACTAAAACTTCGATAGCATCGGCAAAAACTCCTCGATAGTTGCTAAAAATACGAGCTAAGCGATGCTATCGATAGGGCCATTGATTGTTTTCCAGCTCTAGTATGTACAGACATAGTACATACACACTTGCATCCATACAATATGTACTTACACATGCACGTACATGTAAGCAGCTGTCTGCACCTGTTGCTGCTGCTGCTGTTGTATTTCTCGTTATTCATTTCGTTTTAGTCGTGTTTTTGGTGTAACAACAACAACCAATAACAAGTAAGAATGATCGAGAGGGATATGATCAACCACCAAATACCCTGCAGCTGCAAATTTCGGATAAAATAACACGCAGCTTCGAATTGTTTTAATAAAGTGAACAGGGTATCATAGAAGCAACATAAATAATTAAGTAAATTCTCTGAGATCCTTCTAAATAAATAATAAGAATAAATTTTCCCTTTTCGTTTGTAACATAAATTTGCAAAACATGTATAATACCCTTTTTGTTTATTTTGATTGGGTACAGGGTATAAACATGCATTAGGTTTCTTAGCTAATGATCGCTAAAACGAATTATATTGCACACAAATAAATGTATGTATATGCACATACATAAGTGCATATTTATGCATGCAATTGCCGCTCCTGTACTTAACGCCAGCAAACATATTCGAAGTGCAGTACCATTGTCATTGTCGAACATGCTCGTCGAACATTGCAAAGATTTAATGATTTCAATTCTCGTATATCAATTAAGGACGGGCATTTCTTCGGGCCAAGCATGTTCGCACGAGCATCTAACGACGAGCATGTTCACTAGCCGATAGGCTGCTTCAGTGACAAACGAACAATAATAATAGGCAGCCAAGCAAAAAGAATGTAAGTGCCGTTATGCGAGTAGGTAGTAAGGGGGTATGTTGAAATTGATTCTATGTATTCGCTCGCTCTCGTGTATTGTTTGTTGGGTTTTTATTTGTGCTACTGGTTGACCTTGACAGGCATCGGCACACACTTACACACACACACACACACACACACACACACAAATACATAGAACATGCACAGAGAAAAGGAGAGAAAGAGAGAGAGGGCGATCACAGCGTAACGCTGGAGAGAGAGCGAGAGATTTAAGTGCTTGTATGTACTCACCTTTTGCAGCACTCATTAGATCTTTAACCTCTTTGATAATGCGCTTGATCTGATGACTAGTGTGATCCAATTCCTTTTCGTGACGATTTAAGTTATCACGAAATTCGGGACTATCGACAATGCATTCCTCAAATTCCAATGGCTCCAGGCCGCGGCGAATATCTTTGCCGCCGCCCATTTTTGTTTTTGCTGCTGCTGTGACTGCTGCGGCTGTTGTTTTTGTATTTGCAGCTGTTGCTGCTGCTGATGTTGTTGTTTTTGCTGTGCTATTGAAATTTGTTTTATGCTTAGTTTTATTATTATTATTATTATTGATGTTGTTGATATTGTTGTTGCTGCTGCTGCTGTTATTGATTTGAGAGGCGTTTGAATTGTTGCGCCGAAAGCGACGACGCACAAAGTAAATGTGTTTGTTTTTTAATTTGCCTTTTGCGGCTGCAGCTGCTGCTGTTGTTGTAATATTTGTTGTTGCTGTTGATGCTATAGCGGCTGCTGTTGTTGCCGTTTCGCCGTTGCTTTGCTGTTGTTGTTGGTGTTGTTGTTGTTGGTGTAGTAATTGTTGTTTGTTAGTAGCTGTTGCGTTATAATTGTTGTAATATTTCTTTTTAGTATTAGTATTTGCCGTCTGCGGCTCATTAGTATTTGTATTGTAATTAATATTATTAATATTGTTATTATTTATGTAGTTATTTTTTTGTTGCGTCTGCTTCATAATTTTAAGCAAAAAACAGATTATCAAACAAAATTATAAATATATATATATATCTTTTTTATTTTATTTATTTATTTAATACACAATTTTATATTGTGTTTTATGTTGCTGTTGTTGTTGTTTATTTATTTTTTTTTTAATTTTTAATTATTATTATTTTAGTTGCACTTTTTGGTGAAACGAAACAAATGCAAACAAAATGCGGCACTGCAAAAACAAAAGGAATTTTAATTAATACACAAATACACACACAAAACAAGCCCAAAGCAATAATAAATATGTACATATATAATTTAGACAAATATGATTTGTGAAGAGAAATAATAACAACAAAAAAAAAAACAAGTGTGAGAAATCACATTTTTTTTTAACACTAGAAAGACATCCTGGTTTGTTTCGTACAATATTTTTTGACGAAGATCATCTTTAACGAAGGGTTGTGGATAATAGCAAACACAAAAGCACAGCTGAGGCTTTGAAAAATAATAAAAAAAAAAAAAAAACAAAATGGCAAGCATACAAACACACCAACTTATACATACATACAAGCGAGAACGTGTAAACAATAATAATAAAATTAACATTTTATAAAGGGCTTGCAGTTTTTAAAGCAAAGCAAAGCACACACACACATATTTATTTACATACACACGCACATAAGCATGTATGCACATATATAGTAAATATATATAATTATTTGTACTAACTTTTTTTTCAAATGCATATTCTCATTACGAAGAGAGTTTAAAATGCAGCAACAGCAGCAAACGTTTATTTAGCAATGGGCCCAGCATCAGCGGCGACAGACAGTAACGCAAGAGCGAGAGAGTGCGCTGGTTAAGCAGCGCAAAGAGAGGCTCGCGCGTTCACTCACTCCTCAGTCACTCACACGCATTGCTGCTGCAGCAGCCCAAGCATCAAGGCATAACTACGTTTATGCGTAAATTGCAATCATGTTATAACACTTAACATGGAGATTCTTTTACATTTTTGAAATATTATCAAACAATTTTAAGCAAAAAGTTATACAGATAGTTTGTATAATACGTAAAAACGATTTATTAAATAGATAAAAATATGCATTTACTTTGAGAAAAACTATTAAAACGCTTGCAACAATAACTAATCGTGCAATTAGGCACTGCATAAACGTAGGTATAAATAGCGAAATTCATGTGGCGGCATTACTGCCGCTGTTGCTGCCCTGCTTTCAATGTTGCTGTTGGTTTTTTTTGCTGTTGCGGCTGCTTGCAATTTGACTTTGGTTTGCAGTTACTTTTTGGTTTCCGTTTGCTGCAACTAATTTCATTTGCTAAAAATCAAATTTCGCTCAGCTTAAGAAACACACACGCACACAAAACACTCTGACACTCTAACACACACACATACATGCAGTCGCCGTCGTTTTTAGCAGAAACTTGTTGAATATGTACGTAAAAAAAACTGGTTGCGCGACATCAACTACAAAGGCGCGTTCAGTTCGGCACATACACAATATACACACACAGCCACACACACATACACACAAAAGCAACAACTGAAATTGCACTGCATATTTGCGTTGTTTATATTTATATTTTATTATGATTTCAACTCTTTTATTCCTTTTGTTAGTTTTTGCATATTTGCAAGCACACGCACGGACCAACACACACACGCTAGCATACACTCAAAGAGTGCGACATGAACTTTAATTTTCCCACATGTGTATTTCAGAAACGGCAGAAATAATGCAAAAAAAAACAATTAAAACATCTAAATTACACACTTCATTGCATAATTTCAGCTGCTGCGGCTACTGCGGCGGCTGCTGCTGCCATTTTGATACGCGCGATCAAGTAAATACGCGTATTTCAAACGCAACACCGCGGCACACACGAAAAAAAAACAACAAAATGCAATTCTCGGCCGTCGGTCGCGCGACGTCGATGTCCGTTCACGGCAAAAATCCAACAAGACAAAACCAAAAAGCAAAAAATAACAACAGCATCGCTACATATGATCGAAGGTAACGCTATGTTTTAGGCGTTCTCTGGGAGCGTTGAGCACTGTGGACTTCTGACGTCACGCTCATTCAGAACAAAGCGCGCGCAACATTGCAATTTAAAAATTACGTATGGTTTAGTTTTAAATTTAGTTCGTTTTAAGCATAAAATTTTAATTTAATATGTTGACACTTAAAACAATATTAACTTTTGTACCTAATGGTTGAAATACAAGAAAATGTTCATTAATGACGTCAAAGCAGATACTGTTGCTCTCCTGTTATGCCGCTGTCACCGGTCTGTTACTTTATACGTTATTGCATTATGTTAAGTTCTTATGCAGTTGCATTGTAATAATTATTTATAAAACGATAAACAAATTTTAATTTTATGCATAACGAACTAATGTTTTTAAATACAAGCAATTTATGCTTTTACATAGCATGTAATGTGGTGAGACTTTTAAGAGTCTGCTAGTTAACAGCCGGTTTGCAGAGGTAACACACTGACAAGCCATCGATACCCATCTCGTACTCATGTAGTTACGTTTGTCTCATCTTGCGTCAACGTAACTCTTTTTTGTGAGCGCATGCAGCTTTTCTTCATTTCTGCTAGATGGCGCCACATTTACTTTACAAATACGAGTACGTTCAATTAACGAACTTTTCGCCCAACAGCCTAGATTTAAATTAAGAATTTATAATAGATTTTTAAAAACCTTCCCCTCCATTTTCCAACATCTACTACTTCTGCTTAAAAGAGTTTAGACACATCTTAATAAAAAAGTACTCGAATTAAATGTAATTTATATTTTGTATATTTTCAATATGTATATAATAATAGCAATTACACAAAATAATATTAATAGACAATAATAATAATAATAATCATAGTACAATAATAATCGTTATATATTTATTTATTTATATAATCGTTTCATCGCTCCTCAACGAAAGCAAATTCAAATCATACATTCAACATGAAAACATACCAAAAAAAAAAGGCGGAGAAAAAAAAATGCAAGGGAAATTATAATGGAATTTTTTTTATAGAAATACGTATTCATAAACAGAAACTATTGCGACACGCTTTCCTAGTAAGTTTTTAAATTATAATTGAGTTATATGGTACGAAATAAAAGGATATATAATATTTTTTTTACGTATGAGGTCGCACACTAAACATTTCTAGTGAGAAATATAATGTAAAAATAAAAAAACAAAAAAAAGGAAAACGAAGAGAAACAAATACAGAAATGATATATGTATGCTTGCAGTGGCATGTTTTGAATATTTTCTATATATGATTATATACCGTTAGCATATAATAGGGAACCAATTGAATGCTGCTTCAATATATTCGTCGGTTTGATTCGTTATGCGAATTGGAAAGTTTTTCTAGTGTGTGGATCGTGGATCGTGTTTTGTGGAACGCAAAGATTTCTTTAATTTAAAATTATCTTTTAACATGTTGCATTTATGTATATTTTATATATATGTCCTTTTGTTTTTTTTTTTTAATATTTTTTTAATTGTTTTTTAACGTGCTACGTTAATTGTTGTTGTTTGTTTTTTTCTTTTCTTTTTTTTCATTCATAAATTTAATATAATTTGATTTAAGTTAAAATCTTTACTTCTTTAAGTAGTAGAATGTTTCGTGAGTGTGTGTTTTTGTTTATGTGTGTGTGTGTTTCGTCGTATTTTGATTTTTATACAAACAATTACAATTTAATTAAATTTTCTTTTCAGCACTAATAATCGTGTGTGTGTATGTGTATGTGTTTGTTTGTGTGGTGAGTTTGGCAATTCGGCAAAAACGAAACATGCAGAGAAATTGCGACACAAAAGGGGAGCGCGAGGGAGCAGTTGAGTTAGTTTATCTTTCGGCTATGTTTATTCGTTACTTTTTTACTCGCTCCACTTTCACTCAACTCGTTGCTGCCAAATTGCCAAAGCTTTGATTTAATTTTAATTTTTTTTAATACGATAACTCTGTGCTTTCTGTGTTTTTGCATTATTAATTTTATTTACGGTTCGTTTTTTGCGCTAATTTCAAAAGGATTTTTTGATTTTTTTTTAATTGTTTATAAGTTGTTTTCGCTTTTTTATTTTTATCATATACACGCGTATATACTTTTCGGTCATTTCTTTTTTGTTTTTTTTTTTTATTTTTGATTTTATTAATTAATAAATTTTATTTATTTAATTTGTATTTGCATTTTTATTTATATTTGTATATATAAATGTGTGTATATATGTGTGTGTGTGTGTTTGTGTGTAGTTGTATTTGCTTTTAATGATTTTTTTTGTTTTGTTTTTGTTTTATTTTTATGCTTAAAATTTAATAATTTTAATAATAATAATAAACTACGACCATATTTTGCTGAACACTAGTTGTTTTTATCATCTTCTTCTTCTTCATCATCTTTTTGTTTATGTTTTGTTATTTAGCGTAAACGTTTCTTTGTTCTTTTCTTTCTTTTTTCGTTTCTTTATTTATTTATATATATTTTTTTAACTTCTTTTTCGCTTCTTTATTTTTGATTAGCTTGTATTATTTTTTTCGATTTTGCTCTGTTGAGTTGTTGTTGTTGTTCTTGGTGTTGTTATCGTTGTTGTTGTTGTTTTTTGTTGTTTTTTGTTGTTGGAACTGGAACTGTGGGTGGACATTCGCTTAGTTGCTTTTGTAGCTGTTGCATAGTTAAGTGAAAGGAAAGAGATAGAAAGAGACAGAGAGAGAGGTAGATGTTATGAATTAGAAAGAGATAGCGTTAGTGGAAAAAGCAATATATAAGTTTTCAACAGTTGAAAAAAAACATTTTCAAAAGTTGAAAGATAAATAAAATAAAATAAAATCAAAATTAAAGAACAAAATTTTGTAACTAACCCAATTGTTTTTTGTTTGGTTTGTTTATGTTTTGTTTTCGTTTTTGTTTGTTTGTCAAATGCAACATATTTGTGACTCAACATTATGAACAAATTGTATATATATATATATATATATATATATATATATATATATATATATATATATATATATATAACTATATATATATATGTAAGGCTATATATATATATATCACTACGCGTGTTGCTGCTGTTGTTGTTGGTGTTTGTAGTTGTTGTTGTTGTATTGGTCGTTTTTGGCGCTCATGCAAAAATGGTTTAGTGATTTTTTTGGGGCATTTTATTTAGTTGTTTTGTCGTGTGTTGCGGCTGCTGTTGTTGTTGTTGTTGTTTTAGTTGGTGTTGTTGTATGAACAGCTACAATTGTTGTTGTGTGTTGATTGAATGCAGTTAATGCCTACATATACGGATAGCCCATGTTGCGTCCTGCCGCTGCTGCAGCTGCTACCGCAGCCGCAGCTCCAGGTGGATAATTAGGTGCATATTGTGGAGGAATGCCCATTGCTGGACCAGCTGTTATCATCAGCTGCGGTTCCATTTGTATAATGTTTTTATGCTCCGTAGTATCATCCTCCTTCTCCCGCTGCGCCTCGTTCAGCTCCAGTTTATCCACCTTAATGGTATATTCGCGCAGCACCTGCAAAACACGCACACACAAACATAATAAAGATATAAACACGATTAGTTATAGTTCGATGCGAGTATATATAGATAATCTTAAGAACTCCATTGTTCAATTACCTGTATCAAGTAGGGCATGGCAAAGTCCATGATTTTGTGTTTCCATGCCAGTTCCAGGATAACATCGGGCCGCAGCAAATCGTAGCACTAAAAGCAATCAAAATCAGGTTAGGATTTGTAACGTAAGTGAGTATGCTTAGTTCTTAGATAAGTTCTATTAAAACTATCTGTTTAGATAAAGATATTTAATGAGCACAAAAATGGGTTAAAACTGAATCGCGACTTACTCAAATGGAAATCTTAAGTTATTAAATATATTTTGTATAATTTTCTATTCATTTATAAAAAAAAGTACCAACACATTTTCAGGGAAATATACATGTATTATACCATTTTATATATAAAGTACTCAATGGAACTCCCTATTCCAAAAACCTTTATTTTGACTAAGTCCCCATACTACCTCATACCATTTGTCTGGACCTGGCTCGAACAACTAACTATATCGTATAGCTGTCATTAGGCATTCCACTAATCTGATGTGGAATACCACTTAGCGTAGATACGCGTATTCTACAAATGTCCCTCAATTTATGACTTATCCCTATTCCTTTTCTATATATTGTAGATTCGTGTAATCGCTTAGCGTCTTATTCTATTTTCAAGTAGTGTGAGATACATTTCTTTTTACTCTTAAATTAGTTTTCAATTGTTGCTATCTCAATGTTACCTCAATTTTTGCTGTCTCAACTCATGGAAAACTTTACAGTTCTTGGTACATTTTCCATTTAAACTACAATATTTCCCTCTATCTTACATGAATTCCTTCAATAAGTTACATCTACAATAGGTACTAGCTATAGGGAAGTTCATAATACTACAACTCAATTAAAGGAATATTTGTGGTTATTTGTTTTCAGTTATATTTTGGATGAGGTTGAGACGACGCACCTGATATAGACATGCTGCAAAGCAATCATGCGCATTGCGCTCCAGGAACCAGCCTAACAACTCCTCAGCGATTTCCTGTTTGCCAGATTCGGCGGCATATTCCATTGCGTCCTTGTACAGTTTATCCTTTTTGCACAGCTCAACACTCTGTTTCCAGCGATTGTTGCCTGTTGATAATAAACGATACAGATTAGGAATATGATATATGATATATGATATATGAATAGATTGAGATTTACCCTTGTAGAGATAGGCGGCAATGCGACGGAATTCGGTGAGCTCGTGCTTCTCGAGCTTCTGCGCCAGCGCAATGGTATCAAAGTTATCAAAACCGTCAATGGAATTGCGCAGTCCTTGGTAATCCTCCTCATCGATGAGCAGTCCATTGAGGGCCTCATTGATGGCCTTGTTATTAAGGGATTGTACGGAACGCAGATAGGGTTTAACCAGTGGCAGATAGCCCGTCTTGGAGAAGTAGCTAACAGCCCGTGTGTGATCCATGCGAGGAGCGAGCACAAGCAGCATATCGTTGAGTAGCAGTGGCTTGAAATCCAAATAGAATTCGATTGCTTTGTAGTAGAGCTCAATGTTGGCCACCTTTGTGATGATATCCTTGAAGTGTCCCTCACGCCACGCCTCCGTTGGATGGGCCATCATAGCGAGCACTGCGTTATCATACTCCTCGTATTTGTCATAGAGGAAGACCAGCTCGGACCACAGATGCGCCGATTCGGCGGCACGCAACACCTTCGGTATATTTACACGTGACCAGAAGAGTTCCAAATGTTCACGCATCTTCGATGGCTTAAACTTGGAATAGAGTATAGCCAATTCGCTGAACATGCCCATATGTGCACGTTCCAGTCCCAGCGCTGATTCCAGCAGCGCAATTAGCTCCTCGAAGTAGCCACGATTCTGATAATAGTTTATCAAATCCTCCAGCTCATCGGCATGGACAACAATATGCAGGCCGCACATTTGTGCCAAGCGGAACTCTTCGGCATCCACACAGGCGAAACAAACCTCCTTCCAGGTGCGTGTTGAGTTGGCTTTACGTGCCGAATCGACGGCACCCTGGAACTCCTTCAGATAGACCAATGTAATGGCCAGACGGGCAAAGTTGCTAACATTGTTGTACAGCAATTTGGCGGCATCGTACATGCCATCGCTGAAGCAGCGATCACCAATCTTTTGGATATCTGCATGATTGGGACCCGAGATGAACTCCTCGAGATCGGCCAGGCGTCCGGTGCGTGCGTAGGCATAAATTAGTTCGCTTTCGATGTAGGATTCGCGAGCCTTCTTGCGTGCCATTTGGAGATAGCGCACAAGATCGTCCCAGGATTCGACTTTGCTGGCCACATCGACGACATCCATGTAGGCGCTGGGATCATCGGCTTTGATATACGAATCGATGGCCTCCTTGACCAATCCCTGCTGCAGCTGTGCCTTGGCCAATTGTGACCAAACCGCTGGCTCATTGCAACGCTCAGCGAATTCATTGGCACGCTCCAAATTGTTCACCTGATCGATGAGCACCTGGATGGCTGAGGTGTTCACATCAAACTTCTTGAATATAGCGAAGGCCTCCTCGTACAACTGATTGCTGATTGCAATGTTGGCAATGTCCGGTGCATCGTAGTTGTCCAGACGATTGATGTAGTCCATTACGCGGGTGCGATCCGCTTTGATTGCTGTTAGGATGAGCAAATTCTGTAGATTGCGATGATCGCTGAACACAGAGGAATCCAAGATGATCTTCTCGAGCAGCTCAATCAGCTCATTGGGCAAATCGGCAGTCATGAAGGCCTTGACCGTAACGGAGATATCATCAGGATCCTGGGTCTCGGACAGTGCTGTCTGCACCACCTGATCGATAAGCTGACGCTTATAGGGATTGGCCTCCGATAGCACCTCAGCCCACAGATCGGCATCACGACGTCCAACCAGATAACGTGCCTCGCTCTTGAACAGCGAATTCTCATTGCAAACGGCAATCAGCTCACGATCGCATTGGCCACGCTCGTAGGCAACGCATGCTAGGTGCGGATCACGCTTCTCGCAGTAGCGACCCACGACACGGCTGTCATAGTATTGATTCTCTTTGAGGAAACGTTCCGGATTGTTGTTGGAATCAATGTAGATCTTGGCCAGAGCATTGTGTGTAGCCGGTTCAACGCAGCCCTCATGGACGCGGGATTCCAGCCAGGGCAGCAGCAGTTTAAGGCGATTGCGTTTCTCCACCTCCTCGACAAGTTCATCCGTAGAGAATTGGCCCTTGACGACCAGTATAAGGTTCTTAATGATATCCTCGCTACAGTCGACATCCAGGAGACCGCCGACCACCACAGGCAAACGGGATGGATTCACCTTTTGCACATAGATTTCAATGTATTTTTGCAGATTGTTGCGATAAAGATATAGAACCAGATCGTGTACAAAATCGAAACGATCACAGACAATTATCAACGGGAGTTGATCCGTCAGCTTGGCCTCTTTAAGGAAGTTCTTGACACGCTCCGGATTATAGCAGTTGGATTCGCGACAGATGCGCTCCACTTCCTTAATCTGATTGGTCTTACAGGCGGCCTGTATGTACTTAAAGTGCACCTCCGGATCCTGGGAGAAGTTGACAATGCTGCTCAAGAAATAGAAGAGACCATCGTAGCTCTTGAAGCTCTCGAAGAGATCAATCAGAGCCTTGGTGGTCAATTGCTCGTGATACTTGGTTGCGATCTGTACGCAAATTTGCAAATTCTGACGCAAATTGGCGGTTAACATTGCTTTGAGGCACTCCAGTGAATCCTCCACTGAGAGTGTGCCAAAGAAGCTAACCAACCATTCGGCATTCAGCATATGCGTATGGACAACGGCACGCTTGATGTCATACAGATCCGTATAGTGTTCGAGGGCGCGCTGGAGTAGGCCAGCCTTCTCGCAGAGCTGGGCGATGTGGGCACGATCGTAATGGGTGAACATGGCGTTGCCAAGAATGGCATCAGCCACTTGTGGCGCCGACAATAGATTCATTTCGAGCAGACGCGTCTGCAGTGCACCCTCAGCGGGACGATTATGCTTGAGGGCATCGAGCAGGAAGGCTGTGCATTGCTGCACCATTGAATGCTCCATAAAGATGTCGACAATTTGATTGATGTCCGCCAGGGGCTCCTCCTCGGCGACCAGCATAGATGCAAAGCCAGCTCCTTGTTCGGGATTGCTGCGCATCACGGAACGCAACAGGAATATATAATCGGGCGTATAGTTAACCTTCTTGGCATAGAGCACGATCTTCTGGAATTGTCCCGTTTCGGCAAAGCATTGAATCACCTTGTTGGGCACATTGGCGCGCAGATAGATGGATAGGGCTAATGTTAGGTCCGATGTCTTCACCAGATCACCCAACTCCTCACTGCATTCAAGCTTCTCCTCCTTCAGCCACTTCTCGCAAAGTTGCTTCTTGCCTTGCAACAGGACTGGACGGCACAGCTCCAAGGATTCAAATTTATTCAATTTTCCCTGATCGAGTAGTATGCCAAAGTATTGAAGCAGTGGTGGCGTCGTTGAACCCGCCGGTGTCTGCACCTGCTGGAAGCGTTGGATGGTTTGGGGTGTACGCAAGATGCCCTTGGGTGCCAAAGCGGCAACCTTGGCTGCCTCAGCATATTGTCCGGCTGTGAAGAGTTTATTGAATTTGCGTACAAATAAGTCTTCGGCACCGGCCAAATTGTTTCGTACGGCCATGCGGAGTGCGAGATCAGGATTTTGGAGTACGGTGTTGATGTAGGGTATAATTTGCTCCTCGTCAACGGTAACGGATAGCACTTGACCCTTACGATTGACGCCAATGATGCCGCCACTGGCCTCGTGCGGGGCAGTCACAAAAATCGTATCGGCCGATATGCGATTCATGTAGATGCACGTGGCCGTTTCCATGTCGTACAGATGGATGTATCCATATTTGGTTATCAAATAGATGGTATCGTACTTGGCGGAAACCTGCATGGCCACCGGGAAATCATTTTGTGCTTCGGGCGGAAAGAATACATCGACGGCCTTCTTCGGGAACGGTTGATTACCATTTGGCGGTGTGCCCACCTCAATGATGTGCAACTTGCCACCGGTTGCTGTGCGTACAGCAAAGCAGAACAATGTCGTTGGCTCCTTGTTGCCTTCCATTTTGAAGGTGGCAAAGCTAGCCGCATGTCCTTCAATTGCTTGCGATACCTTACGCTCCACAGAATAGAGCTGCATTGCGCCAGCGACGCGGCTGGGCAGCGCCGAGATGCCAACCAATAGTAGCCATTGTTGTGAGGCATTGCAGCGATAATTGATTATCTGACAGCCATTGAGAGAGGAATGTCTATCGAACATCTTTTGTGGCATCGAATCGCCCTCCATGGACCAATGGTAGACGCTCGTTTCGGTGACCAGGGCCAGCGTATTGAGCGATATCCATTTCCAGAATACCACATCCTCGCTCATCGTGTGCGCCTTCATTTTCGATTTCATCTCAATATTGAAGATCTGCAGCGTCTTTTGCGCTATTTACAATTAAACAGAGATATAGATTAGATATTGGATATGAATAGAGTGTGTCATTATGATTTACCTTTAAGCGCAATCACCTTACTGGCCGGATTCATAATGGCTGAATCCGCCGAAATGGGACGTCGCGTCGGATTCGATGAATCGTTCATATCAATGATGACCACTTGGGCCGTATCGTTGCTCTTCTCACGCACACAAATGAACTTATCCGACTCCATTGTGAGCGTACTGAATGAGAAGGAGTTCGGATTGATGCCAACATTTGTGAGCTGCAACGATTAAGTCAGAAAAAAGGATATCAATTAATGTATACGACTTTAGCGATAACTTATAGAGGAGTATTCTCTTCCTCAATATTTTCCTTTTCCAATTTTATCTGAGGAATATGTCTAGGAATGTGTTCATATATTATATTAGTCACGTTTCCGATTTGCGTCTAAGCAAACCCAATCTGAACCCAAAGATCACTCAACGATTTCATTATCAGTGATCATAATTCGCGATCAATTTAATTCAACGCTTCCCTTTCCTTTTCCCTTTCCCCTCTCCAAGTTTGCTAGCGAAATCTTTCAACGTAATCAAATCAAATATATAAAACGCAATTGTCGCAACCCACCAATCAACCCACCCAACCACTTCCCCCTTTAACGGCAACCCGAGGTAACCAATCGCTGATCGGATCGATCGTCTGGTCAAAACTTATGCTAAACAGACGAGAATAAGTTCAAGGTTTTCCGATCGATTAAGCACTCTCTCTCTCCCTCTCCTTCTCTTCGTTCGCTCACTTGCTGCACTCTAATTATCTTTCTCTTTCACACACACAAACAATTGAAAGAGCCAAAAATATAACATTTTTATTTTCTTTTCGAGCGTCTGGTCGGTTATACAAATGATATATGGGATTATATATATGTATATATATATAAATGCAATGCACTTTAACAAAGAAATGCCACAAAGGAAAGAGTGCAGAGAAAAGGCAAAACAAGATTACGAAGAATATTTCTTCTTATAGAAACCGCGACAAATAAAGAAAGAGAGAGAGAAAGAGCAGGAAAGAGACAGAACTATCCTAAATTGCGTTTTGACATTTTAACCGAAATATACAAGAAATAATCATTATTTAAGGAACTTTCTAGTGATATGAAAACATAAAGAAGTTAGAAAAGAAAGTAAACATCATCTATATTTAAATTCTACTTCAAATATATATTTAAAATCTATTGATTTTAGTGATATTCTACGAGTATTTATAAGAATAAGAAACATTAATAACATTTATTGAAGATAGGTTTCTAATTTTGAAATGAACTAATTTTGGATTTCATTGTACCGTCTCTCTGAGATCGTTTAACTTGACTAGATAAACCCGGTTAATGATACTGATCGGTTATTAATACTGATTGATTATTGATACTTATATGGATATATATTTTTTAGGGTCCGATGATGGTGTATACTTATCCTTTACTAAGAGTAGATACCCCTTCATTTTAAACCAAACTTTGATATACTTTCTATTAAGGGAAGATTCCTTATGGAACGGGTTATACGAAGACGACACTAGAATCTAGTGGTTGTATAACTTTTAAAGTTTACGCAAAAGCTGTGCAAATTTTGCACTTTCATTACTTAAAACCTCTTCAAACATTTGAAAGAATATAAAATAAAACAAACAAAACGAGCAGAAAGATTGAAGCGCTCCGTTGATAAGAAATAGCAGCAAGAAAAGAGAATTTAATTTATCAGTTCAGTAATTGTTGTTGTTGTTGGTGCTGGTGCCTGGTACATACACCCCATAAATAATATATAAAAAAAAAATTAATGAACGGACGACGCGGTTTAAAAATAAACAAATAAGAAAAGAAAATGAACAATATGAATAAAAAAAATAATAAAAATATTTTGATAATAATAAAAGGAATGACTGAAAGATATCAATTGTTGACTGCATTCAAAATTGATTTTAGATAATAAATAAATAATAATAGAAAATAACATTAAAACTATCAAAAAAAATATACATGCTTTACATTAAACACATTTTTTTAGACTTAATCGCACAAAAGAATTACTTTAACCCTTGCGACTTAATCATCCATCGGAAATACAATAAAATACAATCGGTCATGATGAAATATATGTAAGAGTATATATATGGGGGCGTTGGTTCTGGAGTTACCTATTTAGATTGGGTTCTGCGAAGGTATCCAAAATCTTCTATGTATTTTGTTTCGCTCTTCAATATATATATATATATATTATGTGAGTCAGGCATAACGGCACATAATAAATATGTGAATATTTATGGAATTGTATTACTTTATTGAGGTAAACATATGCCAGGAGGTTATCAATTCCATTGACTTGATATGATTATCGTTACTTTATCTGAATACCCATAAATATCAATAAATAAATGCAAGCTGAGTGCACACGCTGTTTGTTGGGACAAAGATTGAATACCCTTGCTGATAATAAACAAATTATATATAACTAATAGAAACATAAATCTTTACAACCAGCTAAGTACCATAATACATAAGATTTTCTATAAAATATATAGATATATTTATAAATTTGTTACACATTGCGTAATTATATTAACATACTCTCTACTTGCAAGGGTATAGAAATGCTTAGTAGAAAGCAGCTGACTAATTTAGAAAGAGAGAGAGAGAGAGAAAGGGAGACTGAAATAAAGAGAATGAACTAGAAATAATGAAGGGGCGTTAATTGTTAGATTGTGTGCATTATATACATACAAAACATATATACAATATTTATATACAACAATGTGTATTTAGATATATATATATATATATATATATAGTCAGTTATTATCTCTGTACATTCTGTTGTTTTTATCGATTTGTTGTCTACTTTTCGGCGTGTAATACATTAATGACAATAGCAGTTGTTCATGATTTGACCTTTTGCAGTGTGTTCAAATGCATTTAAGTTCTTTTATTACCGCAATAATATTAAATTGGAACACTTCAATCAAGGGAAATTTAAATAATGTGCGGTATTTCAACACAAATGCCAAGTGCTCAGTTTTTCATAACATAGTTAAAGAAATTTACTATTTCTATATTATTTCTTTGTTGCATTTCCATGTTATTTGTGTCAATTACAAATTAACATATGTTTATATGTATATATGTACATATATGTATGGTCGTTTCGCACTTGCTGACTGAGACGATACGCACACATACATACGCAGAAAAGACGGTGGACTGCGTGTCATTATCAAATTTAGTCTACACGCCCCGCTTGGCACTTTAAGCTGTGAGCACTGGACCACGTTGTACAGCAGGGTGTCTCATGTTAGAAACTGATTTCTCTTTAGCATCAACTTGCGGTAGATTTACACAAATAAAAATTAAAATAAATTGCTATAAATCCAGCTGAAGATAGTAAATTTTCTAAAGAAAAGAAAAAAAGAAAAGAGTTGATGTACAAAGCGAATCACCCTGGCACTTTAAGTCAGGCATACTGATATGGATACAAGTGAAATTAACAATGACACTCTGCTGACAACAGGCGACTACACACATATAGTAACTGTAAACTCATACATGCCTGCTTTGTGCTACATGTGCATCTCCTACACCAGAGAAACGCTAAAAAAAAATCTTTGATTTATTCAATCAAAGCGAGCGGCTAAGCTTAAGTTACAACATGCTAAACTATGGTGAATATGCCACTTGTATCGCATACATACATATATAGATAGATGCTAGTATGAATGTGTGTGCAAGTAGTTTATTTCACCACAGCACATAACGCATAGTACGAATGGAAGTGAAAGAAGGGAGAAACGTAACATGTTGCTGCTGTCACTGCAGCAAGTCAAGAAACTCCCCCAACTTCCCACTCTACTGCACAAAATGTTGCAAAACATTTGGAGAACATAATAAGAAACAATTTAAATGAAATTACGCTGAGAAACAAAAAATTACGTTGCAGTATAATCTTTAGCACCAAAATGAAAAAAAGAGAGGAACCTGAAGCTCGTCATTACAGAGAAACCGGTTTGACAATATACCAAACACCAACACCAACACCAACGCAACCTAACCTAACCGTGTGCAGGTGTGTGTGTTTTTTGTGTATGTGCATATGTGTGAAAGTGAGCCGGCATTTGTCACCGGCTGCGTTTTCATGTTTTATATAAATACATATGCATAAATAAGTTTTAATATATGTATACATTAGAATATATGCATGTGTTAGTATTTTCATTAATAACAGTTCTATTTTGAATGTATGCAGCTAACTGTAACATTGTTAGAGCAATCACGCGATGAATAGGATATGCCTAATGAGATAGAAAGAAAAAGAGAGGGTGAGAGACAAAATCTTCCAATTGGAGTAAGCGCAGCTGCTGTTTCTGTTTCGACTCACCGCCATAGACAAGTTTATCAGCAACATTCACACTGGCGATAAGCACTGAGAGCATGAGAGAAGCAACAAAAGGCTAGTGGAGGCAGAGACGACTACCGGCTTGTGTATGAGTGACTCATTCGAAATTTCGACTGTTTCAACTAATTTCGTTATAAAGTAATGTAGGGATATTAACAGTGGGTGACAATTAGTGAGAGCTAAAACCTAACTTGTTTGTCAGAGTAATTTTCTATATGACGTAATTGAGGGACTCATTAAAAGGGTCGACAATAGATGAAAGCCAATCAGCTTGGCCATATTTGCATTTAATTTTTTTATTATTTTATTTTAATATTAGATATTTTTTACAGCAACATATTATTAATGACATGATAAAGGCTTCAAGATACTGAGACTTTTTTTTACCACAGTAAGTGGTTTCTTATAAGAATTGTTGAATTTTAAATCTACTTTTCCTTTGTGGCATATGGTACACCACTCGAATGGGTCAACAAGTGGTTTTCCATCATACGCACCCACTCACACACATGGTTTATGAGACCTTAGATTTGGTCCCTGTCTTGACACTCAAATAAAATAGACAAATAACTGCCCTCTCCCTCTTTAACTGTTACTCACCTGTAAATGCTCTTGAAAGCGTATGGGTAGCGGTTGCGTCATCTTGACTGGATATTTTGGCTCTCTCTCTTTTCCTCTGCTGCTGGAGTTGGTAGTTGTTGTTGTACTCTGCTCCTGTCACTTATTTGCTTTCGATCTTCTTTTCGAGAGATTAAACACGCACTTTTTTATTGTTGATAAATGTATATTAGAACGGGAGAGAATACGAATACTGTTGACTGCGTCAACGTTGACGTTGACTTATATTTTATTGCTGGTTGAATTTGCTTTACTTTTTGGTCGTTCGTTGTTGTTGTTATTTTCTTTTGGTGCTTTGTATCGGTTTGGATTTTTAGCAATTTCGTTTCGCGTTGTGAAGACACCAAAAACTGCGCAAAGGAGAAAAGACGGAGAATTTTACATTTTTACCATTGTTTTAAATTAACGACAACAATAGAAACAAACTCAAGACAATATAATTATAATCTTTAATAGCTATGTACATTTGTATTGTGTTTATTGCAGTGTTAAGTATTTGTTTCCCTTGTTGTTGTTATTATTATTAGAAAGTAAGCAGCGCGGTAGCGTCACCGCCTCTTAAAACACATATAGAGGAAGGCCGCAGCGAAAGGGTAACGTTTTTCTCCTTATACAAACAATTGCACGAAAACTCGAAATATAACAGAAAATTGTCTTAATAAATGTAGATGTTTTCTATTAACAATAAATAAATGTATTTTTTACTTTATTATTCACTTAAATTTTCACACAATACTTGCACAAAGCCGATTGTCGGCAAAGACAAATATACTACATCGACATGGGCGACAACACTGACAGCCACAATAACAAGTACAAGAATCAGTGACGGAGCGGCTCTATGGTGTATTACAACAAAACCCACCACAGCTACTACTACTTGCTGTTGGTGTAAAATCGCTATATTTGCTTGTGTTTGTGCATGACAAAGTCAAATGTTGAAATGTCAAAATGCGCGCCGTTCAAGTGTGACCATATTATTAAGGAAAATGTATCATATAGGCTTGTTATTAAATAAATCCAAAGGAATATGCTATTTTACAAATGAATTCTCATTTATCAAATTATTCTCTCCGTTTCCCCCATTTATTTAAATATGAGGCAACACTGCTGCTTCCTCATGCCCACCACACTGTCAGCCATGTTGAGTTGCGCTCCGACACACTTACTCACTCACACACACTCGTACGTTTGTTCGTGCTCATGCACACACACGCACACATCTACACTTGCATTAACATATGTACGTGTGAGCAGTGAAAAATTTCTTTGCAATGTATAAAAAACACTTTTTGCATTGATTTTGCCACGCAGCAATATTCATAACAACACAAATTCTTAATTTCTGCAAAATTAAATGTTGAAACCCCCAAAGTACGCACACATAAGACGAAAAAGTAACGCAATTTGCTTTGAACACGTATGCCACATAAACAAAAAAGATAATATGAACATGAAAAACACCGCCCACTAACACTTTAGAATAGGGACAGAAACTGCAGTTGTTTTTATTTTATTTTTGAACCCTGTGTGCCGCTTGTCCCCCCGCTACTTAGGATTGGAATTGCTGATGGTTTGATCATGCATTTGCATATAATTATTTGTAATTTTCTTTTTGAACCCAAACGATAAAGCGACAAAAAACGTTAATATTCTTTGCTGAACTTGTGTGGGGGAGGGCGAAAGCGTACCAGTTTTGCAGTAGATTAACAGTTGCACGTCTGCACGAACACACGACGATACGATTTACATTGAATTCTTAACACATTCTTATTCGTTTAAAATACACGAAAGAGCAAAAATTACATCGAAAAAAAAATTATGAATGAGACGACGTCGGCCACTGCAAGTTAGGGATGCCTGGAAAAGATACATCGATTTCAATAATTTCAACCAGATAATCGAATAGTTTTACCGCATCGATATCTTATTTGTATATATATCGATTAACATCACCACTTAACAGAACTGCTCCTAATTCATAGTTTATTTCTCATTTTTCTTATTTTATCTAATACAAATTTGAATTTTAATTTATACAAATTTATTTCCACCTCTCCACTATTAGAAAACTTACATTTTATTTACCCGGCAAGCTACACTTTAAATTAAAATTTCGGCTAGTTAACAGAGTTACTCCCCACTTAGCATAATTTGACTCGCAAAAAACAATGTAACTCGCTACTTTAAGGCACGCAAAATAACGCACATCGCTAAGCTCTACAAGCCGAGCAGTGCATGAAGTTGGCAGTGCGCAAAGTAAATTATACATATATTTTTCAATTTAAAAACACGCTTTAAACAACAATTAAAATTAAAAGCAGTGTATGCGGTCGAAATGTGAACAGTTTGGTGTAGTTTTTTTTATTCCCATGTTATTGTTAAAGCGAGCATTGACTGCGCTTTTCCGCTGCATTCGTTGATGTTTAAAAAAACACGCGCGTTGCGCGTCGTACGAAACATATTCAAAAGTTGTTTGCTCTATGTGTGTGTATGTGCGTGTGTGCTGGCTTTATTAAACATTAACATTGCGAAAAATCAATACACTTTGTGCCCGTAAGTCTCTGTGAACGTCTTTGTGTATGTGTGTTCGCGCACCGTGAGACTTTTGTGTAAGATTTTTGTTAAACAAAAACGACGCGTCGTAAGCGCGGTAAGGACAACGCTGGGTGGTGGCAGGACGTAGGGGGAAAACACGCGCCTACCGCATCCGATACAGCCAGCTACAAAAGGTAAAAACATTATAAATACATGTGTTGAATTATATATATATAAAAATATTTATATATATATATATATATATATATGTACATCCTTGCAACTAAATATAAACAGTCGGCGATGTCGGTGCCACAAATAAATAAATCGCATCAAACAGAAGCAAATATTTTTCGTATGTGTGTGTCTGAATTGGATTCATGTTTATATTGTTGTTTAATTGATGCCTTTGTCTCCAAGTGATTTGCCAACTTCATTTCGACAAGCAAAATATGCATAATTTTTGCCTGACGCGACGTTGATACTCTCCCGGCTTCTTATTTATTTAGATTTTTTCTTTTTGCAGCAGCAATTCTTGTGATTTATTTTGCCCACACAGACACACATAGCGAGAGGCACATACACACAGATACATATAAATGAAACTCTGCTGCTGCTGTGTGTGTGCTTCCTTTTTGTGTTTCGGCTGTATTGTTGTTGGTGCTGCTTTTTGTTTGTTATTTCGACATGCTCGCTCCTTTAACAAACGCATAGGCAATCCAAGCAATATGAGAGAGAGAGAACGAGCGCGCGAGAGAGTCATCTCTTGCTCTCTCTCTCCCATTTTGTCTTTGGTTAGCTCTCCTGCAGAGTTTTGCATAAACGTTCTTATTGGGATGTTTGCGTTTTGCTTAGCAGCAACAACAAAAACTACATCATATTTGTGGTATTCCTGCAAGTTTTTAAACATTTCTTGGTGAATTAAAATAGAAAGGTTTCTATTCGATTGAGTTTCTATTAAATTTTCTCTCAAATCAGAAATCAATGAGCATTCCGAAAATCAACACTAATTTTATAAACACTTTTTTAAAATGAATCCAAATTATTCTGGCTTTTACTTAACCCTCTTGTAGGATTAATTTGGAATTAACGTCTTATTACAGCAGCTGAAAGCTGAGTGCTACAGTAAGATCGTTTGCAAATATATCGATAAGTTATCTTCCTGTTTAACGTTCAGTTAGTTGTCAATGGTAAATTTGGTTTGCCTTTAATTTTTAGTCTCCTGCTGTGGCATCTTTTTTTGTCACAGATGTCATAATAATAAATGTGTAAGTTCAGTATATATGTATGTGTGTATACTTGTAACATTCATATATACATATCTTATTGCACAAATTTCGGATGGAAAGCATACGAATGTGTACAGTGTGTTTGTTTTTTTTTTTTCGCTTTCATTTTGCTGATGTTTTGACAGCTGAAATTCATTCAAACCCAAACAAGAGATTCTGATTTTCCAATACACGCAAATCTATACAGACATGCATACATATACACGTTTACTTACACATAGATGTATGTTTAAATCTTGCAGAAAGTTGGCAACGCTAGACGTGGGCGCGAATTTGATTGGCTTAATAACCGTGGAATATTGTATTATGTATGTCTCACATTAAGAATACTAATGTGTATCTAAAAACAGACATACATACATTTATATACCAAAATTAAAATAAAAACTTGCAACCCCCATTTATTAAAAATGTTCTACAAAATATTACAACTTCTTTCTATACTCTCTGCCTTGATGCGGTTATTTTTTGCTGTCAAAGTTTTGCGCATTGTTGTTCTACTCACGCTTTTAATGCTATTTTTGTGTTACAGTCTCCTTTGTATTGCTGCTGCGGCGTCGTCTTCTTCATAGCGTACATATGTGTACAAAATTATATACATACATATATGTGTGTGAGTGTAATTCTTTTTATTGTTGTTTCCTTTTTCTGGAAAATGTGTTGTTTTTATTGCTGCTGCTGCCAATTTCGCTTGGCCTCCTTGCTTGAGAGAGAGAGAGAGAGAGAGTGCATAAGAACATACGCAAAGGGGCTGTTTGCGAGTGTGTGTGTGTGTGTTTTGCGGATGAGATTGTTCTCAATTTTCTCTTGGGCTCTGTTATAAACAAGGAGCACGATTTTGGTATATTCTTCTGCTTGTGCTCTATTTAAGCACTAGTTGCAAATTACCAATGCGAAATCAGTTTTTTGCGTTTCGATTTTTATTTTTAAGAAAATCTTCATAAAATACAAGTTTTGCCATAAATATGCTTTAATTTTTCCTTAATTATTTAAATATTTCAAATTACCGTTACTTTTGAGGTTTTTAAACATTTATCTTGCACACGCGCGAGCATTCGCGTTGCTCTCTCCTCTCTTCTCAGACGCGCTCAACAATTATTCCTTTCGTCTTTCTCATCTAATTTCATCGATCCCTTCTAACCAAACAGGTGCAATTATACGTGGTAAAGCTCATATTTGTTTGTATACCGTTTTTTAATCGGGATCTACAGCGGTTTTATAAAATATACTGGTTAAATTAAATTTCTTACCAATAATTTGGCATATATATAAGAGCTTACAAAACCGAAAGTATGGTGATCGAAATAAAAAAAGAAATTAAACGTCATAAGGAGTATCCTTTTAAATAAAATATTATTAAAAACATTGTTATTTGCTATTTCGACCCACTATGCATTATTATTAAACTTCCTTTTTCTCAGTTCCTTGCTAACTGCGCAAGTGCGCTCTCTTTTGCTCTCGTTCTTGCGAACTCTCTCGTTCCTACCCACACTTTTGCTGTGCATGCTGTGTGTTTGTGTTAGTGCCATGCTCCCTTGTTTTTTGTTGTTCCTGCTTTGCTCGCTGCTTCCTTTCTGCCTTCTTTGTATAATTCGAAAATACTAAACTAAAGTGCTAAAAATTGCTGTGCTCTGCGCCAGCAGCAGCAGAAGCAGCATATTTTTGCGTCTATCCCACACCAATGTCTCCGCCGCCGCCGCCGCAGCCGCCAACCGCAGCAACAACAACAAAACAAAAACAACAACAACTATGTGAAGCAGTAGCCTGCCTTTGCGCTTTCCTGCCTGGCTCGCTCCGTCGTCTTCATCGTCGTCTTCGTCGTTGTCGTTGTCGTCGGTTGTTGTTATGCTTGATTTTTATTACTTTACTTTTTCAGTATAATTCTTTGTCTTTTGGCGTTTGTTTAATGCAAAAAAATAAGAAAAATACCAAGACAAGAAACAGCGGACACACACAGCACGCAATAACTGAGATACCAAAAAGGAACAAGCACAAACTACATTTTTTTTTTGTTGTTTTAAGCACAGACAGGAGTCTGTACAAAATATAATTTTTGCGCAACGCTTTGCGAAAATCACATTGCAAAAAGAATTAAATACGTAGAAGCAAAAAATTGTATATAGTGTGTGACGCACTGAAGGAAAAAATCAATTTTCCTTGGTATTTCATCCATTTATTATTATTATTTTAATTTGTTAAACTTTGATTTGGATTCATATATTTGGCGCTCGAACGACAACAAAAACAAAAGGAGTTTTTTCTGTTACTTGCGGTAATAAATATAATTAAATTATAATTTGTATTCAAAATTTTTTCAATTTTAAAGTGCTTCCTTGATAGCTGCCTAATTTGTGATATATGTGTATGTGTGTGTGTGTGAGTAAATCAGGTGAATTTGCGTCTAACGTTCTGTTCCAAAGTGAATGCATAACTCATGATCAAATGAGTGCTGCAAAGTGATACTGTGAATAAATTATCAATTGATCTCTGTGAATTTATAAATCAGTTTGAGTCCTTGCTCTTATTCTACTCCTAAACTGAGTGATATAGTCTTGAATCTGTCTTAAATGAATCATTTAATGTATTCTGTAGGAAAATTAATCATGGTGTGAATGTTCTTAATCGAATACTGTTATTTGTATATCTCTTTGAGCTCTATTTCATTCAATTTTTCCAGGAAGTGCTGTGATTTGTTCCTTGAATAATTTAAATCCTGTATCTAATGTTATGAATGAATGAATTATGAGTTATTGAATAGCATTTTACATTTAAGAGCAAGTGTTGAGAATGAATCATTCAAAACTCATTCACTCGGAACTTTTATTCGATATCTTAAGTTGTGAATCAATCAAAGAAATTCAATTCACATTTCTGTAACAGTTTTGTTTACCTCTGCAAGTGCTGTGAATGGTTGAATGAATGCTTTTCATTGCATAAATCAACAGAAATGAATAAATAATCTACAGATTCGAGTGAAGCATCAATTGAATACATTCAATTCAACAAAAGTGTCTAAAATATTCAGCATACATTCATATTAACTCATTCATATATTAGTTTTTAATGTATTCATAATCGTAAAATCATTAACTCATTTGTGAATGTATTCACTCACTTTCACGTTTGCTTGCAGATTATCAAACGAATATTGATTTTCCGTTAGAGGAGCTGCAATCGGAGCTGAAATTTTGGATTGTGGACACTGAAAACTGGAACCTGGACACAGATTGAAAGTGGTCGAGAGGCGTTCACTGCACCACAATGAGCGCCACCACACAGGAGTTTTGCGTGCGCTGGAACAGCCATTTGGGTAGCATAGGAGCTGCTTTCCCACAGCTGTTGGCCGGCCAGAGATTTGTCGATGTGACGTTGGCATGCGAGGGCCACCAGGTGCACTGTCATCGGCTGGTGTTAGCCGCCTGCTCCACGTACTTTGAGGCCATACTGGCCGAAAATCCATGCAAGCATCCGGTCATCATATTGCCCAGCGAAATCAAATTATGGGAGATCCAGGCCCTGGTCGATTTCATGTACAAGGGCGAGGTGAATGTGACGCAGGCTGGTCTTGGCCAGCTGCTGCGATGTGCCGAGCAGCTGCGCATACGTGGACTCTACGGCTCCGAGGCGGCTATCAACTACAAGCAGTTGCAACAGATGCGCCAAGAGGCGGGTGCATCAACCCAGGAGACAACGGCGTCCACTAAGCAGGAAACTCAAAATCAGCAGCAGCAGACGCAACTGGACAGCACAGAGACGGAGGATACGGCCACAAACTCAACGATATCGACAACAACCACGAGCACAACGGCATTGTCCGCCAAGCAGCATCAGCAGCAACAGTTGCAACAGCAGCAACAACAGCAACAACAGCAGCAGAAGGAGCAACGCCAGCGACAGCAGACGAATGGCAACAATTCGCTGCAGTTGCAGATACTGCAACAACAGCAACAACAACATCAGAATCAGCAGCAGCAACAACAGCAGACAATTGCTGGCTCCTCGGCAGCAGCATCGAACAACTCCAATGCACCGACCGAAGATGACTCCGCCGATGATGCGAGCAACAATTGGAACGCCTATAACGAGCACTATGATGACTATGGTCCTGCAACAGTGGGGGGCAATGATAACAAGCTGAATGTGCAATTGATTCTACAACAACAACAGCCCCAACAGCAGCAACAACAACAACAACTGCATTTGCAACATCATCTGGACACCACCATCGAGGACGATCACAACTATGTGGCCGCACATGAAGAGGATAACGACAGCAGTGGCTTTGTTGGCAACGCGACCAGCATCGGCGGCAGCGGTGGTGTCCTTTCGCTCAGCATGGAGACGGATCTGGATGCATCGCCAAACACGTCGGGCTCATCTTTAATGCACTCTTCCATTGATGGTTATACATCGTACAAGCGCGTGCGACGCTCAGAGGCATCGCTCGCCCAGGCAGCCAAATGCGTATCCAAGGGCGAAACCTTCCAAACGGTCAGCAATATGTTTAACATACCTGTCTCAACCATACGCTTCTATATGGCACGCAAAGGGATATTGCCCAAACGTAAACGAGGACGCGGTGCCTCCCATGCGGGCAGCACTGTTACCACAACGAACATTGGTGGCAACAGTAATAGCAACGCAACAACAATAACATTAGCAACAACAACGCCAACAACAGCGGCGGCAGCAGCGGCTGCAGCAGCAGCAGCTGCCACAATGGCAGCAGCCACCACACTGGGCAGCTTATCCACCGCCGGTGCGCATCATGTGACACACCATTTGCCGCTCGATGCGATCCAATTGAAGCGACTCACAAACGCCAGCACCGGCAGCAGCATCATCATCGGAGCAGGTGGCGGCAACGGAGGCGGCACCACCATCACCAGCACCTCCTCAGCATCGGCACTTGTCTCACCCAAGCTGGAGGTGGCCACAACCGCTGGTGTACCCTTCCATCTGCTAAGCGATGCGGCCGCCTTTAAACTTAACGAGCAGCAAAAGCAGGCGCACATAATCTAACCATAAGGTTGGCTTTGCTTGCATTTAACGCATATGTGAAACAACAAAACGAGAGTGAGCCAATATCCTTGCCCAAATCCCGAATTCCAAAAAGAAAACGAATCCCGAATCTCCCTCAGTTGGCATATTGGACATTCACGGCATACGGACAATCCTCCAATTCATTTTGTATCTTATGCCCAGTATCCGATAAATTGGACTGGACTCTGGATTGGAGACTCCTAATATACTTTGCTCTCTTTCTTTTTCCTTCTTTCTGTCCTCTCTCTCTCTCTCTCTCCTGTTAACTCTTAGATCGAAACATCTTTCACATTTGCTTCAAAAGCAATTCTATCCTTCCGTTCCTCGAGAGTTGCTGCTGACTTTGAAGTCGATGGAAACTATGAGTAGCTGCATCAGTTATCAATATGCTTATATACATATAACATATAGCTATATATATATATAGTTATATACAAATAGTTATATTTATATATAAATATATATATATTTTATTTAAATGTTTTGCCCTAAGTCAGCTATATATATATATATATTAATAATGAATATATTTGTATATATACTTATATATATATATATATATATATACTTCGGCAACTTCCCCCTTCCCGTTCCCTTTCCCTATCCCCATCCTCTTTAAGCCTCAAGCCCAAGTCCCTGATTGTGTGTGTATTGCTTATAAGATTAAACCTAGATTTAAATTGTATTATAATATTGCATGAACTTTTTTCATGTCGAGCCGCGCCCCCCGCCCCATTATTGATAATCCCTTGAACAACCCACTTATTTTATGGAATACTCTCAAGCAAATCTCATACATTATAATAGAGTCTAACAATAGTTTCCGAGTAGCATCTGTTTG
Source organism: Hirtodrosophila trivittata (assembly GCA_035045065.1). NCBI lineage: Eukaryota > Metazoa > Arthropoda > Insecta > Diptera > Drosophilidae > Hirtodrosophila > Hirtodrosophila trivittata. The sequence continues at coordinate 2,994,944 of JAWNNK010001024.1, forward strand.
TTTATTTCTTCTCTTCCTTTTTTGCACAAATATGAATCGATTTAATTTCTCCTCTAGTGTTTTTACTGTTAAAGTCATACTGCAAAAGTCATAATTATAACTATATAATATTATGTATTATGTAAAAAAGGGTTGAGAACAAACAACTTTAATTTATCATCCATGAACTCACAAAACATTAGCGCTTAGTACAGCTCTTTAGCTGTGAGATGATATGAGATACTTCCGAACACCAACAATTAAGATATACACCTATACATATATAGATATATATAGATATACTTTATAAGTCATTTGAAAAGTCGAACCCATCATTAACTCCATTATTTTTGTCCATAAACAATCCAAAACCCTTTTTTATGGATATTCGTTTATAATATTTTTTGTAAGATTGCAAAGACTTTTTTTTAAAAAGATATTCAAATATTCAATATTTTCGAATTCATGATTTATATAATGAATGGAATTTTGATAGAGCTTCAGGAATGCCAGTTGACTCTTTCATTGGCAAAGCAACTGCTGTTCTCTATGTGCATTTAAGCTGTGTAAAGACTTATAAAAGACTTTATTTTTAAAATTAAGTTTGCTTTAATATTCAATTTTAAGACTAATTTTTCCTTACAACATTTGTATTTCAGTTCGATATACATACACACATATACATATATATATATTTTTTATATATAATCCGAAATACACGTGCTGTCATTTAATTTTTTTTTTTTTTACAATTTATACAAACGAACACTCAGTCTCAATTAAATGTTTGCCATACTCGTAATTTTAAATGTCTTCAGTTTTATTTTGTGTTCAAATTTTTACCTATTTTTTTTTAATTTTAAATGATTTTTCAGGCATGTGGAAACTTGATTTTTTTGTGAAGCGAATTCGATATAGAAATGCATGCTGTTAACGTTTGTCGAATTCGAACTCGAATGCATGTGGAAATTATCGTTATGATCTCTCGAAGTCATAGATATTTATGTATGGATATGTTTGAGAATGTTACTGAAACAGAATTGAAATCATATGCAACATATATATAAAATATATGGATATATATACATATATATATACATTATTTTCAAAGCAAAACAAAGCAAATACCTCGTATACATTGAGCATAATTAATAGTTAGCCATATACATACATACATAACAATAAACAAAATACAAACAGACATTAAGTAGCAGAAGTGCACAGCATTAACAATAAAACGAGAGCGAGTAACGCTTACTTTACACTTAAAAAGAAAACGAACTACAACCGCAAATATGACACTAAATCTAATGAAATGTAATTTAAATCTTATACCGAATGTTGTTACAATAGTCAGAGATAAAAAAAAGAAAAACAATCAGATAGAAACCCATAGCAAGCAGATATATATATACACATATATATATATATTTTTTAAGGATCGATTGTAAGATATGCAAAAAGAAAAAAGAAACAAAAACAAATGTTGTGCTGCAGCTTGCTATTAAACAAATGTATCTATTTTTATTAAAAGACAAAAAAAAAAATAAAAAAAATAAAGGCGAACCAATACTTTTTTTTTGGCTGCGTCTTGTAAAAAACGTTGAAATATACTGAAAGAAAAGAAAAGAAGAGAAAATTAATTGTGAAAACGACGAAAATAAGAACTAAATATTAGAGATAAAAAATAAAAACAAATACGAGGAACTTTAGGTCCCACACATATTGAAATCAAATGCAAGTATTATGTATTAAACACAAAAAAGAAAGATGGCAAAAATAAATTATAAATATATATATATATACATTAATATATATATACACTATATTATTATAATACATATAGAGAATGTATACATTTAAAATGATAATTAAGCTCGAGAAGCCAGCAAACGCGAATTATGTTATGATGCAAAAAACAGTTAAATTTATGTATAAAATAAAATCGCAAAAAAGCAGAAGCAGATGGTATTTTAAATAAAAATTATAAATTATTTTTAAAAATTTGCTTATCATTTTTCCTTTGAGCACGCTATGGTTTACCGTTATGAGAATCTCAATATTGCGTTGACAGAAATTGAGTATTGATATAAATTAATATATAATAAAAAGATATAATGCAGTCAGTTAAATATTAAAAATAATTTATTTCAAAATAAAACTTCCTTTATAAATTTCTTAATTTTCTTTTAAAATAGGTCGATTTATGCAAATTATTTACCCTCCCGTATCGAATGCTTTTTATATCGATATATTCAGCATTTTCTCCATTAACAGTTCGCTAAATCTAACAGCACTGTTAATGCACATTATTCCTTCATTCAAATTACATCTCACTTATCGAACAAATCGATTATAAAGTTCGCTCAAATGTTAAGTTTATTTTATCAGTTTGGGTCTTATATGTAATGCTAAGTTAAAGAACAATTGCATTTTAATGACCTTAGATTTTAATAGCAACGAATAAAACAGCAATTCATAAATAATAACGCATTTGCAAACTATTTTATCCTCATTTAAAACCACCACCAAAATACCTTGCAATGAGCAGACTGAACGATAGGCCGAGTCAAACAGACTGTAAAGTCGGCGCTGTTAACAACAGTGCTAACAGCTAACAGTAGACGAAAACATATGTTTCAAAGAACTAGACGAACCACAATACTCATCGATACTAATATATAAATAAACAAAGTTCTATAAAAAGAGGAAGGCAGTATAAACTAAAAAAGAGGAGAAACAAAAAAGACAAATAACAAATGTTGCGTAACCGACTGCTGCCACTGCAACATGTCACCAGCAATTTACGGTTGTTTCAGCTTCAGTTGCCAAACAACTTGAATTGTTATCGCGCCAAGAGCAGCAACGTCAATGCAACACGGCAAAGCAAAATCCTGGGTAAACTCTTTGGCAGCCGCGTACAAGGCAGTAAGAAGCGTTGGTATCCGAGTCACGATGCCAACAGCAGCACCTCTGGGAGTAGTTATCAGCCACCAAGCGTTGTCTTTCAGGCATCGCAATTTGGTAAAAGCAATTCAGTCGGCTCCAAACACAACACACGTCGTATGGCCGTGCTGAACAAGCTGTTCATGACGCACATCACGGATCGGCTGGCTACTGGTGAAACGGCCGAGTTCATACTGGGTCGCGGCCTGCAAGTGTCACGTGTAAAGATCTCATCTGACTTCTCCTGCGTTAATGTCTATTGGCTCGGCAGCGGTGAATTTCAGAGCGATGCGGCGCTTGAGGCTGAGCTCCAACGTAGCAGCGGTCAGTTGCGGCACGAGCTTTCCCAGCTGCGTCTTATGGGCGAAGTGCCACGCATTAAATTTGTACGCGACAAAACCGGCAGCAATATTAATAGCGTTGAAAGCATTATGCGCACGCTGAATCTGAGCAAGCCGGAGGAATCGGAGGAACAACAACAGGACAGGGCACACAATCACAACTTTGATGTGGCGCAAACAGCGCGTCGAGAATTCTATGGGAATGCGGCAACACCGGCAATGGCTACATCACTCATGCCCGAAATGCGTCACGATGTGCTGGGTCTGGATCAACGCCTGATTATGGACAAGATTCTGACTAAAATGCGCAAATCTAAGGATGCCTGGGAACAGCATCAGCAACAGCAACAGCAGCAATCAACTGACCAAATGTCACACTCGACTCCCGACGTCGTGCACCCTGTGCAACGCAAAATATTTGAAGCCGATTCGGAGGAGTCCAACAGCAAGTTTGAGGCGTTCCTGGCGAAGCGTCGCGATCGGAAACAAACACCAGAACGCAAGAAGTATCGACGGGAACAGGACGATTGGTTGGCAGCAGCCCCAACAGACTATGATGACCTGCAAACGCTATCACCGGAGCAGCGAAAACGCTACATTCAGGAGGATTACATTTTGGAGGACGACAAGGACAATCCACGAGGCTAACACAACTCCTAGCTCTAATTTGTTCTTGTTATTGTTTTTAGATTTTTAAGGGACGTTTCGATAAAAACTAATCGGAATAGATATTGGAGATCAGTTTTTCCACGGAATGCGTGCAAATAGAGCTTAATATGTACATATAATACTTGTTGAAAGATTGAGTCTGTATTCTTAATATACATCCATAAAGATCTTGTCAGTATATCAGTATTTTCTGATATAAAACCAGTATTTATTGAAGTTTTTATGGGGAAGCATTACATCCAATCAGGGCAGCAATTTTTGGACCTAGACCACCTGGAATCTCACGTCAAAATGCTGACTGTTTAGCTTTAAGCCTATATTGACTGATTTACTCATTATCTGTGATAAGTGTAGACTCGACTCATGTTCTCACACACGTAATAATATCGTTGTATGTTTATATTTTAGCTCTGTTAATCGGTTACTGATTATCTGTAAGGAGCTAGGTCTTAACCTTCAACTGTAGTTCGTTTTTGTGTAAATTAGACTTACTATTACTTATATTTGGCTATCATTGGAACCAAACTACAAACTTTGTTTGGAGCAAAGCTCAAGTCAGTCACAATTATGTTCCATAATGTTAATTATAAACATACAAGTACATATCTAACCTCCGATAAATCTTAGCAACTTGTATAAAACAAGATAATAAAATATCAGTTAAATAAAAACAAAGCAAATAAAATCAAAATTGTTTCTATATGCCACCAAGCCAAAGAACTAAGTTAGAGTGAACGCGAGACATTCGCACTCTTCTAATCGAAACAAACACGTGTAGGGCCGCTTTATGTACAATATAATATCCCACTATTTGAAAGTAAAAATTCCCATTTTTTTTTATTCCTAAGCCATGTGTTTCGCTGCCTTTAGTTTATATGAACTATGGAAACGGTCCCAGAAATTATGAGAATATATCTAGGTATAGCAGCTTTGTCTGCAGCGTGACTCTGGCATACATACAGAGCTTGTCTAAATGTCTTGCTTAAAAGGTTACATATAGGAATCACAGTTAGTTTTATTTGAAAAACTAAAAAAAAATAAATACATATTTTAGATCGTAGAAAAAAAAAAACAAAAAAAACATTACACATTATATATGTACGTATATAAAGCGTAAAACACTGCAGGTTTTTTTTATTTCATAGAAATAAAAGTTTCAACTTTTCTTTAATGTTGTTTTTTTTATATTTGTCGTTGATGGTAAAAACAAATTTTGACAGGCATTTCAAAGCAATGTGTGCCCACTGTGCAATGCAGTCGATGGTAAGGCTGCTGGCTGTCCTGTAAGTAAGAAAGAGATACAAATATTAGTCGTGCTCCATTGAACATTTGTACTGTGAATGAGGGGACGAGGGCGATCAGAAGAGCGGTGGGGCCAAATATTTTATCAGTGAAACTTGTATAGCATCAACGTTTATGCTCAGTCGAAAGATGGTGATAAGTTTGGTTCATCACAAAATATTTGCCATACTCGCTTCCCTTTATATGGATAACTTTGATGTTTTCTTTACGTACCTTAATGGTTGCCGTTGTTGATGCTGCACATGTTTAATACATTATATACGAATGGTAAGCAATCAGAAAGAGCTTATTCGAAGAGAGCGAAGCCCATATCGTCATCCTCAGACTCGGACTCCTCTTTCTTCTCCTCCTTCTTGGCTTCCTTCTTATCACCACCGGCAGCGGCAGCTGGAGCAGCTGGGGCAGCAGCAGCGGCGGCACCACCACCAACGGGCATTGAAGACAGCTTCTCGCGTCCCTGCTTGATCAGTTCCTCAACGCTCTTGCCTTTGAGTTCCTTGATCACACGGGCAAGACGCTCAGAATCAGCTTCAATACCGACGGAGCTGAGGATCTTCTCCAAATCAGCATTGGCAGGGCTATCTTTGCCGCCGAGGACAGCCAACAGGTATGCAGCCACGTAACGCATGCTAAAATAAACAATTACAAAAAATAAAGGTTAATCGAAATACACGTACAACATTTTAATCTGTTTATATTTTTGGCATCGCTTGTGCTTTTTATTTAATTTGTTGCACAAACTCTTCGTATTTACTTTCTGCACAATTTGTGCTATTTTTTGGCAATATTACTTACTTTAAGTCTTAAGTTTTTGACACGAAACGTGAAATGCACAGATAAACACAACTTTCGCCTAGGAGACCTTTAAACGAAAAGAACCCTGTGTTGCTTTGACAGAGGCAAGTCACTTCCGTTTGTCAAATTTGACATTTGTTTTTGCATGCAACCCTGTTGTTTAAAGTAGATGGCGCTTTGCGCACAGAGTTGCATTTGTACTGTTAGTGTTAACTAACAGAGCAATGGACTAAATTATTACGAAACACAGCGGTTTCGATAATAACGCGCGTTTTCAAATACAAATGTATGTCATCGAAATTTCAGAAGCCAAACCAAAGCCGGACGAGGCGGACGTGTGACGCTCGGTGCGCGAGAATTAAAATTTCTAACTGTTCGTTGTCGCCTGGTGTGTGTGTGTGTTAGGTTTTTATTTTGTTGGCCGCCGCTTGCAATTTGACTCTTCGACCACTACAACGAAAGAGAGTGTGTGTGTGTGTGGTAATAAGTACAAAATAAATTCAAAAACAAAACACAAAAAAAAAAAGAAAAAATTTTGAATACTGTGGACGTTGTAACAGTCTATTTTTTTTTTGAAAACTCTTAATTATCTATTATTTCCCTTGGATATTTACCGCGTGTGCGTGTTCAAATCAAGCAAAACAAGCGAACAAACAAAGATCAATACGTGCGTACCTGGCCTGCCCTTTAAAACATACAAGTACCAGTACTTTCATACATAAACAGCCGAAATCGAAGCAACAGTCAAACCTAACCAAGAAGAACATATATACAATACATACAATATAACAGAAGAAGCAGTAGTAGCAGCAATACCAGCGATCAGAGCAGGAGGAGTACAAGCAGTGCGTGTGAAACTGTAAACTGTTTCGCAATCGAAAGACGAAGAAGACGGAGAGTAAAGAGAAAAATATAAAAAATAAAAGCCTACCACGCGTCGGTTACCTCGTTGCGCTTGTGCTCGGCCCCACACGTAACTGTGTTTGTTCGTCGTTGCCGCAACCTCTGGCCGCCCCCTTCCTCCGAGCTGCACCGATTCGCCCCTTACCACAACTCCTCCAACGAGTGCTGTCTGCACTGTCTGTCTCTGACTCTGGGCAGCAGTTTGCTTTGCAGTTGCCGCGCAGCAATAGACCAAAAAAAAAAATATTTCAAGCAAGCAGCAGAAGAAGCAGCGCAGCCGCCGTCAACGTTGACGTTGTTGCTCTTGGTGCGTGCGTGTGCGTCTATTTCTCTTAGTGTATATTATACGTGCGTTTCTTTCTGTGTGTGTGTGTGTGTGCATAAGGTGTGGTGTGTATACAAAATCGATTGAACTAACGCCGCAGTCGCCGTCGTTGTTGCCGTTACGCGATTTCAACGCATCTCATTTTTTTTTAGTGTTTGTTTTTTTATTTGTTTCTGAAATTGTTGTTTCTATTTGTTGCGCGGGTGGTGTGAGGCAAGCAACAAATTTTCAATCATGGATAAGTCAACAACGAATACGGCTAATGCAAATGCCGCAACGGATGCTAGTGTCCAAAATGAGGCAGCAGCAGCAGCAACAACAACAACAAACGGCACTGGGTGTGGCAGCAATACCAACATAAGCAGCCCCAGTGGCAGTGGCAGCACCAATAATGCAACCGCTAGCAGCAGCAGCAGCAACAGCAACAACAACAACAACAATAACAATGCTAAGCCTAATACATTGCAACGTTTTTCGCAAGCTGCGGCCATGGCAGCAGCAGTGGCCACAACAAGTGCGCTGCTCAACAACAACAACAATAACGACAGCAGCAGCAGCAACAGCAGCAGTTCCACAATAGTTGCCACAACAGCATTAACAACTGGAACTGGAACAGGCACGCTAACTGGAACTGGAATTGGAACAGGCAACAACAACAACAGCAACAGCAACAACACTACTACAATGATTAACCTTAATATCAGCACAACAACCGGCGGGAACTTTGGTGTCAGCGTTGAGCCTCACATAACTGTTGAGAGCCTGAAGAAGATCATAGCTAAAAAACTGAAAGTGGCCAAGGATCGCATATGTTTGCTGCATCGTGAAAAGTAAGTATTCTCTACAAATAAAACTAGGCATACTTTATGATATATGAATAAGAAATATTACAAATTTAAGATAATTTAAGAAAAAAAAAAAATAATAAACGGGGAAGAACAAAACTATTTCTTATATACAATTCTAAAGAGAAGAGAAATCATTTCCTATCGGAAAGATGTGTGCAAATTCTTCGAATATTTCACATTCTTTTCTCTTAATGCAATTCCATAATTCCATAGTCGGAAGGTGTGCAGCAATACCCCATTAATAGGTATATAGAATTAGGCTTGATTTAGGTTCAGAATAAGCCAGCAGTGAAAATGTGCTGCACCCACAACTTTGTTGCAGTTGCTGAAAATCCAATGACGCAACATTTGTCGCTTGAAATTTCTCGTATTGCTCACCCTTGTTTCAACTGATTAGTGATAACAATACCTACATGAGAGAGAGGGAGACAGGAAGAGAGATTCAGGTAAAAAACACACACACACACACAATCACGTATACAGACTAGATCCTTGACTTCCTTTTAAAAATCAATTAAATTCCAATTTGCGAGTTGGATTTTTATTTTACTGAGATAAAAGTAGTTTAACAAGCTTAAAAATTGGGTGGGAAGTAAAGGAATAGGGAAAGAAGGAAGTAGAAGACAGAACAGAAAAGAACAAGGGAATAGGAAGAGAAGCAACTTGCAGCAGCTCGGAGCAATTTGAAGTACATTCGATCCATTCGGTAAATGTTAATTGCTAGTTTCCAACGTGACTACTTAACAGTTAAATATGTATGTATACGTGTATGCCTCTGTGTGTATGTGTGCGTGTGTGTGTGTATACATATAAATACACACAACAGAGAGTGTATGAAAGAGTGTTTGTGTTTAAAGCTTTGTTTAGTTAAATGCTTTTGATTATCGTTTTATGTTATCGTTTCATTGTATGCGTGTGCTGCTGTCGCGTGTGTGTGTATGTGTGTGCCTTACTGCTCTGCCTTTGTTATGCTTTGTTGCGAGGTGTGTGTATATATTGTGTGTGTGTGTGTTTATATGTTGTCACTATGTTTAGTGCTCTCAACACTCGTTTATTAAAAGCCAAAGGGTTAAAGAAGAGAGAAAGAGAGCGATAGGAGGGAGATAACAAGTCAGATCAGCCAGCAGACAGACAGGGAAATAGATAGGAAGAGAGAAAGCATGAACATAAAAAAGAGCAAAACAGACGATCAAAAGACAACATAATAAATAAAAAATCTATGTAAAGTTACCTTCTGGCATATTTATGGGTTTAAGGGTGTATTATAAAAAAAAAAGAAAAATTCTGAAAATAAACGCAAGGCATTTGCTTAATTATTTTCATGCCATTTGAATTCGAAAAAAACAACAGGCAAACGTAGCAATCAGCGATGCCAGTGTTGACGTTGAAGTTGGCGTCAACGTCGACGTCTGCGTCGGCGCTAGCGTTGGCGTTGCCATCTTCTTTACAACTAGTTGCATTGCAGTGCAGCATAGGGAGCAGTGGCATCGGCAGCGACGTTGCCGATGCAACAATTAAATAAAATGTAGGGGAGAGCGAACAAGCCGAACGAAGGCATAAAGAGAGAGACATAGAGAGAGTTCGAGCGAAAGAGAGTGAGGGCGAAAAAGAACGCCGTAGAGGGAGAGAGGAGAAATGAAGTAAGCGAACGCTTCGCTGCTTGGCTTGGCCTTTAGGCCCTTGCGCGTTCGCTCTTCTTCTTCGCTGTTGCTAACGTTCTGTGTTTGTGTGTGTGTGTGTATGCAGCGCAGCTGCTGCGTTGCAGGTTAACAGTAAACAGCGCAGCATTTGTTGTTGTTTTTTCTTCCCTTTTTTTTTGTTGTATTCAAACATTATTTAACAGTGGTGAAAACTGTTGCAGTGGACATTTTTTTTAGTATTTCCTCAACAAAATATGAAATCTAGACGAATGTAAATGTGAATACTTCATGTGAATAGTGAATATATTCACTCTCTTGTTTCTGTTTGCTTGTTTTACTCTTTTCAACACTGCTCCTTGAACAACTGTACTCTGCAGCAACTGGAATAGCAGCAGCAGCAGCGCCAGCAGCATTATTTGCTTTGTTGTTTTGACTGCCTCTTGCTGCAGGGCCTGGCCGGGCCTTTCACTTTGCGTCATGCTAAAAAACTTGACTGATAAGAATTGCCGTTTTGTCTTGTTCTTTTTTTCGTGCTGCATGCTGCTTATTCAGTTGTTGCATCTGTTTTATGCCGCCTGCCGCAGCAGCACCAACAACATGTAGATTTTTCCTTTTTTTAATTTTATTTTATTTCCTTTCCTTTTTTTCTGTTTCTTTCTCATTTGCTTTAAAATAGCCGCTGTCCGCAGCGACGCCGACTGCGCCGGCCACATGTCTTTGCCATGTGGAGATTTAATTTCATATTTGTTGTTCGTTGTTTTCGAGGCGTTGTTGCTGCTGCGGCTGTGACTGCTGCGCTGCTCTTTGTTCTTCGCTGCAATCAAATTGTTGCTGCTGCTGTGTTTGCTGCTTATCGGCGTCGCTGCCGCTTCGTTTCGTTTCGTTTCGTTGTATTGACTGTTGGCGCTAGGGAGCTGAGCCTGGCTCGCCTTTGTTTGCTGAAAGTTCTACGACCACCCAAATATCAGATGTTGATTAACCCGCAGAAGCCATATACGAGTACTCGACGTTCGCACCAACCCCCGCCCACATCCCATCGCACACCACACACCGTACACCATACACTATACAACACCCACACCATATTCTATCCCACTCCAAATGACTCCACCCCCGCATTAAGGCTTTCGTTCTGATAACGTGGCCGTGGCATAACAGGGAAAAAGCCACCACCCGAAAAGCCTTTCGCTGAAAAGCTCCCTGGCAACCATCCACCAAGCAGGCCACACCAAGCCACATTATGCCACACCACAGCACAGCGCAGCACAGCAGACCACATCAGCCCATGCCACACAACGCTGTTAATGCTGTTTCTTGCGCCCCCCTGCTGCTGCTGCTGCTGCTGCCACATTCCACACGCGTCGCTGTCTTCTAGGCGCAGTAAACGCAATGATATGAGAAACTAAGAAAACCATTTGAAAGTTGCATAAATGAATATTTTGTGGCACTTATAAAAAGTCACCACCAGCAACAGCAGCAGCAGTAGTAACAGTCGCAACAGTAACAGTAACAGTTATAGTAACAGGAACAGCAGCAACCACCAAGAGACACCACCAAATCCATTGACACCATTCCCAGTGGCATCAGCAGCATAACCACAAATTTTCATACCTCTTACATATGCATGTATACATATATTTACTATACATGCATATATCTGATATATATGTGTATTAATATATATATACTTTGTATCTAGCTTTGTATCTATCTACAACCCTTTATCAAGTTGAGATGAAAATGGACAATTTGTACTTGCGAAAGGGTAACAACTTTTGAATTGACTTAAGATGCAACTAGAAAACTTCTCTAGAGAAGCTACAATGAGAGAAGTTATAACTAGCGAAGTTAGAAGTAGAGCTAGTGCTTCCAGAAGTAAGTTGAAGAATATGTATGCAGAGTATATCTTCTAATTAACTTTCAAAGCGATCAGCAGGGCAAAGCAGCCAGTTGTAATACGTAAAAATACCCCAAGAAAAGCGCTTTTCCAATGCTTTTCTCAATTCCCTCCCCATAAGTTTTGCGCCATTTCTTGGCTTGGTACACAAGAAATCGATAAGAAGAAAAAAAATAGAACGTTATTGACGTCTAAAGGCTGCAATAAGTGAATGAAACGCAGTCTTTCTTAGAACTTTCTAATTTAATCCAATGAACTAGTTCACTAGAACGAACTACTCATATGACGATACGATAATGAGTCCAATTGAACTCGTTTGTCATGCGGCTTCATTGAAATGTAAATAGCTGAATGCTCTAAGAGGACAGATGGTAAAGATAAGATATAACAGATACATATATATTTATGCGTATATGTTTACTAGTCTATGGACATACATTTGTAGGGTATCTATCGGTCGTTCAGTTTCAACTTAGGCGCCTCTAATTTGTTACAATTATTGACTTCGTATTTCCATATTGTTTTTTTTTCCATGCTTATCTCTCATTCCGTTTTTACATTATTTCCAATTAGAATTACTATCTGCAGCCCCTCCTACCCTCCAACCTACCTCTGACCGCCGCCTCCAACAAATCTTATTAAGTAAAATAACGTATAGTAAGGCCCTATAGGCATACACACACACACACACACATACGTATATTTCTGTATGTATATATGTGTGCATGTACATATGTATCAGCATCAAGACAGCAGGCGACCTGCACGCCGAGCCGCCCCTTTTATCAAGGTGTTTTGCTTTGGCTTTTGTATTGCTGCTGTTGCTGCTGCTGCTGCCATAAGCAACGCTAGCAGCGGCGTTGACGCAGACGCTGACGTTGACACCGACGCCTATGACATAAGCTAAGCCACATGTTGTCACTGGCAGTATATTCTATAGGTTACTGCATGGCTAGGAGCTGAAGGAGTGGGAGATATATGTATGCATAGGTGATGTACAGTTATTTAATTTTTGCTCTGCTTTCTCTTGCCTCTTTCTAACCACATTTAATGAACAGTTTTGTGTTAATTTTAGTTGCGCATTGCTTTGTTTTTTAGTGTTTCTATTTAAAAACGAGAAAACAAACAAAAAAAAAAAAAAACAAAAAAACGTTTGACAGCAGCGTCGACGTCGTCACGGTCAACACGCCAACGGCAACAGTCGTTGTTAGCAGTAGTGGCAGTTGCTGTGGCAGCGGCAGCGACTTCGACAGAGACTTCAAGCAACGCCAACGTCATCAACTAAGCGGCGCGTGTTTTGTTTTGTTTGCATGTTGAGTTTTCAATTCAGCGTGTTGAGTTTCCTGCCTCAGGTTTGGTGTTTAGCTTGACGCTGTGTGCGTGGTGAGTTTCTCTTGACCGTGTTGAATTTTGCCGCGTTTCATTTTATTGTAGTTGTTTTTTGGGGCTTGTCACGTTGCTTGAGCCCTGGGCTTCGAGCCTCAGGCTTGTCGCTCACTCCATCCGCTATCTCTCTCTCTTCTCTTTACTCCTCTTTCCATCTCTTCTCCACCATTCACTCTCCTCACTGTCCTGCGTCCATCTCTAGTCCCAAAGTCTAGGTGCTCAGCGCGGTGCTATGTCTGCTTATTGAAGCGTGCGGTGATAGTTTTAATTTTGTGTTGTCTCTTTTTTTGTTGTTGTTGTTATTCACTCAGAGCAAGACCTTGTAAATTATACCTACACACACACACTCACACAGATATACACATGTTCAGTACATTTGTGTGTGTAATCCACAAAATGTGCTCGAAAAATAATGGAAAGGCATATCTACATACAAATGTACATAGAATTTACCAAATGATCTGAATACCTTTTAAAATACACATACATAACTTATTATCCAATTAATCTACTTAGCTGTAGGTATATATCCTGTATTCTAAATTATTTCACGTAATTGAAGTAATTCAAGTAATTGAATTAATTCCTGGACACAGTTTGGAGGTTGATCCCTGCCCGGACACCATACAAATTTCAACAAATCTTTTACTATTAGAAAACCACATTAGAAACTATATAGTCTTACTTCTTTATAGCTTTATCAAAGAGATTATACTATAATTGAAAGAAATTGGGAAATTTGCCTATTCGATCGATTCGTTTTATGTGTTTTACATTTTCAACACACATTTTTCCATTGAAGGTTTTTTCCTTTGTTCTTTCTAATGGATTTAGAAGTTGTTTGTAATATTTCTGGCTTATATATATATATATATATATATATATCTATTACGTATAAGATCATATGGGGGTGTAAGGATTGTTAAAAGTCTTAATTCAGAATTAGAATTGAAATTATTCTAACAACTGTCTAAACATAGAAAATTACCTTATCTTAAACAGAAATAACACAAAAGAACCTTTTTTACGCGATTTGTTGTGTTTGCTGCGCAGTTTTTAGTTGTTTTTTGTTTTGTTACTGTTGTTGATTAGGCAGCCCCTCCCCCTTGCCGTTGCCCGTTGCCCCTTTCCCTTTTCTCCGTCATCCCCTCTGCTGGCGTTGGCCCTGAGCTGTTGTCGGCTGAGATCTTGTTTGAAATATTGGACAGCGCTTTGTTCTGGCTTATTGTTTCATCGCTCTATCTCTGTCTGGCGGTCTTTGTCTCTCTCTCTGGTTGTGTATGTGTGTGAAGATCAGGTTACACAAGACGCGATGTTGTTGACGTCGACGTCAACGTCAGCGGCAACGTAAGCGTCGTCTTCTTGCTGTGCGCTGCCCTTTGTACGCGCCGTTGTCGCTGTCTCTGCCGCTAATTCTTGCACAATATGCGGCGTGTGAGCGGAAAGAGAGAAAGAGAGTGAGTAAGTGAGTTAGTAAAGAAGAGGGATGTATGGTTGAATGAATGGATAGTTTGAGAGAATGGGAGATAGAGGAGAAGAGAGGGCGAGAAATAAACTCGTTTTAGCTGCAGCTGGGAAAGTTAAGCCACATCGCATAGAGACACCATACAAAATCAACAACAGCGGCAACCTGTGCCGCCTGTCTGGCCCTCCCCCTCTCCTCGATCCAACTGCCCTAGCACCACAGTGTTTACTTGTGCCGGTTGAGCTATGCTCCATGACGATTGGATTGCCTGGCCAATTTTCCAAGCCCCACAAGTGCCGGTCTGCCTGCGCCCTACCATCCCATCCCATCCCATTCTCGCTACCTACCTACCTACCTATCTCCCTTTCTCCCTAACTCAGCGAGCCTATCGACGTAGTTGTTGTGCCCATAGCAAAGGCTTTGGTACTCGTGCTATGGGGCCATTGCGCATAGGGAGACAGTCACAGAGGGTCACAGGAGGGTGGGAACAGGGGGGCAGAAAACAGAGGGCAAAGCTTATGCTTATAGATAGCCCTTGGCTGCCATTTTGTTGTCATCTCTGCATTGTCGTTCATCATTTGTTTATGTCTATGGTCTTAGCCTTGTATTTTATGACATTGTTCCAACCCTACAACCACCCATCTATAACCACCCAGCACCACCCACCTAGCAGCTGGCAGCTCCACAATAAACTCGATGTTGAAGATGGCGCCAAGCCAAGTGAGAAGAGTTCCGGGAAAAGGAGAATAAGCGAGAGAAAGAGAAGGAAGGACGACAGACGTAACGGCTGCTGCATTCAATAAAACTTCATAATATTTCGCAATTTGTTGGAATTTGTCTTAAATGTCTTGCAACACAAAGTTGCAA
Source organism: Hirtodrosophila trivittata (assembly GCA_035045065.1). NCBI lineage: Eukaryota > Metazoa > Arthropoda > Insecta > Diptera > Drosophilidae > Hirtodrosophila > Hirtodrosophila trivittata. The sequence goes on from JAWNNK010001024.1 coordinate 3,010,307, forward strand.
CGGACGGGAACGTGGAAATGTTGGCCGAAAATAGCTAAAAACTATAGCTAAAAATAGTTGCACATAGATAAATTTTTCGCAGTTTGCTGTTGTTTGTGTGTCCAGATATCTATATATCGTCTGCAATGCTCTTTGTTCGGTGCATCTTTAAGATACCAAAAATAAATCGACTCACATAGTTGCAAATCGGATATTAACGGCACGTTTGCATGTTTTCACCAGAATCTGCTGTTTGAGTGTGTATCTATGTGTGTGTGTGAGCGTGTGTGTGTGAGCGTGTGTGTGTATCTTAATGTCTAGCAGATACATTCAAAATTTGTATTTAATTATGCCAGCTACAAGAAGAAGACGATGAAAGACAACAACAACACAAACAATTGCTGCACAAATATCGACCATTATCTATTTATACACACACACACATACACTGACATATCTGTGTGTGTTTGTATATATGTAGAGCACCGTCTTCTTCTGCAACATCTGCTTTCGCGTGTGGTGGTTGTGTCTGGAGGTGGTGTCAATGCACCACAATTGTAAAGCTCATAAAAACCCCTCAAGCTACCAACCTATCGTTGCTATCTCTCTTGGTCTATAATACTCCCTATCGCCCTGTCTCTTTCTGTCTGTTCGTTTTTTCCCCTCCCTCTCAAATATTTGCTCTTTTTACAATCTTCGCTGATAATTTAAATATGAAGCAATTTAACAAGAATATTTATTCAAAAATTTCCCGTCTTTGCATTTCTTATAACCTTTTCTTTTGGGAAATATACACAACACGCCGATCTCAGAAAGTTACTATATATACATGTATGTATATAATTTAATTATATTATATATATATATATATATTTGATCAGCAGCTAAGTTGATCTCTGACATCCAAAGTCTTTTGAGCTTCATTGCTAGCAAATTTCATGCACTAAAACTCGCTAGATCGAAGCTCTATATCGATTCCTACTAGAATAGCTTAAGATCAACTTTCTATATCTAAAAGTCTGCTGGGGTATATATTCTATGCAATATACCGAAGGACTAAGGTGCCTAGAGATAGAAAATGAGGTTGAATCAAATGTGTAGATCCATTGTTGTTCAAATCCATTCAAATGAATAAATTGAATAATGTGACTAATTCACTTTCTGGCCCACATAGATACACATTCATTCATTCAGTGCATTCATTCATTCAACTATTACATTCATAACATTTTCTAATACATTTTTGCATTTTTTTCCCCGACTTGTCTCAAGTTCTTACCGTGGGCGTTCGTTCAACAATGTCCAGGGTATATTCATGGAGAATCGGGTATTATCATGCAGAATGTGTGCATATCGCAATGTTCAACAATATTAAAGGGTATATTGAATAATAAAGTTAGAGCCAGAGTTGAGAACAGCCGTTTGAATCTTGCACCTGCCTTAAGCATATCATACAAAGCGTTTGGCTAGGAATTATCTTCAAAACTAGTTCTGAGGGTATCTCCTAGTCGCATTAGCTGGTTTTAGTAAGCATTCTTAAATTGTTGTTATATTTTTTTGTTATTATTATTATTATTTGTTAGCTAAATTGATTGAGCAAGTTTTGCTGCTTCCGTCGACGTCGACGTCGACGTTGACGCCGACGCCAACGCCAAACGCCTCTGTCCCATTTCATTTCAATGCATAAAAAAAAAAATCTTACGGCATCCATAACGTCATCCAAAACAGCGCAGCGCGTTTGCCGCTGGTGTCTCTCTGCCGTGTGTCCAGGCCTACACTGTGTTCCCCTCCTCTCCCCTTTTTTGCTCTCTCTCTCTCTCTCGCTCTTTTCTTTTTGTTGTTTTGCTGCCGTCTATTCCCCACGCTGTGTGATCTCGTCGTCGGGCCGGCCGGCAATTGTGTTTGCCGTTTTGTGAGAGAGAAAAACATCGTAGCGCGCAGCGCTCTCTTTCTTGCGCTCTCTCTTTGGCTGTTCGCTGTGTGGGGACTTTTTTCAGTGTGTTGGTGTTGCCTTGCTTTGCTTTGCTTTATGTGCGTGTGTGCGCGCGCACAAAAGCTGTTAGCTGAGCTGCAACTGCGCTGCCTCGTTGCTGCTGCTGTCTATTTGCATTTCAATATTTGCCCTTTCGCAAAATGCCTTCCGGTGGCTGTTGTCGTTGCCGTTGTTGCTGTTGCTGTTGCTGTTGCTGCCGCTGCTTGTCAATTTGTTGATTGTTTAGCGACAGCAACATCGACGTCGCTGCCAGCGTCGCTGAATGAATAGCTGAAAATTAGAAGCACTCGCAGTCGCACTACTAGCTATTGCTGCTTCCTTTTTTTGTATTTCTATTTCAATTTGTTGTTACTATTTTCTTTTATTTGTTTCTTTGCTTTTGTTTCTTATTTTTCGTTGTTAGGTGGTCCCCTTGTTGTTGGCCATCTCAAGGGATTGAGGTGCGGGCATGGTAATAGTATTGGGGAATGCGATGCTCGGATAGGGGTTGAGGAGCGTAGGTGCTGCTATCGGAGGTGTTTGCTATTTTTAGTTGCTTGCTGTGATTTCTCATTGTTGTTTGTTACTGCCGCTGCCACTGCCACTGCTGCTGCTGTTGCTGGTGCTGCTGCGACGACGTTGCCCTCAGCCCGTCGATTTCTTTGTTTAATTTGTCTTTGTTGTGGATGCTAGCTAGCCGCAAGAGTGAAAGAGAACGAAAACATGAGCGAGAGCTGATGGGTGGGTGGTTGGGTATGTAGGCGTGATGCCTATATGTTGCCTATTCGCAGCTTCGTTCTTCGTCTTCGATTTGCCCCATCCTCTCCTTTTATTGCTTTTTCTTTTCGAGTACATGGCATGCAAATTGTCGTTGTTGATGCTTTTTCAGCTATTACTTCACCTCCAACTTCAACTCCACCTCCACCTCTAGTTCGCATCTTTTCCCCTTCCACTATTCGAACACCACCACCACTTTCCCCGCAAGTTCATCATCGATTTTCTATGCAACCCTTTTGTTGAGAGCTTTTGCATGGTGGTTGTTGTTGGTCGCCTGGTCAGGTGGTTTTCGTGGAAAACTTTAGAATTGCACTTGGCCATCCCCTTAAAATCAAGTTAATCTCTTCTTCTCTTTCCTATTTCGCCACACACACACACATATGCACAGCTATCTACACAAAGTATGTATATGACATCAGAAACAGGCTCGAATATGTTGACCATATGGTTAAAGTTAGCGCCAGCGGCGATTTTGCAGCTTTTTCTTTATATATTTTTTCTTCTTAGGCCGGAAATTAATGAAAGTCATCCACAGAGGAACAGAGCATTGCGAACGGGTGGTTGTTGCAAGAGCAACCCCCAGTTAAAAGCTTACCACCCCCTTCCCCTCCCCCTTGCATCCTTCTGTTCTGTTGGGCGGCCATTAAAGCGGCCGAATGCTATAAAACGTAAACCGTTTTAGGCTCTCACTTTAGAGATTCGAAATGTCGAGATTGAGACTGCGACGGAGACAGAGACTTGCTCTCCAGGCGCTTGCAGAGCTCTCCCAGTTGGCATAGAAGAAGAAATCCTCTGCGGCTCGTATTGGTGGTGTACTCCACGCAGCAGTCCACCAACTGTGGATGATGTGGTGACGTAGATGATGATGGTGACGATGAGCAGGCGGGGGCAATGGCGAAGGCGTTGGCGTCTCGTGGGTTGCATCACATTTTGTTCGCTTTTTATTGAGTTTTCCTGTATAGCTGTGTATGTGTGTGTGTGTGTGTGTGGGTATGGGTGTGTAATCAAGGTTGGGATTAGCTCACTTTAAATCCGCTTTTACTCTCAGAGGGTTGCACTGCGTCCATTTCAGGTGAATTGAAATGTGTATCTATTGATAGCTTCATTTTATAGATACATATAAGCTATGCCTATATTAAAACTTTCGATAGAAGAACCTATGAATTATTAATGGGCTGCATAACTACCTCAAAAAGTCAGTCGATCGATAGTCACTCACACATACACACGCATGAATGTATCTATAGTTTTAGGGTGTGTGTGTGTGTATGTATACTCGCATCTAAAGCCAAGTTAGGGCACTTGAAAAGTATCTTAGATTCCTCCCTCCACCCATATGTAAGTACATATATATATATATATATATATATATACATATATATTTAGCCATAATTGTGCACACACGCCTTAACACTCTTTAGACGTCTGTGTGGGTGTGAGAGAGACAGAGAGCGAGTGTGTGCATGTACATGTTCAGAATATCTGTATCTATTTGTATAATCGTAAATATTATAACTAAGCATCTGTTGCACCCCTTTTAAAGCCGATGACAAGTATCTATAGGCAGGTATATAAATATAGGTATCTAGCTATTAATCTTTCTATCTAAATTACCTGTACATGTCTATCTATTTACCTATGAGTGTCTATCTATATCTATATACCTTTCTACCTACCTGTGCATGTATCTTTTTATCTACCTATGTATGTCTCAAACTAACTATGTATCTTTATATTTGTCTAACTACAAATCTATCTACGTATATAACAATCTATTTCTCTACCCCTCTATGTATCAATCTATTATGAATAGATATACTCGATTGCTTATAGTGAGCTCTACTAGATAAAGGTACACCTAAAGTATTTTGAAGAGAGGGACTGTACTAGTTTATATCTGTGTACTGGTATCTTTATATCTAACTATCTTAAACAAAGGTGTGCCACTGTTGAGGTAATAGAGTGTTATCTTATCTTATCGTTGATAAACTATTTGCCCAACAACAATTAAAAGAGAATGCAAGAATTTTCTGTACAAATTGTACAACATTGCACAGCGTTTCTTTCTGACTCGATTAGTTTTGATATTTGTGTATAAATTCACATTAAATGAACTGTTAATAGATGTTAAGGGAAATTATATTTTCACTTAACATTTTCTTTTTGAAATGTAGAAGATAAGGAATAATTAGGAGATAGAAAGGTAACACAGAAAGGAGAAAACTATGGGGAAAGATAGACTTTGTATCTGAAGTTGCAGCTGTAAATGGTCCTACTATCGATACATCTATCGATTTTTATCGATTGTTTTATTGATTTTGTCTAACTTGGATCATAAAGATTCCTCCCTCTGGCTTGGTATACCCCTTCTTCTCACTTCTTAGCAAACAGGGTACAAACAACAATTCAATTAGCCCAACAAAATCAAACCAGATTTCTCTGTCTTTGTTCGTGTGCTCTATGTGTGTGTGTGTGTGTATTGTTGTTGTTGTTGTTGTGCTTGATATCAAAAAACCAGATTAGAAAACAAATTTTAACTATGCGCCTGACACTTCCGTATACATTTTTGAGATAGTGCTGCTCGAATTTTGGGTGGTGGGTGTTTTAATGGTAGAAGGTGGGTGGGAATGGGGCTGGGGTTGTTTGAGGGGCTTCGCATATCTCAAACCTGAACACAATCACAAAATTTTATTCCAAATTTGTATTATGCAATCGCCAACGTGTGACGACACACCCAAAGAGTTCTACTGCGATTGGGCTAGAACCCGAAGAGTTCGGAACAGCTTAAGAGAATATTATGTATAAACCGCATACGCAGTACATTTTGACTATACTGATCGTATAGTATATATAGGACGTTCCTTATCTTAGACTTACTTAATCTTTAACCACTTTTAAACTTTGGACAACTATTTAAAGAAAACAAAGAAAGAAAGGCAGAAACTTGTCTGGCAATCATAAATTATGTATACAGACTTCCATAAAAGGGCAGCTTTCGATCTTTTATAGATTTTCGATCTTGGCTAGATATATTTACTATATAGCATATAGTAACAGCGCTGAGCATGTTAGTTAAAAAGATACAAAGATGGGTTGGGATGGATTGCTTGAACTGGGCTTGGACTGGGTTGGAATGAGTTAAGATAGGTTAGGATAATCTTCTTGTTCTTCTTAGACTATAATTTCATATTGAGCATAGACAGTTTTTTAGCTATCCTCTTTCTGAAGTAGAATTGGTTCTCGGAACTTCCCCCAAATCGAACTAACCTCAAAAGGTTTTTTTCCGAATTCCATCTTTAACCCTTAAAGTTTACCCCTAAGGCGTAAATTTTTGGTTTTCTTTTCGTTTTGTATATTTTGACCTCAAACGCTAATAAATTTTGTTTGCTACTTTTTGTGCGTTCTCTTGCCCTTCTTCGTTTTATCTTCTACTCCAGTTACACTTATTTTTTGGGGGGACAACTACGAAGAGCGTCTGTGTACAGTTGCCCTTGAGTTTGACAGTCAGTCGCCCCAACCCTAGATCCAGCTCCAAGTTCCCAGTCCGTCAATTTGATGGCCCCTTCCCAAAAGTTGGCCAAGCCTCTTTCTCCCCGCCACTGCCCCAAGCTGATGTCCCCCCTTATCCCCTTTACAGACAGCCATCAGCGCCAGACATTCAGACGTCGCTGTTTTCCAGTATATCTGTATATGTGTATACGTATATGTATGAACGTTAGTGTGTGTATGTGTTATTCACCGTTTTTGCTGTGCCTCTGCCACGTGAGTTGTTGCGCTGCGCTGCGCTGCGTTACTTTTCCGGTTTTGCGACGCCAGTCGCTAGCCACCAGCATCGACCCACATGGTGTAGGCCTTTGGTGGTTGCTTCCTTAATGCGTTTGGCTGGTGGTGGAATTTCTCACTTGGCAGCTTCATTTTCCATGTGTGCATGTATGTTTGTGTGTGTGTGTGTGTGTGATTTTATTTAACTGCTTTTGCTGCTTCTCACATACGCTTCAATTGCTTATATCCTTCTTATGCACTGCCTCAGTCCTTATCCTCGTCATGTGTTCTGTGTCCTGTGAACAGACCCACAAACACACCCATATCCATACCCAGGCTCAGGCTAAGGTCCAGGTCCCGGTCCAGGCTCTGGCTCAGGCTTCGGCTTCGGCTCAATCTCAGGCCGCAGGCAGGACGTAGCGTATTAAATGTGATAATTTACTCAACTTGTTCTTTCTCTCTCTCTTATGCTGTGCGTATGTGTTCTTATGTGTGTACATATGTATGTGTTTGTGTGTGTGTATGCAAGGTGGTGGAATTTTATGTAGTTGCGTTGAATTTCAGATTACATAGCTGAAAAATGTTTTTTTAAGTCGCATTTTAAACAACTTCTAAAAGAAAGCAAACGCAAGAGAGTCCAACAAAAGCAACGCACAAACAGAGAGATAAAGATAAATAGCAGGCAAGAGGCCACAAGATAGAGGGAGAGAGAGGGTATGATCGATCAATTGGTCTTCTCTAGATATCACAAGTCAAACATAACCTGAAAAATCAAGCGCGTGGCCATGTGAAATGTGCTCTGGTGCACAGTTTGAGAGTCCATTAGCATTGGACTGTAAACAGTTTGAAAGCCACTGAAGACCACAATACATTTTCCATTTCACTTTGCCTATGCTAGGGTAGAAGGGCTCTGCTTCTGTTATGTATACATGGCTCTGTGTGTGTGTGTGTGTGTGTGTATTTACGTATGTAACTACGTCTGTCTGTCTGTCGGTCTGGTCATTCGCCAGAAATGGCTTGGGCCTGTGCCTGCGTCTCTGCCTCTGCCTATGTCTTCGCCTGGCCACGAGCCTCGTTTGGCCTTCGTCGTCAGACGTCAGCAGCAGCAGCAGCCGCAGCCGCAGCCCCAGTATCAGCCCCAGCCCCAGCATCAGCCGCAGCCTCAGCCCCAGCCCCAGTATCAGCCTCTGCCTTAGCATCGTCTGCCTATTGCGTAAAAGCAGCGACGCTGACGCAGGCAACCGCAGCAGCAGACACCCCCGCAGACAAAGCCTTAGCACGCACGCACACACACCAACACATACACGCGGCAGCCGCCACACCTCACACGCTAATTTAGCTATCTGTGTGTGTGTGTGAGTGTGTCTCCTTGCAGCATTTCTTTATGCTGGTTTAAAGCTCTTTAAAGCTTAAGTAACTTTAAGTTCGAGTTGCGGCTGCTGCTGCTGCTGCTTCTGTTGCTGGTGCTGGTGCTCTCGCTGTTGCTGTTGCTGCTCTCGGCAACGTCTGGTCGTCATTTCACGCTGTTTTTAACTCTCGTGTGTGTGGTGAGTTTTGGCACCTGCTGCGAATGTGTTGCGTGTACTAGTATATGTATATATGTATGTATATAGAGATACAGATACATATATACATATGGATATATAAAAGTGTTTGTTGCTATGCCAGGGCAGGCAGCTTTCTTTCGCCAATTACGTTATGCGTTACGTAGCGTGACGTTTCGCTTTGGTCTCTGAATATATCTCTACCTCTATCTCTTTCTCTCTCTTTCTCTCACACTGTGTACTTCCAATATGTTTGTATGCGTGTGAACATGTTGCCTACTAGGCCTGTACATACACTTATACGTATGCATATGGGTTGTGCAACATGCCGCAAGCAATTGACGTAAGCAGCAATGAATGAAAATTAATGCTATTTATGTATGTATGTATGTATGTATGTATGTATGTATGTATGTGTGTGTGTGTGTGTGTGTGTGTGTGTGTGTGTGTGTGTGTGTGTGCGTGTGTCGTTTAGTGGCCTGTGTGCGTGTGCGTGTGCAATGTTTGCAGCAACTGCCACGCCTCTGTTGACCCAAATACGCTTCGCTTTTTCGTGTCCAACCAACAAAATCTTATCAATTCATCAATCATGCATGCAGTCATTTAACGTTCGTTCGTTTCGATGTTGTTGGTGTTGTTGTTGTTGTTGCCTGGGTTACCGCATCGACGTCAATTCGCCGCAACTCTTGCTCTCTCGCTCTTTTGCTCTCTTACGCTCTCTCGCCCTCGTCGCAACATAACCAGCACAGCCAACTGATGCAATCAAAGTGACTGCGACGTCGCAGTCGCAATTGACTGCGATGCTTTGCCATCGTCTCTATATATGTATATGTGTGTGTGTGTGTGTTTGTGTGTGCGAGCGATGGTGTGTTGTCTGCCTGCGTGCCACATGAGCTCTTTCCCCTCTTTCCGTTTCATCCGCCTGGCCCAAACATAAAGTTAAGTAATTTATGTTGCGACGCTTCGCTGCAGCAGCTTTTGCTTGCCTCTTTGTTTACTTGCTCACCGCATGCTCCATGCCTCATGCCTCATGCCTCATGCCTCATGCCCCATGCTCTCTGCCCCGGGTCCCATGCCGCATATGCCTCCACCCACTTCAAGCTGCTGCAGCAATTTTCACAGATCGATACTTTTTGCGGTTAGCTAAAGTATTAAAATTAAATTAATTATATATATATGTATATGTAAATATGTGTATATATCAGAAATCAGAAATATATAAATATTTGTACTATTTTTTTTATTATATGTGTTACGTGGTAAAGCTTGCCCTTCGCCCGCCCCTCTTTATCTTCCACTTTTGGATCGATTCATGATATAAAACTCCTTTTCCTTGTTGTGGTTTCCTCTCGTTGCTACCCAAAACAAATGCATCGTCCTTTATTTACTTGTACGCAGATATATTAAAAAAAGTATATATATATATATGTGTAAATGTTTGTATGTATGTGCAGTATACAGCTGAGTCCTGATATTGATTTATATCAGGTATATACATAGACATTTTCGTTTGAATTTATGTGCACTTCGGTGCGGGAGCTGGGATAAAAACGTAATCCGATAGACAAAAGAAAGCAACTGTACTCTGCCTTAACCTGCAACCTTAGTGAACAATGTGAAGTTGTTGCTAACAAATATAATTGAGTATAGAACTGGTGGATCAATAAAAGAATCAAATGTCTATATATAATATATAGCTATTACATTAAAAAGCTCTTAGCTGGAAGGTAATAATACGTTGTTGCAATTGGATTTCAGTTTACGTAATTATATATATGTTTCATAAGACCATCAACACCCTCTAACCATTGCACATGGAGAAGGTTGGCTAAATATAGTCAAGTTGTGTGTTAGCCAAGAAAAGAAGGCGACTAACGGCAGTTCTAACCAGTTACTTATTGAGGTATCACAACCTACTTTGGCAGCAAATGGTCTGTTGAAATCCTCGAAAATATCATCTACATCTAAAGATAGTAATATTATAGAAAAGACTCAGGCTGACATTATTTGAAAATGCATCGATTTGGGTACAGGGTAATTCAGTTGGGGGAGGGTAAAGCGTATCTAGCTTGCATACAGAGGATCGCATTTGGGTACAGGGTTTCTCATTAGCCTACAGAGTATCTCAATAAGGGAGAGTGTAACTCATTTGGATATAGGGTAACTCATTTGGTTACAATCTATCTTACTTGGGTAAAGACTATTCCATTTGGTACAGTGTAACTCATTTGGGTACAGAGTAACTCATTTGGGTACAGATTATCCCATATATGTACATAGTAAATCATTAGATACAGTGTAAATGGGTAAAGGGTATCTAGTTTGCATACAGAGTATCTCATTTGGGTACAAACTATATAATTTGGGTAAATAGTAAATCATTAGGTACAGAGTGACTCATTTGGGTCCAATGTAACTCATTTCTGAACAGGGTATCTCATTTGGGTACTTTTTATTCGTATTTAAAACAATTTTTTGTTGCCACAAACTTTACCTATAATAGGACAAAAGCTGATTGCTATAGCACCGCCGCCGCATCATAGTATATAACTGTTTATTGACAGGCTGTCGCTTTGTGGTTATACATGTTTTTTTTTGTTTTTATTTCTGTGGTTAAAACAAAAACATTCTGTTTATTTTGCGTTGTTAATTGTAGCGGCAATTTGTATGAACAAGTCTTTATTTTATTGTTGGCAATGGTTGTTCTTGTTCCTTTTGGTTTTGTTGTGTGTTTTCAGTCTCCTCTTAAGTCCACAAATTATATAAACAAAGCACAGTTGTTGTCGTGTTTTTTTTTGTCTTAATTTAACACCTGCAACAACGAATGCATTACCCAAAAAAAATTACAACAACAATTTAAATTTTTAATTAAACCCAAAAGTGTCAACAACGTTTAACTTTTGACTTTTTGTTGCCCGACAGTACAAAAAAATACAAAAAAACAAGAAAAAACGAAAAAACATAAAAACAAAATGAAATTGGAACTCAACAGGTAATAAGAAACCAAACTCCCCGCTCCTCTCCATGAAAGTAGGGGAGCTCTGAGAGGTAGCCGTAGCCTGTAGGTAGAGCAAAAAAATGTAAAACTTCTGGGCCAAAGTACTTGAACCTTTTATTTTTCTGTAATCTTAACGCTTACAAATGGCTAATTAGTTGGCCTCTCTTTGTTTTCGATACGACCGACGAAATCGGAATAAACTTCCACCCTATATAGAATACTATATCAATTGGCTTATCGGCATGAAAGGTGTCAACTTTGCACTTAAACAAAAACAGTTGTCTATGTTTATCGATAACAGATAAACGATAACTGAGAACATTGCAATATTGAAAGCGCAGCGAGAACGTCTGGCTAATGCCCCGATCCGATCCGGTTGCAGCTCCTTTTGCTTCTCCGGTTCCAACTTTTATGCAAATTGAAGTCATTGTCTTGTATATATATAACATATATACGTATATATATATTTTTATATGTATGTATGTATGTTATGAGAGTATAAAACTTCGTTTTCCTTTTTGTTAAAGTGGCAAAAAACGCATCGATTTTTTATGCGCGTGCACAAATCGATTGTTGCTGTGTTTTTTTCCTTTTCTTTTTGTTTGTCTGCTGTTCTTTCTCTACTTCTTGTGCTTCTTCTTCCTCTTGTTGCTTCGCCAAAATCCAAAATAAAAAATGTCACCAAAATTTCATTACGCATACAAAGTGCTGACAAGGCAAATCAACGACAGCTCAGGTAAAAAGTAAAGTGAAACAAAATAAAATAAAATAAAGTAAAAGAATATAAATAAAAATAAAAATAAAACAAACGCTACAATTAAGCGGCCTTCCGAACACCTTTCGAAACTGGACAAGGGAACAGTTATTGTTGCTTCTTCGTTTCTCTCTTTTTTTTTTATAAAGTATCAGAAATATTTATATTATCCAAATTCCAATTCAAATAAATATATTAATATATATTTATATACAACATACCCACATCTCGATGACTGTACACGTCAATGGGGAACTTTTTTTTGCTTTTCTTTTCGTATTTTACTTTTATTTTTATGCCTTTTTATTTTTTGCATTATTTGTATTATTTGAAAGTGGCAGCAGAAATTGTACGGCGTGCGCCTTTTTGTTGATGACTGCATCGGATTTCAGTTAATAACAATAAAAACAGAGATTTATTTTGTCGGTTTTATTTTGGTAATCAGCAGAAACAAAAATCAATTACAGTCTAGACTGTACAGTCTGGGCTAAGAGACTGACAGATACCCTACATAAAGAAAGCTGTACGACACAATTAAACGTACACATATACAAATTATACATATATATATATATATATATATATGATCCAGTTCCATCAGCTGATTGATAAAATGTACCAAATAAATTTGTTGCATCTTAAGAATTTTGATTATCGAAATCAGTTTCTCTATCTCTACTTATGCTTATCAAGATTATATATATACCATATGTACAACATATGTGTTAAGGAAACCTGAGCAACCCCTCCTCATTCAATAGTTACAGAGTATATAAATAGTATATATATATATATATATAAAGTATATAGTCATATATGAACGATTCTACTTGTATTTAGCTCTAATTTAGCACTTTGTTTGTTCAGCAAGTTTGGCAGCTTTTGTTAGCCGTTGTGGTAACACTTGGTATATATTAACTTTATGTACACATTTTAATGCCATCTCACTCACACTCTATCTCTCTTTCGCTTATTACAGAGAACTACAGGATGGAACGCTCAGAGATCACAACTTAATGGACGGTTCCAAGATCATTTTAATACCAAATGTGGAAACTGGTTTATTGGTAAGTGACAGAACGCTTAGTCCGTAACTTGTAAGCATGTGATTAAATGTGATATATATACTATATTAATATGAATATTAGTCAGATATATATATATAAATCTACTTATGAATATGCAGTTCAAAGGGGTTCAATGTCAGGGCCAACAAATATAACACAGCCAATCACAAAAGTTGCCCTTCAATTGTTATGGCTATAAATCGCTAGAAGTTGACACGCTTTAAATATGTACATACTATATATATCTATATATATATGTGCTTAATTAGCTTAGTTTAATAATAAGGAGGAATCTACTAAGGAATCTATTCCTAGTCGAAAGATCTGGGCCCAGCTGTCGAGTTATAATTTCGATAAAAACCGCTTCAAGTGTCTATCGATTTATATCGATTAATATGGTACCTTCCAATGCATAGTCTCTATTATTTTTCAATACTCAAAAAGCTGTTGCTAACCGTAGATTTTGCCTAGTTTCCGCCCCGCACCTCGCTTCTCACCTTTCTTCCGCCTCACAAAGCGATTCAAACTTGACCTTTAGGTGGTCGTTTGCCGCCTTTGTCCGTTTGTCGTCTGAATTTAAAACCAAACCAAAACTTTCTCATTAAAAGTCAGACAGACACAAACATGCACGCACATACATTTAGACACTGTAAGAAACCTTCAAAAGGCAGCAGAGAAAATCAGAAAAAAAAGTATCACATAAAAAATGTGTTTTCAATGCAAAACTCAATTTCGTGTCGATTTGGCTGAGAAGAGAAATAGCTAAAGTAATCTTTTTTGTGATAGGGGAAAGGAGGGGTGTGTGTGTGTGTGTGTGTGTGTATGTGTGTGTATGTGTGAGAGGTAAGGGAAGATAGTGTCGATCAGTCCAACGATCGACTGTCATGCCTAGAGGCCGCCAATCGAGCAGCACAACAAAATTTAAAGATTTCGTTTTGGATTCATTTCGATTTTTGTTGAAAAATGTTGCATAAATTAAATGCCCAAAAAAAAACCGAAAATATGCGGAGCGGCCTGCATTTTAAGTTCCAATCACTGCCACGGAGTGGAGCTCAGAAAGAGCGAGAGATAGAAAGAGTGAAAGAGAGAGAGCGAGAGAGGGAGGGAGAGCAAATGTCCACTAACCAGTTTCTCAGATCTCAAAGCGAAAAAAAAGGAAAAAAGAAACAAATAAACAACGCAAATGACCAAAAAATTTGTGTGTGTAATAAAATAAATATGTAAATAAATTAAAATTTAATTAATGCCAAATAACTTTGGCAACGACAAGCGCAACAACAACAACAACAGCAACAAGAATGACAACAACATTGCCAGAAACAATGACAACAACAAACATTTTAATGACAACAGCAACAGTCGCAGTCACAGTCACAGTCACAGTCACATTTGCAGTCACAGTTGCAGTCACAATCACCATGTAGTGATTTTTATACCCTGCGACCATTACTGGACATTTGCTGTAACATTAGGTGTATCATCTCTAGGTTTCTCTATAGGGAAACTATAAAGATTTGTAGAGAAACTATAAAGAGCCTATAGAAAGATTGCATCATACAATGTGATTATAGTGAGAGTATAGGCAAATATCTTTATATATATCTATATGTTTACCTTTAGCTAGAAGTAGGTATAGAACATATTAACAGATGTCTGTGAATAAAGTTTGACTGCATTTTGTTGCTTTGAGCTTAGTCAATCTATACATAATTCCTTGAGTAATTGTAAATTCAGAAATAAGTAATTGCTGGTAATTAAATGTAGTACAACATAAGAAATAATGATACTATTACAATCTACCTTTCAATACTTCTATATAGTACATAGTGTATATAGTACAGTAGTATATATACTGTTATCTGGTAAATGTTTGTCTGCATCTTCATCTCTGCCATTGGCCTATTTGTCGTTGTTGGCGCTTGCTCCACTTTGGATCGCATAGACCGTAATATTTACCGTTTAGCATTTGAATTATGAGTGGCAGGTAATGTGATCAGCGGCGGCAAAAGTAACAGCAGCAATGTGTTGTGTTGCATTGCAACATGTTGTTGGCTTGGCCAAAAGACGAGAGCAACTCAACAGTTGCCCCCCGTCGGCTCAGCCACGCCCCAAATTACTAATTTGCCATTAGCCACATTATCAGCTGTTGACACGATTTCTGTTCAGCGTGGTTGTTGTTGCAAGTTGTTCGCCTCACCTGAATCTCGATCTATTTCTCTCTCCCTCTCTCTTTCGCTCTCAATATATGCTTCTCTCTCTGTTTGTCTATCATTGCATAGCTTGTATCAATATTTGCCCCATATCTTGCGGATCTGTTTTTTTCTTCTCTCTTCTCTTATGTATCTTCTATTTTGCGACATGCTTTACTTCTCTGTTTTTCTTCTCCTTCTATTCCCCCTCTCTCTTTTTATTAACGTTTATGCGTCACAAGACGCGACGTTGACAACTTTTTTCTTTCGTTTTTTATTTTTTTGTTTCTTGTGAAACTGAAATTGGCTCAACGTGAGTCTCAGACAATATTGTGGAACAGAGGAACACTTGTTGCAAAACAATTGCTTTTAGTTTTGCTTCTTCTTTTTCTTTTGACTAGTTTTTAAAGGTGTGTGTATTGCAGCATACACATATATATACAAATATATATATACAGATATCTGAAATATCAGTTGAATCTGGTATATTTTCCATATTGGATGAGCTGTCTTCTGACCGACTCATTTGGGTTTGGCTTTGAAAAGTCCACATTTAGAATGTCTTGGAGGAAGTTCATAATTGCCAATGCTAATGATGGTTTAAATTATAAATCAAATTGTAATTAAAATGCAAATTATAATAATAAAAGAAACATAATATATATTATTCATAATAATGACAAAACAATGAAAATATGATTATTAAACTAATATTAGATTTGATTGTATTTGTGATATGACTAGGAAATATAAAAAGAATATTTATGCAAATAATAATGAATTCAATTAAAATTTGCATATATAAAATATATTGAAATATAAATAATAAATTAATAAAAGAAAAGGTAATGATGATGGGAATAAAAATAATAATTATAAATCTATTAATACTATAAATGAAATGCTTATAATAATTGATGAATTAATGATGAAACTAATGATAATTATAGGAAATCTAACTTTAATAAGATTAAAATATAAATAATAATAAACAAATGAAAAATAATATTAATAGATAATAAACTATAATGATAATAAAAGTGAAATAAAACAAATTTGTAATAAATAAATAAAATAAAAAAAATAAATAAATATCATCAAAGGAAATGCACAGAAATAAACATTAATGTAACTGATTATAACTTTAATCATAATTAAAATGTAGTTTATATTTGTTAACCAACAATTTTCTGGCCAGAACAGAACGCAAACGTTTTGACACATAAATTGGCTGCCTCTTTTGGTGCAGCTTTTGTGTGTGGCAAGCGCCTGTCTCGCATCTTTCGATGCACAAATGCCAACAATGTTGCTGCAGAAACACACACAGGTACACACACTAATCATATGCGTGTGTTGTGCTTGTGTGTATTCATTTCTGTAGGTGTGTGTAGTATAAGATTTCATGCAATTTTCGTGAGGCGAACAAAGAAATATTTTGGCGTGCCCGACGAGAGAACCCATAAAAACAACGAGAAACAACATTTCGAAACAATTATTATAATTGTTTTTATTTGGTTCAGAAAGTTTTTTTCTCTCTCTCTCATTTTGTTGTTGTTGTTTTTGTTGTTGATGTTGTTGATGGCCGTCAAACAACAACAGCAATAATCAAATCACCAAATGTGCTGCCCCTGACAAAAATGTTAAAAATATTGAAAAACTTTGTACAAATTTAGAAACTATGAACAAATAATCCAAACACGTTCTCATTGAAGTAGATATAGACTAGAGAATTACTCGGGGCACTTCTCTGATTCTTCTACAATTGTCTTTTAATCTCTCTACTGTCTCCCTCTAATAGACTAAAAACGCTACCAAAAAAGCGAATTTTGTTCTTTGTTTGTCACCAAAACAAAATGCATTGAAAATAAATCGTTAAGAAATACAAAATATAGGTATATAATATATATATATATATATATATATATATATATGTGTTTAAATGTTTAAATAGCCAATTAACAATTTGCGTCTTGTGTGCAAATGTAATTTTTTTCTTTCTTTTTTTTTTGCATTTGCATTTGTCTTTTGTTGAAAATTTCTACAAACAATGGGACACAATAAATACTCGTACCTAACAATAGAACTTGGTCAATAATAATATCGAACTTTGTATACTCTGCAACAAGTTATTTGATATCTGATATAGAAAGAAATCGAGATTAATATCAGATTTAGTTAAAGTTTAGCTTATCGTTAGAAAATGTTCTATTACAAACAATCAGAGAATTTGGATTTTAGCCTATCAAATTTTCGATCAAAGCTGCAGAGAACAGCTTCTAATTTATATCTGATCTATAGCTTTATTCTGGGAGTTTGAGGATTCTTTATTGCAAATGTAGATTTATGTGGCTGTGCCACAATTTCAAATAAAGCGCTGAAAAGTTTATACCACGTTTTTATGATCTGTTGCCCTATTCTTGATCAGTCTTTGTATATATTGGATATTGATGATAAATGATGTTTATGTGCGCATTTCGTGAGATGAAATCACATACAAATTTGCTCAAATCGCAAAATATTTGGGGGGACTCTGACTCTGACTCTGACTCTGACTGTGACATACGATCTGGCGCCTGGTTGATGAGAGACGCTGCTGCTGTGTTGGCAGGGTATAAACAAAAGTGTAGACCCGACATATAATTAAGACAGTTATATCAACAGCAATTTAGCAATAATACAGACGAAATACTTTGACCAAAGTGGCTTAGAGACAGAGTGGGAGAGAGATAAAGATAGACATAGAGAGGAAGAGAGAGAGAGATGTTTAAAAAAGTGCCAATTGCCGACGTCGCAGAAAGGTGAGAAAATGCCAGGAAATTTTTTTTCTTTATATTATCATTATTATCATGTTGTTGTTATTATTATATTCTGTTGTTGTTGTTTTCGGTTTCGTTTCTGTCTGTTTCTGTTTTTGTCAAAATACGTTCGATTCATTGTCAGGGAGTGCCAAAGATACTTCAATCTCCATCTCCATCCTTCTATTCTTTGCTGTCCAATTTGCGGCTGATTAAAATGTTTATGTGGGGGCATATTTTCTTTCTCTTATTCTTCTTGGGTTCACATCTGATCTCTGTTTGACTTGAAGGGGTCTTCAGTTTGAAGTGAGCTGAGTCATTAGACTGTCATGCCGTTGCTCCTAATTAACGCGCCTTACAGAAAACGAGAAGAAAAAAAGTACAAAAAATATAATGTTAAACGGTAGTACGAAAATTTGGACAGGTGCCGATTCCAGTGCACTCCAACCGAACCTCTGCTCTCTCCATCCCGTCCAGCGCAAAATGCCGATGAAATGTGTGTTAACAAGTGACAAGTTGACGTCTCGACTTGATTTATTGACAAACAGACTAATGAGACACGGGACAAGGTGACCGCTGTGGGTCAGCAGTGTCTCCAGCTTGTAGCAATTACAGAAACATTCCAGATCTCATTCTGATCATAATTGAATGGATCTGAAAATATCTGAACATATCTAATTAGAACTGAATGGATCTGAACGGTGGCTGATGACGCTTCTCAACTTAAACTAAAGTAAAAGTGCTAGTGATTATATAATGCCATATGTGGGTACCGCATTACATACTATATACCATGTCATATATACATGCATTTATATATATATGTACATATCGGATCATTTGTCTGGCCAGATATTTGCATATTGTTCCAATTTTATCTCGAATCCCGTCTGCGAGTCATTCGACTTGTCAGTTAAATGAAATGCGATGGCGTCGACTGCGGCGGCAGCGGTGGTAGCGGTGGCAGGCGGCGGCGGTGGCCAGAAAATGTCAAAAAATGTTTCAGCAGCTATTAA
Organism: Hirtodrosophila trivittata; assembly: GCA_035045065.1. NCBI lineage: Eukaryota > Metazoa > Arthropoda > Insecta > Diptera > Drosophilidae > Hirtodrosophila > Hirtodrosophila trivittata. The sequence goes on from JAWNNK010001024.1 coordinate 3,029,160, forward strand.
AAGTAATAATATTTTGTAAACTTTATTATGGCCGCGCGGGGGGAAGGCAGCAGCGGCGGCCACAGCCTCTTATCCAAACACTTGGCAACGTTAAAAGCTTACGACGAGATGAGATGCCCGCAAAATTTGTCACAAATGGCTTTTCAGTAGTGGGCGAGCTGAAATACACTTTCTCCTGCATAAAGAGTGGGGTTAAGCACGATTGAAACGAAGTGGGATGAAACGCGGTATAAACGAAATGCAAATGTCCTTAACTTTGCAGAGTTATCAATCAAAGTCAAGAACTGGCGATGAGAGAGATGTGTATGGAGGAGATGAAATTCAGCTGAAATTGCGTATGTTCATGATGGGAATGAGTGGAATGGAACAGCGCACTAATCTATACATTGAACGGCCTGACACATTGAAAGTTGTGAATATCAAATAACGAAATAGAGTAACAAGGCAAACGCTTATGGGTGAAACGAGTGGAATGAAACATATTATTGAAAAATAAATTAGTATGGGAATTGTGCATATTGTTGGAGGGTTCGTTATAAGAATAGAAACAGTGAAATTTTTTGGAAAAGTCATTGATGAATTCTGTTGGACTGTTAGGCTTGCATTGCTGTTGAGTGAAACAGGTGGAATGGAACACGATATATACACAAATTTATAGCTGTGGTCAGGTGAACCAACAAGTTTAACTGCCCGATGATGTCGTCTGCGCCTTCTCCTTCTTCTCTTTCATGCCTGTCGTCAGCGCCTTTGTTTTGTCATCATTTCAATTTCGTTTTTAATTCAATTTTCGTTTTTATTTTGGTTTGTTTTTGTTTTCTTCTCTTTGACAATTGCAGCAAAAGAGGAAAAAAGAATTGCAAAAGCAAAAGCAAAAACAAAAGCAAGTGGGTGGGCGTTTTTCTTCGCTCTGCCTGTGCCATGCACCATGACCGACTGAGAACTGCTGAGGCTCGACTGCAATAGTTCCCCTCTGCTCCGCTCCCCTTCCCTACCCAGCTCCTCGCGCTCTTTCTGTTCCCCTACCCCTCCAACCGCAGTTTATTATTTATGTCATTTAAATGATGCGCTGGCATCGCTTGTCAAATTAATTACTTTTGCTTCTGCTTTGCTTTGGCTGAGCGACCAGATGCTGCTGCTGTTGCTGTTGCACAGTGCGTATACGTAATTTATGTTTGGTTCTTTCTGTGTGCGTCCGCATAGATTTATGAACATGGTATTTTTTTTTTTTATTGGAATTCGCATAACAACAAAAGATGTTTAAATAAAGCCCACGAATAAAATAACAGCGCAGCGCAGACAAAGGGCAAATTTTGACGATGATAATAAAAATAAAAAATAATAATAATTATTATGATGTTGTCCATATAGAGGGGGTCGAAAGAAAGTGTTGATGATGCAGACAAAGCCGAAAAAAGTACTCGCAACAACAACACCAACAACAACAACTGTAGCAACTGTCAACAGCAGTTGTCGACAAACGGGACTCATAAAAATCCAAAAAACCAACACCAACGCAACGACGACGTATATGTGTATATGTGTACGTACGTAGGTGTGGCCCATCGAATTTATGTGTCCTTTGTATTTTGGCCCAAAACGCATAAAAATCGGTTAAAGAAAGCGCCAAGGAAGTCTGCGGACCATACCACCAAAAAGCTATAGAAGCTGAAAGAAAAAGAAAAACCAACAAAGATTCAAGAGAAAGGAATTCAAAAGAAAAAAAACAGGTGAATGGCCAGCTGGTTTTATTAGTTAGCTTTTTTTTCTTTGTTTCTATCTAAGAAACAGCGATGAGCTGTTCTATGCGCTTCTCAAATAGCTTACCTGCTGTCTGTGTGTGGCCTTAGCAGAGACATAAACCCTTATTATGCTGAACCTTGCCGTCTGCTTCTCATATAGTTTACCTGCTGTGTAGATAATGTGCTCTATCAAAAAGATATGACCATATGATGAGAGGATATATAATATGTTAGACACCTAATATACCTCTCTATGTGGGATACTTAACCCTCTGAAGCATTTCTATGCGTTTTTTATATAATGTGAAAAGTACATTAGCTGCGTGTGCAGCTACCTACGCACTTCTCAAGCAGCCTACCACCCGCTGGGTGGTGAATTGTGAAACAGTTAAGAGCTTATCAGATACATATAAACGCATATGTTGCACAACCTGTCAATACTGTCTATGCTACCCACGCCATAAACCTTAGACGTAACGAGCTCTTCTATGCGATTCTGGAATGTTTACCTGCTGTGCGAATGATGTAGCTTATCAAAGACACTATATGACAATTTGACAGGTTGACAAGTTGATGACTTTGTCATTCGACTGGTGAATTGCGCAATTCGATAACGTTATCAACGCATACACACACACACATACATACATATGCAGACTTACGCACACATCAGTTTCACAAACAGCGACATCATCATTAAAAGAGAAGAACACGAATCTTCTTACCCTCCAACCCCGCGTTGGGACGTCAGCAGAGTTTACAGTCTGACGATTCACTTCGCTCACTTCAAGATGAGTACAAAGACGCAGACGAAGATGAAGACGTAAGAGATGAGGCTGATGAAGATGAAGACGAAGATGATGAAGATGATGATGATAATGATGATGGCGTCAACCGCAGCAAACGGAAACGCGCCGCTCATCAATTTCCGTGAATCCGGTTTATCGTTGCAGTTACGTTCGTAACGTACCGTACCGTAGCTTACCGTACAGCACCCCGTATAACTACTTATAAGAATGGAATGGTTGTGGAGGTTGCTTCATATGGAAGTAAATTGAAATAATATCATTCAAGTGCTCATTGTTGTTGTTGTTTTAGCTTGTTTGCTTCTTATTGTTTCTGGGGAAACACGTTTCTTCACGTTTTTTCTGTGACTTTTTCGATTTTTATTATTATTCGATTCGACATACGAAAAGACTCGTAAGTCCATTGATAATATTAACCACTCTCGAGGCTGAGATTACGCACACATTTTTGCACTGTGAATAACAGATAATACTTTTATTTGTTTTCTGTTGTTTTGTTTTTTTCAATTTTTATGTGGTTTTTTTTATATACCTTCTATATCATTTCTGTTGAATCGAAAGTCACTTGCAATTCTCCTGCAATTCTCTCGCCTTCTTTTTTCTCGTTTACAAGTATCTATTATTAGTTTATTTTAATTGCCTTTTGCATAGCTAATAATTGGCTATGGAATTTCATGTTGTTTTGCTATTGTTGCTGCTTTGTTGATCAATTAGAATTGAATCAAATTGAATCACAAATAGTTAGCAGCCTCATCCCCCCTTTCGGGCGTTAACCTAACCCTCTCTGTATTACGAGTATTTAGTGCCCATACATGGCGCCAAGCAGGTTTTCTTTCCACGGAAATCGGTAGGGAAAAAATAGTTCCCCTAGGCTGGGAATGCCGCTCAAGGGCTGCGTAATTTGCATGCAAATGTTCTATAGAAACGAAATGGAATGGAACGGGTATGCAAATCAAATAGTGGTTATCTATTGGAAGTAATATTGGAAACTATCAAAACTTTTGCAGATACATTCGATTTTCAAGTGTTGTTTTCCTTGGAGAGACAATTGAATTGGAACAGCACATGAAACATAGAAACAAAATGGAATGGAATGCTTTAAAAATAAGATATTTTAAATTTGAATGAAGTTTTACATCGAAAATAATTCATTCAGAAATAGTTTTGATTAGTATATAAAAAGAAACAACTGAAATGGAACAGAAAATGCTTGAATTGGAACATTAGCTAAATGCTAATTGCTGCTGTGTTTGCAACGTTGCAACGTGCAACAGCAAATCCAATTTAGAACCGGTTACATTGAGTCGCCGCCGGCCAGTGCCTCTCAAACTGTATTTGAGCAACCACAAACTGTGCGCCGAAAGCAGCAGCGACAGCAGAAGCAGAAGCAGCGACAGCAGCAGCGGCGACATCGACGTCAACGTCGCTGCTTAGATAACGGCAGGCAAACAAGCAGTCGCGATCGATGGCGCCAGCTGCCTTCTTCTTTGTTGTGGTTGCTCTTTATTTTGTTTTCTTTTTTGCTGCTTTTGTGCACTATAAATTCCAACTAATAGGCTGACAAGTGGGTGGCCTCTGGCTAACAGCGGCTGGGTGCCGCTGCTGGGGTGGGGTGGGGTGGGGAAGGAGAAACAACAATTCTTATCACTTTTTGCGCTGTGTTGGGCCAATTGAATTTGTTACACATCGCGAGCGTGTGCGGTAATTAAAGGGTAAAAAGCTTGAGGTGGCACATAAGAGGGGCAGAGCAGCAGGGGAAGACGCAGGAGGAGAAGGAGCGCCTGGGACGGCTCCGCCTAGCCGCCTCAGACCGTTCAAAAAAAATATCATGCTACGCAATAAATATATTTTTCATGGTCAGCAAACACACACGCGCGGCACACACACACACACGCACACGCACACAATAAAACACACATTGATAGAGAGAAACTAACAAAAATGGAAAACGTAAAAAAATTTGCTTTGTCCCAAAAATTAACACACTAATACACACGCACACGCACACACACACAGCAAAGCGAAGTGCTTTGTTATATGACTTTGTGTCAAGTGGCAGCAGTGGTGCTGCCTTTGTGGAGCACTCCAGCACCACCCCACCACCCCACTAAATCCACCTCAAAACAAGGCTAAGCAAAGTCCAATGCATTGCAAACTGTTTTATTTCTTAACATTAAGATTAACTTTAACACTCAGATTAACATTAGGATTAACAACGCGAATGCAATACATTTTTCATATTAACTTTGTTTCTAATCTTCAATTGTATCATCCATTTGACCTTTATCCACTATCAGCTACATTCATGAGTGTGTCTAAGGCTCTGTTTCTCTCGGCATATGTATTATATCTAATCTTATATTTATATTCTAACCCCAGCTATATCTATATTACAAATATCTATAAATATAAGTTACACAATCTTAACTCATCGCACATTACCTGCAACTGCAATTTGTAAGGCATCGACCATGAATCATGAATCGTTTTCTATATATATTTGTTTAAGAGGGTTTCAGAGTGGGGCCCAAGGTTTGACTTTACATTTTCACCCATCTTGAGGAGGTTTCTCTTTCGATTGAAGGATCTCATTTGGATGTCCTTTTCGGAGCCATGAAGCGTCTAACAAGCGTCAAGTACTTTGGGCATTTGTCTAGGCCCCAGGCAGGTGATCCAAATTTCTCCCCTCCTCTTGGGGTGGAACATAAATGAAATGAGAAGGGAAAAGAATTGAAGCAGTAAAGGAATATGGGAATGGAAAGGGAGTAGAATATAAATTAAAAAGGATATTGATTAGCAGTTGAATATAAATGGAAAATGAGTTGAATGGGAATAGAAAGGAGTCGAAAACGAAAAGACTGTAAAAAAGTTAAAATGGAAAAAGACTGGAATAGAAATCGAATAATGATGAATGAAAATTTATGAAATTCCAATGGAATAGGATTCAAAGGGGTTTAGCTCTATATATTACACTGGGAAAATGAAAAATTAGGTAGTAAAATATCTAAAAAATTTATACAAATTAACTGAACTGTTTATGGAATCTCTTTTAAGTAGTTGATTTGAATCGATGACAACGATATGGAGAAAGATAGAAGAAAGCATTGGAAATATTATTCGATTAAGTCTTTTCTTTCTATGATTCAATCTCGCTTGCAGCACTTTTTGTTGTTGTTGTTTCTTTTACAGTTGTTGTTGTTTCTTCTATAGTTGTTGTGGTTGTTGCAATATGCGCGTATTGGGCACAGTGGGACGCACAGCGGCATTCGGCAGCGGCTTTTCCCTTGCAAACCGGTTGCCTACGAGAGCCTCTAAGAGACAACGGTGAACGTTCAGTTGGGAGAGGGGTGGTGGGGGGAAGAGAGAGAGAGAGAGAGAGAGAGAGAGAGAAAGAGAGGGGTGGAGTAGGAGTTAGTTGACTTTGAGCAGATGACCAAAACGTTAGCTGTGACTAGCTTATGGCTGTGTCTACACACACACACACATACAAGCCTAAGCCGAAAGCTTTTAAAGCCAAACAGTTTGCACAAAGCTAATAAATTACAGAATTGAACGCCGTTGTTAGTGTTGTTGTTGCTGTTGTTTCACTTGTCGTTGTTGTTGTTGTTGCTGTTGTTGCCTTAAATTTAAAATTTTCGATTTCAACGCCGACGATGCGGCATGACGTAAGTTGCGTGCGCCGTTGGCGACAAAAACGTGGACGACGACGTCAGTTGACCTTGGTACACTTAACAACAACAACAACACCAAAAGCAAAGCAACAATAACAACCAACAACAAAGACAACAAATTGGCCGTGTTGGAAACGCAGTAGAAACCAATGTTACCACATTTGGTTGCTAGGCAAACACTTTGGCAAAGAGGGAAACTTCAAACAAATTGCATAAGTTGCGTGCCACCTGCCTGCCACCTGCCACGCCCTCTCCCTTTGTTGTACCCATCACTCTGTTAAGGGGAAAGTTGCAGGCCCTGCCCCACTGCAGCCACACAAAGCTCCACCAACGCCCCCTCCTCCTCCTCCGTCTCCACCTCCTTCCGCTTCCAATTTGCTTTACATTGAATAATTTGAAATATTATTAGGTCACTGTGTCAGCAGGCAATACACATTGTTGTGTGTGTGTGTGTGTGCGAGAGAGAGTGGGGTTAGGGTGGGCTTGATCAGTCGATCTTTTTTTTTATATATATATGTCTGCCTCTCTGTCTCTCTCTCGGTCTGTACACTGCAATGAAAATGATTAATTAACCCAGACCTTTAAAACACAAATCGAGCTGTAAAGTTGTCGTCGTCGTTTTTGTTTCTGTTTTTTGTTGTTGCTGTCGTTGTTTTTGTTGCTTTTCTTTGTCTGTTTGAACATGCAAAAAACATATAGTTAATAATTATATATATATATATGTATAAATATAGATACGCTGTATGTGTATGTGTCGGGGGAGCACAAAAAGCTGGGAGCAAAAAAATAAAGTGGAAAAAATACTCCACGAAACCCCCTAGGGGGCGATAAGTTATCGATAACAATGTGAAATTCATTTGACATTCAAGTGAAAGTCACATAAAGAAAGAAAACGAGACTCTGGGGGAGAAGTAGAGAATTACAAAGCCAATAATATTCCTAAAGTAAAGGGGAACATAAAGTATAAGTTGAGAATTGTAGTTCTATGAACTGGAATTGAAGATTTTGAGAACATATGTATGTACGTGATTCTTCTATATGCAACGAGTGCATTTCTCTGTGTATACAATCGATAACATAATACAGTTAGAGGCCAGCGCAAGTTGGAATAAATTGGGTTAGGTTAAGGCCTTTGGAACGCTTTGGCTAATTCGTTTGATTGCGCCTAAGTGCCAGCGATTCTCCAGCACTTTCTTTGCCCCATGTCTTCCCCTCTCTCTCTCTGTCTTTCTCACTAATAAACATATGTCATCTCTCTCTCTAAGATAGTCTCTTCAGTAAGTGGATGTGACGTAATTTCAGCACATTCTATCATAAGACAAAGACGACGCATTGAATCACGTACGACAACGAGCAAAACGCTCAATTGGGTGGCTAACGGGAAGTGGGGGATGGGGAGGAGGGCAGTGGTGCGGAGTTGGGGAGGTAGGTTGGGCCCGGGCTATATACGATTGGATTGGATTCGATTGGTTTATCGTCGTAATTATATTTTGCACATTTCCTTTCCTTTTGTTGATTGTTTGCGATTCATTTCGTTGGCATGTGAACGCTGTTAATTGCGCCTAACACTGTGTTAGTTGTTTAACAGTGGATTAACATGGGAAGTTAACAGTGGGGTTTGACATTTCCTAAACTAAAGCAAACATATGATATGATATATGATAGATAAGATTATACGATTAGCTTACAGTCTGTTCAGATAAAGATAAGTTCTTATTAGCTCTAGTTTTACCTTAACATAACACTGTTAATGCTACTGTTAGTTAACATAATTGATTGCACATACTTACCTATTGTGTTTGTTCTCCCTTTCTGCTCTTTTCCAAAGGCACAGCGTCCAGAGAACACGGTTATGCAAGCGCTGGAATCGCTTAACGACTCGCAGGTGAATGACTTTCTGAGCGGAAAGACACCGCTTAATCTCAGCATGAGGCTGGGGGATCACATGATGCTCATCCAGTTGCAGTTGAGTACTGTTAATCCGGCTGGTGGTGGCGCTTCCACAGCTGCAGCTGCTCTTCCGGCTGTCACAGCCGTCAACTCGTCGTCTTCTGGCTCGGGCAGCAGCTCGAACACAACTTCGTCATCCAGCTCCGTCTTGGGCTCCGGCGGCAGTGGCTCACATTCTTTGCACATGCGCACACGCTCGTCTTCCAGCCAGCGTAGCGCTAGTGGTGGGCGCATTGGGAATGGTCACGTCCACAGCCATCAGCATCCGAGCTTGCAGCACAGCTTTGGCCACCATCATCATCACCATCATCATCATCGTCGTCATCATCATCACCACCACAACGCCTCGGCGGTGGCCGCTGGCAGCGCTGGCGGCTTGGCATCTCCACGCAAACTGGACATGGAGCGTTCCAGCAGCACTGGCAGCTCTACCAGTGGCAGCCGCATGCTGACCGCTTCAGGTGGCAGCGGCTCCAGTCACAGTCATAGTCACAGTCATGGACATGGACACGGTCATGGGCATGGTCATGCCATCAAGAGCTCCGATCTGAGCTCGTATCTTAGCAAACGCGACTACGAGAGTCTCCAGAATATTGTGAAGAGCATTGCCTTGACACAGGCGCCACGTGCTGCAACTGCAGTCACCGCTGCCCAGGAAACTGGCCAGGAGACGGCTACAGGTCCAGCAACCACCAACACAGCTGGAGAAGCAGCAGCAGCTGCCGCAGCCCCTGCCACAGTGGTAGAAGAGTCGTCCAAGCCATTGCTGGAGCAATCTCCAATAACTTCGCTCTCGAATCTCGTCTCGTGCCCCATCAAGACTACGGCTATTAAAAATATACACATTGGCCATGGCCCCAGCAGCTCCGGCACCAGCTCCAGCTCTACCTCGAACACCACTGGCGCCGGCCCCAGTTCCTTGAGCGGTTGCAGCACTCAGCCATCTGCAGCTGCTGGTGCAAGCTGCACCGGCGGTGGCTGTCAGCAGGATCCGATAGCCGCCAAGCTGACTTCGTGTCTCTGCACACGTCTCCCAACGCGTCTGCCGACGCCCATACCAGATGCTGAAGCAGCACCACCATCACCACCACCAGAGGTAGCGGTGCCACCAGCAGTGGCAGCACCAGCTGCAACTGCCACAAGCTCAGCGCTCTTGACCAGAAGCAACAATGTTGGCGGAGGCATCATGACCCGTGCCTATGGCTCCTTCCCGGGCAGCTCCTTGCACAAGACGGTCAACAACACCATTGCCATTTCACGCTCCAAGCATCGGCACCACCATCGCCACCATGATTACATACACTACCATCATGGGGCAGCTGCAGCTGCTGCCGCGGCAACAGCTGCGCTCAGGGCTACAGACACGGCAACTTCTTCCGCTGCTTCAAGCGGCACAGCTGGCACCATGGAAAGCCCCGCTAGCCCATCTAGCAACTCGAACAGCAACAGCAGCACTGAGCTGGAGGAGACTGGACTCGCTGTCTCCGATACTCGCACTTTGGCCGAGGCATCACGTAATCTTACCCAGACCTTGCGCAAGCTCTCAAAGGAAGTGTTCACCAATAAGATCGATTTGTCTGGCGGTGGCACGGTGGGTGTTGGTGCCGCTGGTGGCTCTGGCGAGGAGGTACCACGTAAAACTGGTTCTGGCGCCGTTATTGAATCGATGAAGAACCATGGCAAGGGCATCTACTCGGGTACATTCTCGGGCACATTGAATCCAGCGCTCCAGGATCGCTATGGACGACCGAAACGTGACATCTCCACGGTGATTCACATACTCAATGATCTTTTGAGTGCCACACCACAATACAGCCGTGGTGCACGTATCAGCTTCGAGGCACCATCATCCAATGGCAGCAACAGCAGCGCCGCTTCCACAATCTCCAATTCCTCAACATCCTCCAGCAGCAGCAGCAGCAGTAGCAGCAGCAGCAGTAGCACCTGCAGCCGCAGTGGCATCTCGGCCATAACAGCATGTGCCCCAACTAGTATCGGAACATTGCCGCATAGTCTACGCAGCAAGCTGGTAAGATCTCACATTCCCCACAGCCCACATCTCTGATCCTTGTTACTGACTGTAAATTCCTCCATCTCCTTGCAGTACTCGTCAAAGCATCACAACTGCGCCAAGTGCAGCAGCCGCGTGCGGCATCATCAGCAGCAGCAACAGGCTGCAGCAGCTGCAGCTGCCTCTGCTGGTGGCAACTGCGCCTATGGCGAATGCAATGGTCACTACCTGGCCAAGAGTGGTTCATCCAGCAAGTCCAACTGCTGCACTGATGCCAACGGCGGCAACTCCAATGGATCTTCCACTGGCACCGTCTGCACCTGCCGCTATCGGGCCAACAATCCCGAAGAGCGTGAGCACATGTGCCAGAAGTGCATCGTGGATCAGGCCAATCTGAAGACCAAGTCGAAGCTCGATCAGCTGCGTCTGGTCATGCAGCAGCGCAAGCAGAAGCGTGAGGCACGCAAGCTAAAGAGCTCACCTTATGCTGCAACTGGCAGCTCAGGTGCAACAACTGCTGCAACTTCTGCTGCTGCCGCCGTTGAGACGCCGTCGCAGTATAGCGCTGTTAGCGCCTTGGTGGCCACGCCCTTGCAGGCTTCCAACACAACGCTCACTAGCTGCAACACCAGCAGCAACAGCAGCCCCACGGCAGCAACAGCAA